>JBBCBC010000022.1:29968473-30431121 GCA_037126765.1 Stenogyne calaminthoides | reverse complement strand
GAGATCAGAGAAGTTCTACAACTCCAAAGTCGAAACACGCGTTCAATGTGGGCGTAGGGTTTTAAAGAAGCCCAGCAATAGGGGTATCAAGTGGTGTGTTCGGTAAAAGCGTAGGAAGGTCCATTCAGAGTTCTAACGTTTATTCGGCGGGCATATGACTTGGAAGACACGAATGGAGTCCCATTGTCCCTACTCATGGAATCGTCAACCTTGAAAAATATTATCAATAATGATTTACATAATTGACGAATAAAAGCTGACCACACAAAAGGCGAAAGCATAATAAGTAGAACAAAATCGACCATACACTGGTGACCCGAGCATAGTATTGGGTATAATTGGCTACATAAAACAAACGAACCTAAAATGACCCGAACATAACCCGACCATTGACTAAAGACGAGGATAATCCCGGAAGAAGAACACATTATGTTCGGGACATATCTTGAGGAAAGAAATCTTCGCCAACACTATCCAAAGAGAAGATACGCGTTTAATGAGTTTTTTCAACGGAAAGATACGTAAGAACGAGTTGTCAGCAAGAAGATACGTACGAACGCAGGTTGACAAGTGGTAATCAGCGGGGACAAGTCAATCTTTGAATCGAGAGCGACCAAAAGCCGAATGTGTCAAGGGAAGCGAAAAAGAAAGGAGGCGGCCCAACTTAGTATGCCCGAGACTAGCTCGGGGATAGTTCATAAATAGAGGCATCTTGATGGTAGAGAAAGAGAGAAAAAAAAAAACAAAATGAAGATGAAAAAAGGAAAAATATTACAATTCTCGGAAGGATGGGTTTAAGATGCCCCTGTAGAAAAATCCGACTCGCGATTCAAAGAATCATTCAAATCGAATCAGCATCCGTTAATCTAGTCTTTTATTTATATGACATTACGAGCACAAGTTGAAGCTCGTTGGGACTCAAAGATGCTCTGGCAGATCATGAGATTTTCCACTCCACGCTACTCAATCGCTTATGCAGAGTAAGTCACTAGTCCCTTATGCATCCCCAAAATCTCCTCCGGCGCGAGGGATGTCGTATATGTTCGCCTGGCAACAAAGGACGCCGATGCTCAGCATCTATTGAAGGACGGAATGGTCGCGGAACAACATTTTGCTTTCAAGACTGATATAAGCGGGGCATCACGGCCCATGCTCATGTCCCGGCGCCTCTCGCGATAATCACAACTTTCCTGGAGGGACAAAAGCTTATGTCGGCCGCTTGAGCATGTTAATAAAGAAGGGTAGATAAAGATGATGTGCCATACTGTCAACATCAATTCTCATGGACAAGGTGAGGCCAGCTTTTGTGTCTACTCAAACAAGGTTTAAATTCAAAACTCTAGTCCGATAGTTGTGTAATAGATAGTCTTCTTTAATGAAAGGTTGTAATAGAAAAGAAAAAGTGTTGCAAAAAGGAAAAAATATATATACATTTTGTTCGCTAAGATTTTCTAGTTGAAGCCTATTCGAGGGTCGCGTGACCTTGCTTCTGGACGTCTTAATAAAGACGAATCTAGCCCAAGTCTATTTGTTCACCCGACGAATCCAGTTCAGATTGATTCCCCGCAATTAAAAATAGTAATGGGTACGCAACAAGAAAAAGACGCATCAGATTAAGGTACATACCCGTGAACAGCCGGTGATGAGCGGGGGTCGCAGCTTAAATAAGACGCCTTCTAGACGAAGTGATCGCACCTAAATAAGACGATCGCCCCCAAGAAAGGGGGGTTCATAAAGTAACCCATCCGTCGCACCTAAATAAGACGATCAACTGGGTTGCAACGTCAATAAGACAATCAAAACCTAAAAAAAAGTTAGAGCGGGCATAGGCAAACCCAATGTTCAATTCATTCAAGAAAAGGGCAAAAAATAGAAAGCAACAAAAGCGAACACAAAGAACAAAGCAAACATCAAGCAACACAAGTATCAACATTCATCCTCAACAATCGTGTTAGAAAATAGTTCAATATGTAATTCACCATTCGGTTTCAAAAGTGTTGAAACAAAGAGAAGAAGTAAAGAAAAATTACAAGTATGGAAAAACATTGTCAACAAAAAACGAAGAAGACAAAAATTACACAACATATGTTTGGCAAAACAAAACCATACTAAGGAACAAATTCATAATTAGGGTGGGCTGGAGAAAAATGTCGAACAAATCATGCTCCAACCCTCAAAGAACAACTCCTTTAAGTATGGTCTGAATATCTTTCGCCAGAGTACATTTTGTTCGTCGCATGGGTCCCTTTTTGCTCGAAGACCATCGGACCTGACTTCGGAGATTATGCCCAAAGAACAACACGGTAGTATTCACTTCCGAGCCATCTTCCCATCCGAATGGATCATCAACTTTGATCCCTTCGGGAAGAATGGAGAAATCACCGGTCGTTCAAACGACATTGGAAGGTTAACGTCCACGGGTTATCGTCGCATCGCTAAAAATCGGATATGAGAGGGGCAATTTGTTCGCCAAAAGAGTGCATGGCGAAAGACCGGATAAGATCCAGCAGGCACAACATAGAGAAGTCAGACATGGAATCGACATACCATCATTGTGCAACCTTGAATTTTCGAGACCCAAACGAAAGTTGGTCTCCTCAACCAATGATGAAATATTCAGTCGACACGCCCTCTCACTTCCATGGCCTCGATGCCACCTTTGAGCTCCACGGCTTTGTTCATCTCCTCTCGAAGTTTTCGTGATAATCACCACCTCCCCCGAGATCATTCGGCTTCCTTCGCTCGACGGGCATCCTCCCGAACCCGGAAAGGGCATTTTCCGAGCCCGGGCGAGCATCACCAGGCAGATGTTCGGGTTCTCGAGCCAACCTCGCCTTTATCATCCTCGGTCCCTGCTCACCCGCCTAATCTTTTCTTCGCCATTTCTCAAAGCCAAAGCTGGCACGGCTATCAAGTGAGCGCAAGAACTTTCTCAAGAACAAACATAGATCGTTCAAGTACTGCATTGGACGATGTTTTCCAAGAGGAGTGGTAAATTTCGTAGTGGCATTCTTCCAAATCAGTAGTCCATGCTCTCGAATTCCGAACCGGACATGCCGGGGATGCTTTGAACTTTACTAACACTTTAACAATATTAGTTTTTCAAATTGGGCATCAAAGCCAACCCGCTTCAACCTACACATACACCAGCAAATAAACATGTTAAGGTGAACGAATCAATCCAAAAGAAAATAAAACAACAAAATGTACCTGCTTTACTGTACGGATCCCATCCCAAGAATGATTTATCCTCGGGGGACCGGCTCATCGTGGTTCAAACGGAGTCCATGATCGGGGTCCAAAGAGGAGGTGGAGAAGATATGTCAACCTCCATTTCAACGATTTGTAGAGACGACCAACCATGGAGGTGGTCATTCGACCGCCGTGAGGGTCCGAGTCACCCTACTTGACATCGCATCGGTCTTTCATCGGCACATTCGTCATCCAGCGTTAAATGGAAGTTTGTTCGCAGCCACTTGCTTTCGCGGGTTTCCATCCTCGGTCCTCTTGGCCGGTGGGCTTGTTACATTTGGTCTACCTTCCGATTGACAGAGCTACTTGATCGGCTCATTCCCCGGTTTGCCTTGAGATGCTCGGCTCATGCCTTGACCACGCTTTCGGCTTCTCCTGCTGTTTGCTCGTGAAAACTTCCACTTTCGGGCGAATCCTATGACTCGCATGGTTTTTATAAACCATCTCGATGTGTTGGGATGTACTCCGCAATGATCGCGTGGGGAAAAGTATAAGCAAAACAATTTATTATGTAAAGAAAGGATGTGACGAGCAAAATGGTACAAAATATGTCGCGAATCTGAAAAAGTAATCCTTACCGGCGGGGATACTTGGCTGACAAGATGGGTGAGGGCGCGCGAACTGGCCTCCTTTTTTTTCTACGTTGGGTGGTATTGATGTCCTCATGGATCGCGTCCGGCGAGACTTCGAGGTCAATTTGCCAAACGCTAAAAATAGCCATCGTTTGTCTCCTTATCCGTCAGCAAATGGATTCCCAAATAAAGAGGTTAAAATCGGTTCAAATTGAAGAACAAAGACACAAAATTACTTACTTTGGTACACCCGGGTCGAGTGGAATGTCCAATCGAGCATCCGTTCGCTTCCCCGTTTTTCGGGCTTTTTCCAATCGCCCAACGAACCAAAATTTCTCCTTCTAATCATTTTTGTTGGCAAGTCCTCAATGATCTTGCATTTGGCATTTGCGCATGAATAGCCATCCATGTTCACCCTTCGGATGGGTCAAATGCACCAATCGAAAGCAAGTTCAAATTTCGGAGGATAGTATCTTAGCTTCATTTTGCGAACAAAGTCGAAGCTCATGATCATATGCCACCCATTCGCAAGTTAGTGATGGTGATGTTCCATTCCACGAGCAAATGGGTGATGGCCTGATGGAGGGAATCAAGGTCAAGTTTTCCATTGTGTCAAATTCACAGCTGACACAACCCTCGGGGCTGGTCCGTCATTCATCTGGACACGGTGCCCGGAAAAGATATCTTTAGGGGTTTCATAATTTCTATGCGGTGGCGAGCATATATACATCAATTATGCTCATTATCTTGCTCATTTGGGTACTCATTTTCCCACCCTAGTCCTATGAGGTTGCTTCGGGCCAATCGAAACTATAACAGCATTATACTCGATTATATGTTGGATTATGAGGGACACCCAATGGTATATCGAGTTAATTTTTGCTTTTTGCGCCTACCCCTATATGTTCGATTCGGTTATATTCACACCATCAAAATTCCCCCCCCTCACAATATTATCATTCCTATCTACATCAACATTATATCCCTAGACCCTAATTTGAGTTTGGGGCAAAGAATCAAACTTGAATCATCAGAAATCCCTACGGACCAACTCCTATCTAATTCATTTAGGGCTCCCGTCAAAATCGGGAGGGAAAAAACAGCAAAAGCAGTTGCGAACTTGCTTATGAAATGAATCAAGACATTCGTCTCTGCGTTAAGCGTGCTTGCTCGGATTCTGGGGAGGGAAAGAAGAACTATGGTGGTCGATTCTGGGGAGCGAAGAGTTTGAGCAAAGAAGCCATAATCGCGATAAGAGGAAGAAAAGCGGTTACACGGTAAGATTCTTGCAGAATGATAAACCCTCATAGGAAATTTTGGAACCGGAAAAGATTGAAGAGAGAGGCAAAAAAAGAAGAAGGAAAGAAAAAGGGTTTAAAGAAACGGTTGAAATGAAATTTATATATAGACACGGATTCAATTTTGAAAATGCAGCAGAATACGAAATGACATCAACTATGACCCAATAAGATTATAACAGTCGGGCCCCATTTGAATCTGAAAGCGGCCGGTGAGTGATATTGTTATTGATATAATAATTGGCGTGTCGAACGCAGTAAAAAGCGACAAGTGTAATATTTATTAAAATAATCATGCCCAACGGACAAGTGGGCTTTCATGCCGTCCGTCGACCAAACAAGTTTGTTCGACCAGTCATCACTTGTCGCCCAAAACAGCACATACTCGCCACCCGGATCGGAAAGAAGGAATCAAATAAGCTTAAGTCAAAAGGACTCGAGACCAACCCGCCGGAGCCCACGAACAAATCGAGGACTCGACGGCCAAAAAATGCTCGAACTATCCCGAGGGGCCAAGATGTCGGCATATTCTGAGGGTCAGTATGCTCGCAACTCAGATATCCTGAAGACTCAAATAATCCCAGGGTCAAGATGCTCAACCCGGGATATCCTCAAGACCGGATAATCAATGGTCAAGATATTCGGGTATTCAGGACATCCCGAGGTCTCGATATCCCAAGACTCAGATCACTTAAGGGTCGAGTGCTCGACACTCAGATATCCTGAAGACCCAAACATCCCGAAGACCCAGACATCCTGAGGGCTCAGTATGCTCGAGGAGGACAATATTCCAGCATAAAATTGACATGGTTAAAGGGGCGAACAAAGCATCCAGCCGAGCAAAAGGTTGATTTGGACGACCAAAAGAGTGCCTTACAGACAAGCAAGCTCAAAGATTAATCTAGAAGACGAAGTTGGGAACGTGGCAATATTACCCGAATTCTTGCATGGCTCGAGTCTCCAGCCCTCGTCACCAACCCAACTCATGTTGCTTGTGGTGCTATAAATAGAAGAAAAACAGCAAGAAAAGGTTCGTGAATTTCCCCTGAGAGGTGAGGTTACAAAAATTCAGTGATTATCCACACATCCCGGAACCCTAGCACTCATATGCAAACTCTAAATCATCTTCATCTCAGAATTCATTCATCTTCATAAGGTGTATCAAATATTATGCGATGTAAAGCTACGCAATACCACATCCTGGCTTGGTATGCCCCCAGAGTAGTCATTTCTTGACGAACTGGGTCAACAAATTCATCTCATTTACAGTTTATTTTACACGTGCATGTTTTGTTTGTGAGTCGTTTCCGAATTAGCCACATCAATAGGTATCAAGTTTTGCAAGTGATCATTCGTTAACTTTTTTTGCTTTGTAACTTAAATAAATAGTGGTTATAGTTGATGATTCAATATCCTTTCAATTCAAGAATGATAAAAAAAAAAGTATTTAGGTAAGATTATTGTATTTTGGAAAAAAAAAATCCATGTTTCTTATTTTTTTATATATGTGTGACAAACACATTAAATTAAATAGTATACTCTATATTTTTTTAATTATTATAATTTTTTAACTAATTTCTTTTTTATTAAGTTTTCTAAATAATATATAAATTAATATCAAGTTTTATTGTGTTTACTATTATTGTTGTTTTTTATATTCATTGATTATTTTTAAAATTATTAACATAATATACTTCTAAAATTTATAATCTATAATTCTATAATCTATATAATACACTTATGGATTTTCATTTTTTTTAGTTTTCCATGCTTTTTTTGCAATTAATTAATCTTAACTTTATAGATTAATCTAAGTAGTTCATTGCATTGTAGGATGGTGAAGCCATATATTAAATGTTATTTTAATCTTGACACTCAATTTATATGTAATTAATAATGATTGTTCATTTATGCCCAATAATTATGTAGATTTTTTCTCTTAGCATCAATCATTCCTAAATTTCAGTCGTCTCAATTATTACTTTGCTCAGTATATATACTCTATATGGAGATGGAGATTTTAGGTGAATTTTTAATTCACTTTATTTTACGAATATGCTTATGTTGTTTCTTTTTTATGTGTATTCACTTGTTGATTTATTGATTTATATTTTTTTTTATATGTGCTAATATATTTTTATATTTTTAGGTGTTGGTTTGATTTGGTTAATGATTTTGTGGTGTTGAGCGGCTGAATTCCCGGTTAAACGCGTTCCTACTAATTTCTTTAGTATATATACTCATCCTGAAATTGTCATTATAGTTATCATATAAATTTAAGATTATCTGCATTTTTTTCCATACAATTAGATTTTATGTGTATTTTAATATTTTCTTTTATTTTTTATATTGATAGTTTATGTAATTTAGGCTTCAATCTTTGGTAAACGATCCTCACTCAAATGTTTGATAGTCTTTTCAATTGGTTATGAGCGTTTTTGAATCTCAATTTCAATTTTTGAAGCTTAAATGCCAATCGGTTTTTTCATTGTTCCAATCTTTTTCAATTATATTTTATTTTATTCATAATATATTTAGTTAATATATACTTCATAATTGATTCTTTTTAAAATTTTCAATTCATAGATTATTCTCATACTCAATTGTAATTCTTATGTACATAATTCTTATATACGTAACATAACAACAATATATAGATTGTTGGAAATATTTCATTATATGAGAATTATGTAATTAGTGATCGGAACTTGATTGGAATTATAATTATTATTCAAAAATGAATTATACAATGAAATCATGTAATTAATGTGGATTGAAATAATGTATTAGTAAATTTTTAAAATCACCTCCATCTTTGGATATATTATTTTAAAGAATAAAAATATGTTATTGTCAATCTGTAAACAACTTTACCACATAAAATAAATTAAATAATTAATTAACCATTAAGTTATTTGAAATGGTGACGGTGAGTAAATTACTCATCCAACCAAAATGTTGAAACGAATGCAATAAATGAGAAACATAAATGCAGTACAAAATTAAGAAAATTTTCAATCGATCTTTTTTACTAAAACCTTAATTTTAGCCATTTGATTGTTAGTTTACAAATAATCATGATTTTTGACTAAATATAATTACTTATTACATAATTATTTGTTTGCATGTGGAATAATTATTGTAATAATCGTTTAATGCTCCTTGATTTGTGTATGTTTACCAAATTTGATTTTTTTTTTGTCTATATAGGAACATGAAGAATATTCCTAACTTTTTAATACTATATGTTCACATGTTTTCTGATAATATATATATATATATATATATATAAATGTTATGTATCTGGATTGTTGAACTCAATTTTCCAGATAAATATTATTTATTAAATTTTTATTTTAAAATAAAACACAACATGAATTGTTTGATATTTAATTCACTCGCAAGTTTTTTATTAGATTTTTTTTTTGCCTTTCTAATGACCATTTATCAAATATTGTTTTTTTAATCTTGATTGTTACTTTTTTTCTTATGTTAGATATGGTATCTTTGAATTTTTTCATTTAATACTCTCTACAATTTAACCGTCCAATGTTCATACAAGAAATCTGGAAATCAAGTAATTGCTTGATTATGGGATCCATCTTTTTTTCTTCTCTATGATGAAATCGATTATTTACGTTTATTATTGTTTTGTCTCATGATTCAAACAAACATACATTTTTTTAAAATTGTAATTTATATTTTATATTTGGATTAACAATGATAAAAATATTTTTTCCATCCTAACTTAATGCCTTGGATACTAAGCACGATATTTTGCCACAAAATTATTTTTTCCATTTGCTTCGAATACATGTATCTTTAAAGTCCAAAATACATTCGTAATTATTTGTGTATTTAATTTCTCCCCATCTATTCATAGTCACAAACTCTCCTCTGAAACTTCTTCGTGAGTATGAAATTAATACCGTAAGTGTATCGGTTAAGTGTAATGACATCGGTTGATGAAAGTGTTATGGTATTAGTTTATAAGTGTCATAATATGTATTTAATACTATGAACAAGTTTCATCGGAGACTTATTCCTTCATAATTTATTCTCATTAAGAATATTCTTTTATTCTTATCTCATAATTCAAATTCTTCAATTATTTCTCATATCTTTCATATACCATAAATTACTCTTTCCTTACTTGACGCCAATAAGTATCCAAATTAATATTCTTTAATGATGTTAGATAAATAGAATTTAAAAAGTTGTATTCACGAATGAAGACAATGTTGGTTCAAGAACATCATTTTTCAAAGAACCACATTTCACTTTCAATGTTATCAACACATTTTATTATGTGTGCATTTTTATGAACATCACTGTTTTATTGCATCTCTATTGATATATCTCATTCTCATATTTTGGTTAACATTTAACTTCTTCATGAAAGATTGTGCTAAATTGTTCATAGAATCAAAATGTTAAATTCATTACCGATTCTTGAATTTCTTTAGAAGATTCGGAGTTGTTCGAATTTCTTAGAAACTCCTTTTACTAATAGTTTTTTCAAAGTTCACTTTGTGAGTTATTTCTAAAACTCAAAAAGTAAGCATAGGTAAGAATTGAAAAGTTGTATAAAAATTGGGAAGATAACCATGATATTTGATTACAAGTCTTGGAGGTGCTCTCTCTCTCTCTCTCTCTCTCTCTCTTTCTCTCTCTTGCACACATAAATCCCATTTATTTATTTATTGTCTGAGCTTTCCTTGGAGCCATATTTTTTTGTTCTTTAGATTTATTATGAGGTTTCTTTATCAGCCCAATTTAGTTGTACATCTTTTTTTTTTAATCATTGGTCTTTTGATTCTTTGTAGTTTAAGGCCTTGATTGTCAACCCAATTAAATAAAAACATGTGAAAATTATTCCTCATCTTTCTCTTTCTCTCTTAAATTATTTATCAAATAATAAAATTTATGTGTTATTATAAATGTTATTACTAATACATAATAGAGCAAATTAAACGTGGTCGTCTTTTTGCAATTTGGGATAAGATTTGGCATTTCGATTGCTCGGTATTTGGTTGATGTAGCTTATGTCTGCAAATCATAGGTGAGAGAAAGGGATGGGTTAGTTTAAAAGTATAATGCAGCTTTGATTTCATATCTCCTACTGTATGTTTGTGTTCGTTTGATCCTACATTTATTTATCTATAATGTACTAATTGAGATATTGTTTCTAATATTGATACATATTGTTAGTTTTGGTGTATTTTAAAGATAAATTTTAAAATGTACTAACTGAGGGACCTTTGATTTGATTTGTTGTATCATTTTCAGTAGTTTTGTTGATGGTTGTTTTTATGTATTTCTTCCAAATTTTTTAATAGAAATATATTTTAAATAATTTTGGATATTAATATTTTTTGTGTACCTTTTTTTCGATACCATCAAATTATTGTATCCATTAATTACAATCGGAGATGTATGATGCGAAACCTTGCCAATTTATGGGCTTGCAAGATCAAGGTGAGTTTTGACAATCAAAATGATGTCCGTGTGTGGAGTGGAAATGTGTTGATGTTAGGACCTTGAATACTTTTATTGCTTCTTTTGCAAAACCTATTGTTTACTTTTATGTGTTACCGGTACCCCAAATAGGGAAAATTACTCATAAGTGTCATTTCTCAACAAGTATTACTTGAGGGGCATTCACTTATTACTTGAGGGTATTCACTCTTTGCTCTTACTCTAAGGTGCTTAATATACCAATTTTTTCCCTCATACACACCAACTAATTACACCCCATCGGACTAAGCCACGAACACCCAACAAATTAAAATGTCATTTCTTTCCTCTCTCTCTTCCATTGCATCATTCCCCCACCCACATCAAAATCAAAATTCTTTCCCCCACACACACACGCCAAGATACACAACACACAAGTCATCCCCCCACTCGCACTAAGCCCATGCCCGTTCTTTGCTCCCCAAACTGAGCCACCCAACCTAAAGGCACCCCAAGGAAAAACCTCACTCGAGCCCATTTGTTGCCCCCCACGCTCCCATCTGACGCCTCAATTTCACGGATCGGCGATTATGACAATGGATTGGGTGGATCGTAAAGATCCGCCATCGACCTATTAATCGCCACCACCACAGCGACGGCGGGATCTGCTCGTAGGTTTTTTCTCAGGGGATGGATGGTGTATCTGATGAATATTGGTGGTATAATATTTACGTAAACCCGATTTTTTGGGCTTTTGAATGTTGATGTGATATAATTGTTTGATCTCATTGTTTAATTTTCTAGAAGGGGTGTCTGTTCATTCTTGTATTGGTTTTTGACGACGGCTAATCGGTGGTCGGGTTGGGGTTCACTTTTGGCACTTAGGTGGTGATCGGTGGTCATGGGGGTGGACCTAGGCGGAGGAGAAGGTGGAAACAAATCGTGGGCAGCGGATCCAGAGAAGGTTGTGGTGCGGCTGATATTGCTGCAATTTTGGGGGTTTGTTAAATATTGTTGCAACTTTTGTAGATTTATAATTTTAGACCTGTTTATATTTTTGGGTGTTTTGCAATTTTTGGGGTTTGTTTAATATTGCTTCATCTTTGGGGGTTTAAACTATGTTGCATATATTTTGTTGAACAGAGATGATTATTGTTATTAAGCAAAAAAGATGTTTTCAGCTATGTTGAATATATTTTGTTGAATGAGAGAATATTATTGTTATTGAGCAAAAAGAAAAAAAAAGAGATTTCTATATCGTGTGCATTTTTTTTGAGGTATGCCAGTGTAATTTTTTTTACGAGTGTGCAGATTTATTTTGTGGGTGTGCAGATTTATTTTACGGGTGTGCATAATTTATAAAAAAAAAAGATAGATGATTAAAAAAATTTTGGGGTGTGCAAAATTTTTTTGTGGAATAATAGAATTTGGTTAAGAATATACAATTTAATATATATATATAATGAAGGTGTAATTTCTTGGGCTAATATTTTATTCTTGAAAAAAATTAATTAAATAAAAAGAAGATGATTAAAAAAAAAAATTGGGATGTGCGCAATTTTTTTACGTTATTAATGAAATAGTTTTAATATGTAATTTTTCTTTTTCTGAGAATTTTTGTTGCTAAAAAGTTAATTAAATAAAAGGACATATATTTAAATGGGCTAAAAATTAATTAAATAAAAGGACATACAATAAAAATTCAAAATTTACAATTTTAAAATACAAAATTACTAAAAATGTGGGGTCTTAAAATGTCAAATTTAAAAAAGCATTACCATTATCAATATAACACATTATTATATACATAAAGATTATTTAAGACTTTTTTTTGGCCCATGTTTGGTATCTTAGAGTAAGTCTAAAAAGGTGTAGCACCTTAGAGTAAAACCACTTGAAAATGGTACCTAAGAGTAACTACCTCTATAAAATATTGCAAATGGCAAAAAATCTTGTTGATATTTTTTACCATAACATTTATCCATATCATGAATTGGATAAATTTAGCTATTTTAGGTCAAGTGTGGTATGATTTATTGTCGTTAAAAGCATATAAAAGCTTCAATCGGTACTTAGTTTTTTAGAACCTGTCAATCAAATATAAAAATGTGTGCACGTGATTTTATTTTATCCCCTGAGTAATGGGTAAGTTAAGTCATTAACAATTTTATTGTTATTCTTTATTTTTTCATGTTAAAACCTAATAATAATATAATGGATAAATCTCATAAAATTTCATTTCATGTTTCATTAAGGTATAACATAAAGATAATATCTCTATAAGCTACTTATAAGAGTTTTTTTTTTTAATAAAAATAACAACTTTTATTTATGTTTTTTTAATGATATATTATCAATATATCTACATCACGGTGATCTTAAATTCAATTCATATTATACTTATATTGAGAGACAAAATTCTAGACTTTTAGAAATCTCTTCAATTAGATCTGATGTGTTCAATTTTTATCTAGATGGTGTTTTGATTCATAGTTTGAAATTCACGAGCTACTTATGTCAACCATGAGTTCTTATTTATTTTATATGTTCAATTTTAAAAGTTTGATCGTTTACTTATTTTATTTATATGTTTATTACTTTGGTTGTATTTTAGTTGAGTTTACAAGTTATTCAACTTTACACAAAATAGCAAATGTATCTCATTCATTGATTGATCAATGATATAAAATAACGCGTGTGAACTAAAATAAAATTAACTAGCTATTCCAACTTGTGTCCTGACAATTAAATATATGCAAGTCTTCACTAGCTAATAATTTAATGTTTAATTGTTGTTTAATAGTTTGAATATCTTTAATCCAAGGAATTTCGTGTTCATAGTTTCACTAATAGGAGATAGGAGTCATTTTATTCTTCCTAACAAATATTCACAATCACATGTTACTCCTTGACTATATCATTGCTTGAAATGAGATTCTTATAGTGATTTTCCTTATCAAATTTTTGAGCATGTATAATAT
The DNA here is from genome assembly GCA_037126765.1 of Stenogyne calaminthoides. Taxonomy (NCBI): domain Eukaryota; kingdom Viridiplantae; phylum Streptophyta; class Magnoliopsida; order Lamiales; family Lamiaceae; genus Stenogyne; species Stenogyne calaminthoides. The sequence continues at coordinate 30,417,561 of JBBCBC010000022.1, read as the reverse complement.
TATACTTTGTGTAATGTGCTTGAATTTTATTCTTTTTTTGCACAAAACATACATTACACATAGTTATCTTTGAATATCTCAACTGAATGGATTTGATTATTGGAGTAACTTTGTGAAACTTTCCCTCAACTCATATTTGTAAGAAAAATAAATATTATGTTTATATTATTTTTGCATTTAATAATACTCCTCCGTCCCATAAATATATGCACACCCTACTTTATTGTCGAGTTTTGTGAAGCGATTTGTTTATTAGTATTTCAAATGATAAAAGTAATTTTAAAGAGGGGTATTATAGATCTACCTCTCATCTATTGCATGCATCTTTAAAAAATATTTTATCATTTCAAATACTAATAAAAAACTCGCTCGCAAAAATACGCGAAAATAATAAACGTGCATATATCTTTGGGACGGAGGGAGTATCAATTAAATGAACTTCCTAAACCATTGGATAGAGTTGAATATTCAATTGATACCTCTATGGTGCACACCTTTCACCTTTAATAGAATCCTCGCTCGAGATCATTGAATTTTTAGTTCATGACAAGAAGAGTAAAGGTTCGTAAACATTTTAACTATTTGTGTATGTTTACTTTTTTTTTTTTTTTTTTTTTTTTTTGGCCTTTTAGGAAAATAATGTGATTTTGGTTACATGCAAATATATATCTGAATTTTGATGGCATACATTTGTGTGATGTACAAAGGTTGTCAGAGTTTCAAGATTAATCTATGTATATAATACATATGTATATTTCATATGTTTAATTGTATCATTATATGCACAACATTATATATCCATGTATATAATATATACAACATTGTCGATGTGTGAAGTTACAATTAGAAAAAGATAAACAAGTATCTTACAATTTTGAGAATATATGATTCACAGTTAAATCTCAAATAAAATTTAGCTACATGAGTGTTGAACTGAAATTTAACAAGATGACAAAAGAAAATAAAGAGTTGTGTGAGTCACCTTCCAGATTTCACTAAAAATAACTTTGATTTTGTTATCAGAAATTTTATAGCATTTGATAATTCATAATGTTATGGTATTAGCAGCTTACAAATTGTTAAATTCAAGAATTGAAACCTTTCATATTGCATTATTATGATAATTCTTTGGAAAGGTTTGAAGTACCTTGGCCATAAAAGTTACTTTTCTACATTGAATGTGTATATGTTCCAGATTTCATCAAGATGATTGACTTCGGGTTTCCATTATTTTGCATATTGGTCCAAGGTTATAAGATATTTTTTTCTTGCATAAAAGGTTGGTCTCTCTCTCTCTCTCTCTCTCTCTCTCTCTCTCTCTCTAATTACTTAAATGTGCTATAATATTTGTTTTAATTTTCTTGAAATTCTTTGAATTCAAAATCATTGTTAAAGTTCAAGTTTTTTTTTTTTTTTTTTGACAATACAAGAAACCAGATTCATATCTTAAAGAAACATATTTTTTGGGCCTATAATTAGGGGGTGGCAATTTAAGGACAATAAATTTCAATCTGACAAAAATAGCACATTAAATATTAGTTCGATAAAAGTAGGTGTGTACATCCAATAAGATTTAGTTTCAGCAAAAGTAGGCCAGTCAGTGTGGAATAATAATATGTATGCAAAAAAAATAAAAAATAATGTCCTAATTTAGCTGAAAAAAAGTTAAATGTTTTATTTTGACAAACTGATGTTGGGGAATTAATTGCCCGGATCTATTCGGGATGAATATTTAAATACAAATTTAATTCTAACAATTATTACTAGCATGAATTAATCCTATATTAATTCAAATAATAATTCAACAACAAATCATGCATATAAACAGTTCACGTAAATCCTACGCATGTGGAATTACTACGAGTTTACGTGAACTTACCTCTTGGAATGGCAATGGTCTCGTCGATGAAAACACACCAAAAGACCTTCCCAAGTATTCCTAGTCCTTCTTTCAATCCGATTGGAAGGAAGCTCGAACAATTAACTAAAGGGAAAATAAAATTTGTTGCACCACCTTTGTGGATTTACTAATTTTTTCAGCACATGGAATTGTACTTGGGAATGAATCACTCATCCCCTATTTATAGAGGTGTAGTGGCCGATTTTTTGCATATGGAATAGGGGGAAAAATCTTTTCTTGATCTCCATGAAATCTTGAATATATCTCATATATTCTTTTTCTCCATAATTAAAATATTTCATAAAAATCCCAACTCCTCTTGTTATGGGAATTTTCGAAAATAATAGGAACAAGAAACCAAGATTTGGATCTTCTTGAATTTATGAGATATCTTGTATTTCAAGAAATACATTTCAAATAAAGAAAATCAAAAAATCTTTCTTTTTCCTTTTATTTCAAAAAAATTTCGAAAATATCCATATGAATAACCAAGTGGGAGATTTCTTGAATTTAATGAGATAATCTTGTATTCCAAGAATACATATCTTCATTCCATAACAAAATTCAAAGAAAATCTTTCTCCCCTTTTTATTCATATTTTTTCGAAAAATGAGGAAAAATTGCAACAAATATTTATTTTATTTTTAAACAACTTTTTCAGTTATTGGACTTTATGTTGGGCTACTTGGGGGGCCTTTAGGAGAATTAAGATTGAACCTTTCAATGGATCTTGAATTATCAATATTGAGCCACAATATTATTCAAGCCCATAAATATTAATTAATCTCACTACATAATTAATATTGCACTATCCATCTTAACCCATATTACAGTTAATATGGCTCCCGGTTATTATTTCCGTGTTTAAGATTATCTAGTCCATTAATTAATTCAAGCCATTTGAAATAGCTTTCCATTTAATTAATATCTTTTATCCTTGGTAAAGGAACGGTTCAACATTATTATCCATACCAGAAACTAGTTCCACTTGCAAGATTTGGTATGATAAAACTTATGAACCTCCCAAGGGGGCAAATCGAACAAGCGTACTTCCACACGATTCTCTGTATTAAATCTTAGCAATCGCATGTGACTAATAATATTGTCCAAGATATAAAGTATTGAATCTCCTTGATTCTCTGCCCGTAATAAGTCAAAGCAATAGTTACTAACCACACGAATCTTATTTAAGGGGACGAAGATTAAGAAATAACTAACCACCGAGGTCTAATTCTTCCTAGTTCAGCCTCAAGAATTTGTCCTTCAGAGGTCCTCTTCAATGCATCACATGCACTAGTGTAATCTCTTGGTCAAGACAAACCAATCTGAGCCTTTACACTTCAACCTTTCACGATGGATTGTTCATTTCCATCTAGGTCGTGAATGGTGTACTTTTAGTTACAAGGGATTTGTTAATTTAATCTTCTCTCGATCCGGTATCACTAAATTAACTACAATGTAACACGTATTATTTATTGAATGATATGCAAAAAATATATGTAACATTCGATGATATTTAAAGCATCGTTGATAAACAATTTATTTCAAGAATAAGTCCAAATTCACCGATTATACAAAAGTAAAAGCATACTTTCCAAAGATAATCCCAACAATCTCCCACTTATACTCAAAGTCCGCTTTTAAGTATACTACAAAGATGTCTCGTGTAATGCGTGACAACTAATGTCACCTACACTAACCTAATAATGTCTCCCCACTTATACTCAATGCAGATTAGCAAATCCGGTCTTGACACCCATTCCTTTCACATGTCTCTCGAATGTATTACGAGGCGAGATCCTTTGTGAATGGATCGCCCAGGTTGTCTTCTTCGACGCGATCTTTGCCACCTCTATATCTCCTCTTAACGATTTCTGTATAAGATGGTATTTCCTTTCAATGTGTTTTGTTGGCCTTGTTGGCTCTTGGTTCCTTTGAATTTGCCAATTGCCTCCAGACATTGTCACAATAAATGATTGTGCAGGGCAAATTCGAACTACATCCAAGTCCACTAGGAAGTTCTTGAGTCAAACCGCTTTTTTCCGCATCGCAAATGGCCTGACATATTCGGCTTCATGGTAGAATCTGCGATGCATTTCGCTTAACGCTTCTCCACGTTATGGCTCCTCCCCATGCAAAACACACTACCGAGGTAGATTTTCCGAATCTAAGTCCGATTGGAAATCCGAAGTTCGTGGTAGCCGATAGGGATTAGACTATCTCGATCGATAAACCAACATTCTATCTCGAGTTCTTTTCGGATACTTGAATGTTTTTAATCGCCCAATGTTCCTTCCCCCGGTTACTTTGATATCTTGCCACCATGCCAATCGCGCAGCGGATATTCCGCCTCGTGCACAACATTGCATACATAAGGCTTCCGCGGCAAAGGCATAAGGAATGTCTTTCATGTCATCTATCTCCTTTTGTGTCTTAGGGCACATTTCCTTGATAGATGGATTCCATGCCCTGAAAGGTCTGAAGCCTTTCTTAGAATCACGCATCTTTGAATCGTTTCAAGATGTGTCTATGTATGAAGCTTTGCGATAAACTATCATCATTTTCTTGCGATCTCGAAAGTGATCTTGATCCCAAAGATGTGTGGCTTCCCCTAAGTCCTTCATATCAAACTGCTTTTGAATGCCATGCCCTTACGCTCGATAACACCTTCACATCGTTCCCGATGATCGGAATGTCATCTACGTGATAGTACTAAGAATACCAATGCACGGATCGGCACGCTTTTTTACACACAACTATCAAACTCATTTTTGATCGAACCCATAAGACTTTATAACATGATCAAAACATTGGTTCCAAGCTCGATGCTGTTTGAGTCCGTAAATGGACTTCATGAGCTTACAAACTAGGTGTTCTTGGCCTTTTTCAATGAAGTCTTGGGGTTGTTGCATATAGATCTCTTCATCAAGACTTCAAGGAAAAGCTATCTTGACATCCATTTGCGATTTCAAAATCGAGATGCTAACTATCGACAAAGAGAATCCGATGGACTTGAGCATTGCTACAAGTGAAAAGGTTTCCTAATAGTCGATCCCTTCTTTTCTGAGTATAACCTTTTTGCCACAAGCCTTGCCTTGAAGGTTTTCACCTTCAACCGATCTCATTTTTCTCTTGTATACCCACTTGCAACCAATGGGTTTGACCCCCATTAAGTGGTTCGACTAGCCCCCACACTCTGTTATGATCCATAGAAACCATTTACGCTTTCATTGCCTTTTTGCCAAGAAACCGCATCCTTGTCTTGGATTGCCTCATCATATGTCCATGGTCTGATTCGTCTTGTCCGGGAATCAAGTCCGAGGACTCTCTTATCCCCATGAATCTCTCGGTTGTCTCACAACCCTCCCACTACGAGGTCCGGTTGTGAATGTGTGTCGCTTGGTATATCATCTTTATACAATTAGCGATGAGGTTAGCCCCCATAGCTCACTTAAGGTAATCTCACTGGTCTTCTTTTTGTTCATATAGTCTTCCTCCTCCAAAAAATCTAAAGTGGGTGCTTATTACCACCTTTTGATCTTGGGACCATAGAACATACACCCTTTTGTTCCTCTGGTATCCTATAAAATTGACCTTAATTACGATCGAGGATCGATTTCCCGGCTTGGTGTCCAACACGTGGGGCGGACACCCCCCCAAATTCTCATGTGTCTCAAAGCGGGCTTGCGCCCGGTCCACAATTCTTTGGGAGTTTTGGGAACCAATTTGGATGGCACCAAGTTCGAAATGTAAGTCGTTGTTTCTAAGGCATGACCCCGAATCGACTTGGGAAGATCCGTAACACATCATTGATCTAACCATTTCTAAAAGAGTTATGTTTCTTAAACTCTGCAACCCCGTTTTTGTTGAGGGGTTCCGGTGCGATAAGTCGGATACAATCCCTTCATCCGACAAGTAGATCAAGAACTCATCATTAGGTACTTTTCCCTCCACGATCGGATCGTAGAGACTTGATACATTTTTCCCTATGATTCTCTGTTTGAGCCTTAAATTCTTTGAATTTCTCAAAGGTCTCAGTTTATGCTTCATAAGGAAAATATAACTGCAGTACCTCGGTAGTCATCAACAAAAGTGACGAAATACTTCATAACCTCCTTCTTTGCTTTGGTTGACATTGGACCACATACGCCCGTGTGAACGATTTCTAAAACTTCTTTGACTCTATTCCCCTTGGCTCCGAATGCCCTCTTGGTCATTTTACCCTCCAAACATGATTCGCAGGTTGGAATTGGTTCAACTTGGAGAATCTCCAGTGAACCATCTTTCACCAACCTTTGGATCCTCTTTGGATTAATATGTCCCAATCTTAGATGTCATAGAAGTGTTTCGTTCACGTCTGATGAACGTTTTCTTTTATCGGAAACAATTGATGTGTTATAGGATGCATTTCGTGAGTGGTGTGCACAGTTAATTGTATGGAGATTATTCGACTAATGTTCCATAACAGATACACTCATCATTTCAAGAAATGATGTCATTCTTATTAGAAGAAACTAAGTATCCATTAACAGAATTTTAGAAACTGAAAGTGAATTCTTTCTAAAACTGGGAACATAAAGAAAATCTCTTAAAATTAAAATTTTGTCTTCAAAAGACAGGTGCACCTCTCCCACCGCTTCAGCTGCCACTCTCATAGCATCGCCTAGTGTGATGAGGATCTCACTCCCACTAAGTTGTCGGGTCAGCTGGGACCCCGTAACGTGAAACATACATGGTCAGCAGATCCCGTATATCAACTACCCACAAAATGATAAGTATCTTGCTAAACAAGTTTCAACAACTCTCATGCGTGAGAATTACCTTTCTTTCCGGCCCTTTTGAGGTTGGAACAGTAAACCTCTATTGTCCTCTTTCACCGCAGCTTAAGCACTTCCTCTTTGGATTTTCCTTGACACCACAAGCATTCCTCATCTTACCATTGCCCTTGGCAATAGTTGAGTTTGATTGCTTATGGCTTTTGGTCCTCTTCTTTTTCTTGCCTTCCCTTGGCCTAGAAGATGAAGACGGACCACTTGTCGTCAAAGCTTGAGTTTGGTGCCCCATCAACATCTCTGACGGGACCAAAGCTTGCAACAAATCGATAATGAGGCCAAAATGCTCAAAAACTTTTGGGGCGAGTGAAGTACCAAATTCATCCGAGTCTCCGTTATAATCTGCACTCAGAACCTCAAGTTTGTTTAGATGGGCCATCAACTCTGAGGACGTAATCCCTTACGGGTTTGTCCTCCACCATTTTCAGCGACGACATCTCTTAGCAATCACATGTGACCAATAATATTGCCTAAGATAAAAAGTATTGAATCTCGTTGATTCTCTACCCATGATAAGTCAAAGCAATAGTTACCAATCCCATGTGATCCTATTTAAGGAACAAAGATTAAGAAATAACGAACCACTTGAGGTCTAATTCTTCCTTGTTGATTACTGAAGAATTTATCCTCCAATAGGTCCTATTCAAATATCATCCCGGTCATGCACTAGTGTAATCTCTTGGTCAAGACAAGCCAATCTGAAGCCTTACACTTCAACCTTTCAATATGGATTGTTCATTTCCATCTAGGTCGTGAATGGTGTACTTTTAGTTACAAGGGATTTAATTTAATCTTCCGTGATCCGTATCACTAAATTAACTACAATGTAACACGTCGACTTATTGATTGAACATTATCAATAAATATATGTAACATTCGATAATATTTAAAGCATCAATGATAAACAATTTATTTCAGTAAATAAGTCTGAAAATTCAGTTTCGATTATACAAAAATAAAAAGCATACTTTCTAGTATAATCCCAACAATCTCCCACTTATACTCAAAGTCTGCTTTTAAGTATACTACAACATGTCTCGTGTAGTCCGTGACATCTAATGTCACCTACACGAACCTAATAATTTCTCCCACTTATACTCAAAGCAGTTAGCAATCTGTCTTGACACCCATTCCTTCCACATGTCTCTCGAATGTATTCAGAGGCAGACCCTTTGTTAATGAATCTGCTAGGTTGTCCTTAGACGCTATCTTTGCCACATCTATATCTCATCTCTTAACGATTTCTCGTATAAGATGTCTTTCCTTTAGTGTTCTTGTTTGACTCGTGGACTCTTGGTTCCCTTGAATTTGCAATCGCCTTTAGCAAATATTGCTAGACAAATTCGAACTCCATCCAAGTCCACTAAGAAGGTCTGAAAGCCAAATCGGTTCTTTTCATTGCTCGAGCGACTCTTACCCGACTTCCATGGTTGAGTCGTGATGCATTTACTCTTCACACTTGTCCATTTGAAAGCAGCACTTCCCAAATGGAAACACACTAACCGAAAAGGTATAGTTTAAGGAATCTAAGTCGATTGAAATCCGAGTCCGTATAACCGAGCGGGGATTGGACCATCTGGTGATAAACCAACATTCTATCCTCGAGTTCTTTTCAGATACTTGAATGTTTTTAATCGCCGTCGATGTTCTTTCCCGGGTTACTTTGATATCTTGCCACCATGCCAATTCAAGAAAGCATATATCCGGTCTCGTGCACAACATTGCATACATAAAGGCTTCCACACCGAAGTATAAGGAATGCCTTTCATGTCATCTATCTCTTTTTGTGTCTTTAGGGCACATTTCCTTGATAGATGGATTCCATGCTGAAAAGGTACGGCCTTTCTTGGAATCTTGCATCTTTGAATAGTTTCAAGAGCGATTGTCATGTATGAATCTTGCGATAAGCCGATTATCCTTTTCTTGCGATCTTGAGTAATCTTGATCCCAAGGATGTGTGCGCTTCCCTAAGTCCTTCATATCAAACGGTTTTGAATGCCATGCCCCTTACGTCCGATAACACCTTCACATCGTTCCCGATGATCGAATGTCATCTACATTATAGTACTAAGAATACCAATCTCTCGATTCCGACCGCGCTTTTTATACACACAACTATCAAACTCGTTTTTGATCGAACCCATAAGACTTTATAACATGATCAAAACATTGGTTCCAAGCTCTGGATGCCTGTTTGAGTCCATAAATGGACTTCATGAGCTTACAAACTAGGTGTTCTTGGCCTTTTTCAATGAAGTCTTGGGGTTGTTGCATATAGATCTCTTCATCAAGACTTCCGTTAAGGAAAGCTGTCTTGACATCCATTTGCCAGATTTCAAAGTCAAGATCTTGCAAAGAATCGATAAAAAGAATCTGGATAGACTTGAGCATGGCTACGGGCGAAAAAGTTTCCACATAATCGATCCCTTCTTTCTGAGTATAACCTTTCGCCACTAGTCTTGCCTTGAAGGTTTCCACCCTCCCGTCCGGTCCTCTTTTCTCTTATATACCCACTTGCAACCAATGGGTTTGACCCCATTAAGTGGTTCGACTAGCTCCCACACTTTGTTATGAAACATAGAACCCATTTAAACTTTCATTGTTGTTTGCCAAGAATCTGCATCCTTATCTTGGATTGCCTCGTCATATGTCCATGGGTCTGATTCATCTTGTCTGGGAATCAAGTCCGAGGACTCTCCTATTCCCATGAATCTCTCGGGCTATCTCACAACCCTCCCACTACGACGAGGTTCCGGTTGTGTAAGTGTGTCGTTTGGTATGTCATCTTTATGCAGGTTAGCAATGAGGTTTGCCTCCTTAGCTCATTTAAGGTAATCTCACTTCTGGGTCTTCTTTCGTTCATATAGTCTTCTTCCAAAAATCTAAAGTGGGTGTTGATGACCACCTTTTGATCTTCGGGACCATAGAACATACACCGTTTTGTTCCCTTGGGGTAACCTACAAACAACCTTAATTCTGATCGAGGATCCAATTTATCTGCTTCCTTGTCCAACACGTAGGCCGGACACCCCCAAATTCTCATGTGTCTCATACTACGCTTTGCCTTGGGTCCCACAATTCTTTGGGAGTTTTGGGAACCGATTTGGATGGCACCAAGTTCAGAATATAAGCCGCTTTTTCCAAGGTATGACCCCAGAACGACTTGGGAAGATCCGCATAACTCATCATAGATCTAACCATTTCCAAAAGAGTTCTGTTTCTTCGCTCTGCAATCCAGTTTTGTTGAGGGGTTCCGGGTGCATTGAGCTGGGATGCAATCCCTTCATCAGATAAGTAGTTCAAAAACTCATCGCTGAGGTATTCGCCTCCACGATAAGATCGTAGAGACTTGATACGTTTTTCCTTATGATTCTCTGCTTGAGCCTTAAATTCTATGAATTTCTCGAAGGTCTCAGATTTATGCTTCATAAGGAAAATGTAACCGTACCTTGAGTAATCATCAATAAAAGTGACAAAACACTCATAACCTCCTCTTGCTTTGGTTGACATTGGACCACATACATCCGTGGTGAATGATCTCTAACACTTTCTTTGACCTATTCCCCTTGGCTCCAATTGCCCTCTTGGTCATTTTACCCTCAAACATGATTCATGAGTTGAAATTGCTCAACTTGGAGAAACTCCATGAACCGCTCTTTCACCAACCTTTGGATCCTCTTTGGATTTATATGACCAAATCTTAGATGCCAAAGAAGTGTCTCGTTCATGTTTTCTTTTGTCGAAAATAATTGATGTGTTGTAGGATGCATTTCGTGAGTGGTGTGTACAGTTAATTGTATAGAGATTTTCCATCAATGTCCCGTAACAGATACACTCATCATTTCAAGAAATGATGTCATTCTTATTAGAAGAAACTTAGTGTCCTTTAATCACATTTTAGAAACTGAAAGTGATTTCTTTCTAAAACTGGGAACATAAAGATAATCTCAAAAAAAAAAAATTATCTTCAAAAGATAGGTGCACTTCTCCCACTGCTTCAGCTGCCACTCTCGTAGCATCGCCCAGTGTGATGAGGATCTCACTCCCACTAAGTTGTCGGGTCCGTTTGAACCCGTGAAGCCAACATGATTAGTGGATCTCGTATCAACCACCCACGAATGAGAAGTATCTTGCCCGCTAAACAAGTTTCAACAACTAGTCGCGAGAATTACCTTTACGTCCATCCCTTTTGGGGTTAGAACAGGCAAAACCTCCATTGTCCTCTCTCACCGCAGCTTAAGCACTTCCTCTTTGGATTTTCCTTGACACAACAAGCATTCCTCATCTTACCATTGCCCTTGGCAACAGTTGAGTTTTATTGCTTATGGCTTTTGGTCCTCTTCCTTTTCTTGTCTGCCTTTGGCCTAGAAGATGAAGACGGACCACTTGCCATCAAAGCTTGAGTTTTGGTGCCTTATCAACATTTCTGCCGAGATAAAAAGCTTGCAACAAATTAGCTAGCGAGGCCAAAATGCTCAAAAACTTTTTGGGCAGAGAGTGAATTACCAAATTCATCTGAGTCTCCAGATCATAATGCGACTCGAGAATCTCAAGTTTGTTCGATGGGCCATCTATTTTGAGGACGTAATCCCTTACGGGTTTGCCCTCCACCATTTTCAAATGACGACATCTCTCATGGTGATCCGGCGAGTCCCGCATGTTTTGACTCGTCAGTTGGCTCATCTGTTTTTGGTGTGTCAAAATTCACTTGTGCCTTTTCGCGATTAGGACAAATATAATTTTCCAATTAATATAGTTTCCATATTGTATTGACTTTAAGTATAATAACAGTGGATTAAAAGGTAACGACATGCTGAACTGAAATAAATAACTATATGCAAAAGCTCAAGTATATCACAAGATTCGATCACATGCATCATATTTAAAATCTCAAAAAAAATATGAACATGCATCAGCCAACATCTCAAAACAGTTTAAATAAGCCATGTGGGGTGGGTCATTATTTAAACACATTTAAATTGTTACAAACAACAACGATTTACAAACCTTTAATATCCAGTTAATAGTTGGCTCCCACTTGACCAAAATAAAATTGGCCGAGGACTTGGGAAGTATATGCATATCAATTTTATACCTAAGTAATAATCATGATTAAATACTGATTATTATTTCGTTTTGAACGAGCCTCGTGGGGGGTCATAAATAGCCACTAGTAATAACCCACAATCATCCATTAGGAATTCATTCATGTGAAAGCTATCTTTTGACCGTCCCGGGGGAATTTCTCCAAAAGAATTCACAAATAAATAAATCATGGAGGTCAAAAATTAATTCAATTTTATTATCCTAATAAAATTTTCAATTAATTATTTAAACATACTTAGTAATTTTGAAGGTGAGATTTTTCATTGGGCAACTCTCATCCAAACACATTTAAACAAATTAAATAAAGCATGAGATAGCACAAAATAAATCAAGCAAAACAGAAAAATAAACATATTGGGCACAAATTATCCAATTGTCATGGTTTGATTTTTCTTGGCTTGATCTTGAAGAAACACCGTCTTGAATTTCTCCCACTCGATCGTCTCGAAAAAAAATACTCCATCTCGAAACGCCACGCCAAGCCTTTCGCGGCAATGGATGCACGCCCGCATCCGCCGCCCTTGCTGTTTCAACCTCGGCGGCCTCGGCAATCCGTGAGTGTCGCCCGCCCGCGCCTCGGTAGCCTCGGCGAGGATTCGGCGGACTCTCGAAGGCGACAGCGCGGCCGCGTCATCAGCGTCTTCGCCGATCGTCATGCTCGTGCCTCGCCCATGTTCTCGGCAAGACGCCTCCGTCTCACTTTAGTCCGCTCCATGCGGTGTCACGTCGCCAAGGCCAACTGCCGTCGGGCGGTCGAGATCCTCATGTGGCGCTTCGGCCTTTCGGCCACTCGGCCTTACCAAATTTACCCGTGCGTGCACTGTAGCGTCCAGTCCTTCACAGATGCCTCCGTTAACGCGTTTACAAGCGACGCCGCCCACGCCCGGGTTCTAGATTTTCGTCCTTTTAATTCTTAGTCTCGTCCTCCGTTTCTTGATCCGGTTAAATTTATTTACAAAAAAAAATAAACCTAGATCTAAACTAGTCTATTACATTGATCAAATCAAACAAATTCTAATCTACTTTAAGTGGATTTTCTCACGAGGTAAAATGAATCCGAATGAATCGAATTAAAAACCACGGTTTATATGCATGCATAAATAAACACATTAAATTCCATGACAATTGGATACCGCAAAAATGGATCTAGTAATTCTACTATCCATTTTCAAATTTAATGTCAACGAATTAAATTACAATTTAAAAAATTGAGAGTCCAAACCGTGGCTCGATACGGTTGTTGGGGAATAAGTTGCACAGATGTATTCGGGATGAATATTTAAATACAAATTTAATTCTTTAATTATTACTAGCATGAATTAATCCTATATTAATTCAAATAATAATCCAACAACATATCATGCATATAATAGTTCACGTAAAACCTACGCATGCGGAATTCTATGAGTTTACGTGAACGTACCTCTTGGGATGGCAACGGTGTGGTTAATTAGACTAACCGAAAGCCAAGTACTCCCTTAGCCCTCGCTTAAACTATCCGGTGGAAGGACTCTTGTGAACGATTTAACAAAAGGAAAATAAAATATGTTGCACCACCTTTGTGGATTTACTAATTTTTCCAGCACATGGAATTGTACTTGGGAATGAAGTAATCATCCCCTATTTATAGAGGCCAGGTGGTCGAAAATTTAGGTTTAAAATAATGTGGAAAAATCTTTTCTTGATCTTCAAGAAATCTTGAATATATCTCATATATTCTTTTTCCCATAATTATAATATTCCACAAAATCCCACCTTCTATTTTGCTTATGGAATTTTCGAAAATATTGGGGTCAAGAATCCAAGATTTGGATCTTCTTGAATTTATGAGATATTCTTGTATTTCAAGAAATACATATCTTCCATAATATCTTTTCAAGAAAATCAAGAAAATCTTTCTTGCCCACTATATTTTCTAATTTTTTTCAAAAATCACATCATAGATAACCTAGTGGGAGATTTCTTGAATTTAATGAGATAATCTTGTATTCCAAGAATACATATCTTCATTCCATAACAAAATTCAAAGAAAATCTTTCTCCCAACATATCTATGATTTTCGAAATTTAGTTGGAAAATTAAAGCAACAATATTTATTTTATTTTAATCACCTTTTCGGTTATTGGACTATATGTTGGGCTACTTAGGGGCCTTTAGGAGAATTAAGATTGGACGCTTCTAATGAACCTTGAATATCTAATATTGAGCCACAATATTATTCAAGCCCATAAATATTAATTAATCCCACTACATAATTAATATTGCACTATCCATCTTAACCCATATTACGGTCAATATGGTTCCCTGGTCATTATTTCCGTGTTTAAGATTATCTAGCCCATTAATTAATTCAAGCCACTGAAATAGCTTTCCATTAATTAATATATTTTATCCTTGGTCAAGGAACGGTTCAACATTATTATCCATACCGGAAACTAATTCCACTTGCAAGATTTGGTATGATAAAAGCTTATGAACCCCCCAAATGTCGAACAAGCGTGCTTACACCGATTCTTCATATTAAATCTTAGCAATCACATGTGACCAATAATATTTCCCAAGATAAAAAGTATTGAATCTCGTTGATTCTCTACCCATGATAAGTCAAAGCAATAGTTACCAATCTCCGTGATCCTATTTAAGGAAATCGAAGATTAAGAAATAACAAACCATTTGAGGTATAATTCTTCCTTGTTCGGGCCAAAGAATTTATCCTCCTCAGGTCCTATTCAAAGTCATCGGTCATGCACTAGTGTAATCTCTTGGTCAAGACAAGCCAATCTGGGCCTTACACTTCAACCTTTCACGATGGGTTGTTCATTTCCATCTAGGTCGTGAATGGCGTACTTTTAGTTACAAGGGACTGTTAATTTAATCTTCTGTGATCTGGTATCACTAAATTAACTACAATGTAACACGTCGACTTATGGAAATGATTATCGCGATAAATATATGTAACATTCGATAATATTTAAAGCATCAGTGATAAACAATTTATTTCAGTAAATAAGTCTGAAAATTCAGTTTCGATTATACAAAAGTAAAAAGCATACTTTCTATTATAATCCCAACAGTATAAGATCACAAACCAAATATAGTTCCGTTGTACAAATTTTGGATGCTATATTGTTGAGAGGGGGTGATTATCCTATCGATACTATTGTCGATAATATATATCCTGATTTAAAAAATATGATGGACGATCACAATTATTTGCAGAATAGAGAAATTTGTGCTCCAACCTTGGATGTTGCTAGGTCCATGAACAATCACATGGTTCGATTTAATGAAAAGTAATCACGTGCATATTTGAAGTCCTTGCCTTGCTGACTCAAATGTTAATCTTTCTATCCTGAATTCTTGAATAGTCTAAACTGTTCAGGTGTTCCCAACCATGAATTGAATCTCAAAGTTGGAACACCGGTAATTTTATTGAAAAATATCGATCACTCAACGGGTTTATGCAATGGGAGCAAGGTTTGGCTTTATGTTTTTAATGGTTGAATTTGTATATATTCTTAAAATTTGTAATGTAATTTTTTTAATTAAATATTTAGGTTGATTATTACAAACATGAGTTCCATATATCCTTGAAGCTAAGGTTTTTAATAGGAAGTAATGCTGAACAATTGGCTTGGATACCCAGACTTACATTAACTTCTTCTGATCCCAAATTGTCGTTCAAATTTCAATCGAGTTAATTTTTTATGATAGTTTCATATGCTATACCTATAAACAAAAGTCAAGGGCAATCTTTTACTCATGTAGGATTTTTTTTTGCATACGCCTATTTTTAGCCATGGACAATTGTATGTAGCTGTTTCTCGGACAACAAACTGACATGACTTAAAGATCCTACTGCGCCATGATGACAATGGTGATCGCAGTATCAAGAGAAATGTGATTTTTAATTAAAGTTTTATGTAATATATAATTTTGTTTTAAAAATATTCATATCAATTTTCATCATATTCACAATGTTTTATTTTTGTTAAAGTCATTTCATATAATTATTTTTATCATTTTATATAAATAAATTATTATAGTTTCTATAATACTATATATGATGATATTTTGTTTAAAAAAAATATTATCAACATGAAATATTAGATACTATTTTATACACATACATATATATATATTTATATTTGTCACTTTATATATTATAATAAGATACTTAAGAAAGTTATATGTTGTAAATTTTATAAATTTATTTAGAAAAGAATACGTCAACTTATATTGTTTTTAAATAAAAACATATTTTTGTCATAAAACGAAGGCTAATTATTACACAAATATATGTATTTTGATATAGATATATAACAATATTAAAATTATAAACCTTATACAAAATAGATAAAGTCATGAATGAAAATTCTTCAATGTAAACGATTTTCTTTTAACAAATCAATATTGTTATGAACAAAATTAAATGTTATTTAAAAAATAAAATTATATTAGTTTAAAACTTATATTATTATAAACATGAAATTAAATAAAATAAAAATTATCAATATTTAATTAATATTTTATATTAATACAAAATAATATTTTAATAATTAAAATGTTAGATGATAATAATGATCGTGCGTTAGCACGGGTGCAATACTAGTACTATGTAGTAGAATGGGAAAAAAAGTATTTTAAGTTCGTAATTATAATGGTGGCAATTTAAGGACAATAAATTTCAATTTGGAATAATCAGGTTAGCTAGTTTCAGTTTGGAAAAAGTAGGCCTGCAAATTTCGAGTTTACATAAATTTAGGCTCGTAAATATTGTGTTTCAGCAAAAGTAAGCCACAACAATCCGCTGAAAAGCCCTAAATTGAACAGAAAAAATGACGTTTTTCCGATCAATTTTGGACTAAATTTGGACATTGTCAAAATTATTGTGACTAAATCAACTACAAAAAAACTTATGGGAGTAAATCGATTTGAGGGCAAAGTTATTGGGACTATATCAACAACAACAAAATTTATGGGACTAAATCTATTTGAGTCCAAAGTTATGGGACCATTTATGATTCAAACTTTGGACCTATAGTTGCCAAAAAAATTGTTAATGTCCTAGTTTTACTCACTACACTATTATTTACACTTATAATTCTTTTAGAAAAAAAATATTCAAATTCATACATGGTATTTTACATAAATATAATCACATTAGATAATTTATAGTTATAATTCTTAACTTATAGTTATAATTTATAAAATATAAATTTGATGTAGTTTTAGATCTAATCAAGTATAAATATAAAATTGACCAAAGTCTTGTATCAAATACATTATAAAAATAAAATGATATAAAAAAGATTAAAAAAATTATTAGTTCAATTAATTATATTCAATAATATTTATAAGGGAAATAGTTGTTTTTCCCTAAATTTCATAAGAAAATAGGATGTATACACACTTCATAAAAAATGAGTTTTCTACCCAATTTTGACATAAAAAGACTCAATTATCCTTAAGTTAAATATATTAATCTTTCCATTTTATTATTCATTTATCACCTACAACACTTATAATATATATTTAATCTCTTCAATGTCATTTGTAGATAAACATCTAATTTCCAGTATTTCTTTCATGAAATAATTTTAGCTTCGAGATTGTGATTTCCAAACTTTGTGACAATCAATCTCATGTAATTACACAAACTTAACTTTTGGTCAATTTTTCTAAAAAGCATTATCACCACGTTTCTTCAAAGTCAAATGGTGGTTCGAAAGTCTCAAAACACTTATGAATCAACATAATACAACTCACAATTATCTACTAACTGAATATCTGATCTGCAAATACTGTCGGACCTCAAATATACTCTTGTATCGCCAAATATCATAAACAAAAGCCTCCCATTATACATTTCACTTTGTGTTGGAGAAGATATTACCCTACCATTTGCACGTAAATTATCAGCTACGAACGGGTAATAATTTGCATTATATCAACAACATAATCACTCACATCGTAAATTAAATTATCATCGGAAATCTCAAAATTAGTATAACCATCTCTATGATATCAAAGGTCACCATCATCAACTTTCAAAATCCTTTGGAGAATTTGGCCATCTTATTCATAAATGAGTTGGAATCAGTATTTTCATTTTGCAACCTAGAATTCTTGTTAATTTTAACACCTTGAAATGCTTAAACAAATAAAAACATTAATCATGTATGTATAAACAATTGATACCAAAGATAAAATATAAATAAAATATATGAATTAATGGTTGAGTGCATAACATCTTTCCTATTATGTGCTAGCAGTGATGCATTTATACGTGAATAAATTTTATTAATTGCAAAAAAAAAAAATTACCACCTTTATTGTTTTTATCAATTACAACATAGTATTAAATAGTATTAAATGGTGTAAAGTGAGTTTGGTGGAGAGAAATAATAGTATTAAGTAGTATTGAATATTGTTTTATTGTCTTATTTGAAAATGGATAAACAAAATTAGGACAGCTATTTATGGAAAACGGATAATCAAAATCAGGACGGAGAGAGTATCATTTTTTTCCTTACAATTCGAGATAACACATTTTTAACTTTAGCAATTCAAAGTATCTACCCAATTCTCGACAACAATTAAATGGAACGGTCGTCACATAGATATTCACTTAATAAAATATGTATGCAAATGCTTGACGATATACAGGATTATCATTAATTGTAGATATACACAATAATCTCTATGATGATGATGCCGACTATGATATTGAAAGATTTGATTGATTCCATCTATAACAAATTATTCCATGTTACAACAAAACTCAAGTGTAGATCTTTATTAATTGTAATTTTTTTAAAAAAAACTTCAAAATTATCTAATTACAGTTGTATTAATTTAAATTCCACAAATCAATCCGTATTAATTATTTTAGTTGACTAATAAATATTCAAATATTAATAATCATCTTGATTTTAGAAAGAATAGAATATTTAAGAATACCAAGAGAATAGAATCTTTAAGAATACCAAAATAATATTCAACGTATGATAATGAATTTAAGCTTTGTAATTTCACTAATCCATACTTTTTTATTTAAAACTAATATTATTCGAACTTATTGTGTAAATAAAAATAAATTAATTAATTACTTCTTGAGTTAAATCTAATTTATAATAAATGCAAATTAATTTATAATTTAATTATCAACAATACCAATTAAATTTTTTAGCAAAAAGGTACATTAAATTTTCTTACCGTTTATACATCTTATATTTTTCAAGATTAAACTATTACTACTAAATTATATTGTTCATCTTTATCTGCATATCAATATTCCCTATTAATTAAATATAACATGAAGTAATGATAATTCTATTTAAATAAATCTAATAAACATAGTATAAAGTCAAAGTCCTTATCCAAAATACGTAAAATCATTCGACTAATAATTAAATTATTTACCTTTTTTTTAATAATATGTATCATGTATTTGACCTAGTTAATGATGTTGAAATAGTTAATATGTGTATAAATTAAAAAGCAATATTATACGTAATTAAATATGATTTTGCTTGATATATTTGTTAAGTTTTTAATAAATTAATTACACATTAAAATTAATTAAATCAATATATAGAAATATAAATAGAATTTAATAAAAACTATCATTTTATGAAAAAAATGAAAATAAAATTTGAGTTAATATTTTTTTAATACTGGCCCTAAACAAAATTCTTAAGATTGTATTAATTAATTTAGTGACAAATGTTTTGGAAAATAAAAAGAGTATGTTTACTGTACAAATTTGTATAGATACAAATCAATTAATTTAGGAAGAATTAGTCATGGTCAATTGGTCAAAAAAAAAGTCAAAAGCGAATCAAGAATGGGTTGAGTAAAGTGAAATTGGATCTCCGATTGAGATTTGTATGTATATCTTATTTTTGATCCTGAAACTTTCGAAATAAAAAATACAAATTCCATAAATACAAGAAAAGGATGGCACACTTTCATCTTGAAATGAAAAAAAAAAGTGAACTATTGATTTCTCATTAAAGATTCTCCAATTAAACCCATAAAAATAGTTTCACTAATTAAAGGCTATTTTAATTAATTACAAAAGCTAGTGCAGTCCTAATCACTAATTAGTAGCTGCAAAACTTAGGTTACTGAAATGAAATGTCATCACATGGGAAATTTTAATGGACTCCATTATTAAATCTATATACCTTACCTATTAATTAAATTTATCTTCACTAATTTTGATGGCAATAAGTGCTAAACCTATGGACAGAAATTAGCCTAATTAAATTATGCATTATTCCACATCCGTCGAGACGGTGCAATTTGCAATTGCATTCATTGATGCATACTTTTTGGATCAAATTTAAGATTAAATAAAGAAAAAATATTTTTTAATTAATATACTAGAAATAATGAAGGTGATTAATCAAGGACTTGTGGGGCATCACGTGTCAGTGTTACATCTAGAAAACTTAAAGAATTAAATTGTTAAAATACTTTTCACGTGGTTGATTAATACTAATTAAATATCACTTTTATTTAATTCATATTAGATTTGTTGAAAATGACGGAGCATTGGAAGTCTAATATTGTTGAAAATATATTTGTAAATAGTAACCTGCTATATCTTGATAAATTTTTACTCCCTCCGTCCCAAATACATAGGCTTGTTTGACTTTTCACACAAATTAAGAAATTTTATTGGAAAAATAAATTTAACAAGTCAAATTTCTATTATACCCTTATTTAATGATTATTATAGTTTCCAACATAATTAATATATAAGGTTATATTATTAAATTAATTAGAAAATGTTACTTTATTTAGAACAAGCCTATATATTTAGGACATACATAAAAGGAAAACAAGTCTATATAATTGGGACGGAGGGAGTACTATATTTGTAAATAGTAATCAACTATCATTTCTTTTACTTAGTTTAAGTAATTTTGGTGGATTTAATCATCCTAAGTAGATTTTAATTTTGATTATTTTAAATTTATGAATTTCTAACCCATTAGCATACCATTGCCTAGGCTTATATTTGAATTGAAGAATTTGAAAATCGATAATCTAAAATAAATTATCATACAATAAAGAGTTGGTATGCTGTGAAACTTGTTCACCGTGAAACTGGTTTTTTTTTTTACAGACATACACTTTAGTAATATAAGTCACACACTTCAGTTATTACTATGACACTCTTTGCTATAGTATAAGTCACACCCTTCACTTTTATGAGTAATACACTTTACAGTAAAAAGTCACACATTTTACAGTAAAAAGTCACACATTTTAGTAATATAAGTCACACTCTTTAACCAGTTTCACCGTAAAACTTGTTCACACGGTTTTGGTATTTTGGTATTTTGGTAGCCTTATTTTTTCAAAAACGCCGCACGGATCATGAAAGGTCCAATTTGTGATGGTCCAATTTCATGCTTCCCTTTAATGGAAACTATGTCTATATTAGATGGTACCTACTCAAAAATTATAATTTTAGAGTCACTGGATACTCTCTTATGCGATGTCAAGAGAGAAATTATATCCTTCTCACAACTCTTATAAAAATATATGTTTATAATATATGTATCATTTGGCTCGATCATTTAAAAAAAGAGCAAGTATCCTATAAAATTTATTAATAATATAAAACTTATATTATAATATTTACAAATTAATACAACTATTTCTATCAATTGATATCAGTACATTTATAGATTAAAATTATAATATTAATTATTATTGATTTTATTTTTTTAAGGATAGTGATATTCAGTTTATAAATATAATGATATGGTTTCATGTTATGAACAAGTTTTATAGGATAGTTTATGTTTAAAGAGTCAATCTTCTGTGTATTAATTGCATCATGCAAATAGACACATACATAAAATGTGCAAGCTAATATAAATAAAACGTGTAAGTTAATATAAAGTAAAAGTGGAACAAGTTTTATAGGAGAGTTTATGTTTAAAGTGTCAATCTTCTGTGTATTAATTGCATCATGCAAATAGACAGATACATAAAATGTGCAAGCTAATATAAATAAAACGTGTAAGTTAATATAAAGTAAAAGTGGTGTGTATGTTAGTGTATACGAGACTTAGTGTTTGTACAAATGTTGATGTGATCCCGAGTTCACCGTGAATTTGATATTTTTAATATTACTGTTATGTATAAAAATTATTATTATTATATAAAAAAATTATTTTCTGGACACAATTTATTTATAAATCCATTTGTCATATGTATACATTTGTCGCTTTATGAAATCTATTTGATACTGGAGAAGGATATTGATCACAGTTTTCGTATATATCTCCAAACCGTTTATTTTAAGCACCCAACAACAAAAACCAGAAAAGTAACAAAATTAATAAAACCAGACCCATAGATCCGCCCTATCTCTATCTTTTTTGACAATTTCTAATTTTTATTATTTTTAACAAGAGGCTTGTTGTACCATACCATGGGCAACTCGTAATTAAGAATAATCAACTGAAGTGCAAATCCATGTCAGCCTAGATCACACCTATTAATACAAGTATAAAATTGGAACCAACTTATGCACAAACAATAATCATTTTCTTGAAATCTTCTCTCTCTTTATTCTTATTATTATTTACTCTCAATTTTAATTAATCTTACTATATATATATAAACAAGGTTGTTTGCTAGTAATATTGATCATTAAGAATGTGCATTGCTGTGTTTTTATGGCAAGCCCACCCCAAGTACCCTTTCCTTCTCTTGCTTAACAGAGATGAATACCACAACAGGCAAGTTACAACACTAAAACATCATGAAAAATACTATTGAAATTAGTTTGGTTATGCATTGAAGTTATTTTTCCTTCATATGTTTTAGGCCTACAAAGCCGTTGGGATGGTGGGAAGGCGGCGAAATAATAGGCGGGAGAGACGAAGTTGGGGGCGGGACGTGGCTAGCATGCTCGAAACAGGGCAGGGTCGGGTTTCTGACGAATGTTTTGGAGCTCCACACACTTGCTGAGGCTAAAACCCGGGGCGACCTAGTCATCCGCTTCCTAGAGGTGTGTTTTTCTAACAGTATTAGTTGTTCTCATTGAAAAGTATTAGTTGTTTTTACTGAACAGTATTAGTTGTTTTCAGTGAACGGTATTCCTTATCTTTACTGAACAGTATTAGTGGAATTCACTGAGCAGTATTAGTTGTGCACCAGTTGCACTTGCACACAATTGATATACTTTTTTTATATTTGATTGAGTGTATTTTGTTGAGGGGCAGAGCAAACAGAGTCCAGAGGCGTTTGCAAAGGAGTTGGTGAAAGAGGCAAATGAGTACAATGGATTTAACCTAATTGTAGCTGATCTTGTTACTAAATCTATGGTGTATGTATCGAATAGGCCGAAAGGGCAGCCATTGTCGATTCAACACGTTCGTCCAGGGGTCCATGTGCTTTCTAATGCACAACTTAATTCACCATGGCCTAAGGTTCAATCACAACTTAACAGCTTCAAAAAAAAAAATCTTTTCAAATGGACCTTTTAAGATGGTCTAATTGCATTTGTTTTGTTGATCAGGCAGCGCGGTTGGAGACGAACTTCAAGGTGCACGTTGACCGGTACGGTCAAGGCGAAATCCCTGTGAAAGAACTGGTGGAAAAGCTAATGAGGGATAAGGAAAAAGCTGATGAGAGTGAGCTGCCAAAAATATGTCCTCTTGAGTGGGAGTTTAACTTGAGCTCTATTTTTGTTGAAGTTGACACCCCATTGGTAATCATATTTCTTGTATTATGATGATGATAAATTGATTTTAGCTTTTGGGTTATTGATCTTGATTTTGGCTTTTTCTTATATAGGGCAAGTATGGGACTAGAAGCAGTGCTGCTTTGACTGTGAGAGCTTGTGGAGAAGCAAGCTTTTATGAGGTGTATCTTGAAGGAGATATGTGGAAGCAGCAAACCTTGAATTTCAATATTCAGAAACTGATCAAAAGTAATCTCAACAATTGAGAAATATTCAGAAACTGTAATTTTAATCTCAAGTAATCAGCACACTTAAGTGTCATACGTTATGTATTAGTGTCTAGAAAGTTGAAACAAACTGTAGATTTTCTTTCAACAAATAAATTTATAATAGCATTGATAAATTTCATGTTCACAAAACAGCGTTATGCAACACACACTCACACTCATTGTATACATACACAAAATTTCCTCAATAGACGCCGAATAATGGCATCACAAAATCAGCCGCACAATTTGTTTGAAAGTGGGGCTACACTAAATGACAGGTTTCTACAAGAAATTAGAAAAATGTAAATAGTTGTTGTAGCTGGGATTTGGGAATGAATAAGCAACACAGATTTCCATTCGATTCCCTAAGAAATCAAGATTCTAATTCACAAAATTTGACATATAAACGTTTGTGGAAAAAATATTGGTATACTTTTCAAATCAATTTGAAATTTTGACATCAGTCATTCTTCCCCCTCCCCAAACACCAACCAAGCACCCTTTAGGCTACAATAGAAGAAAGGAAATCAACAAAATACTGCAATTCGGAAACAACACATGCAACAAATTATGACAATAAAAAACTAGTTACGTGTTTCTGTTCAAGATCATGTAGACACGCAGGGTGAGATCCACCAGAAAGAAACAATCAAGAACACATAACAAAACAATCAGAAGATGCAGATATATTTTTCCCTCAAAGAACCTATTCAATAAATTTCATTAAAACTCAGCCCTAACTCATGAAAGTAGATTAATAACTGAAGCCTCATACAAATGCACAAAAATTACCACCATCAAAACATCAAAGAAAATAACACATCAGAAATAACACACGGTAAAATTAAAGAGAACAATAAGCACAGCTGTGAAACATCTGGGATCCATCCTAATCCTTCATTTAAAAGTTGTGATACGCATACATAATCTAAAGAGTTGGGCAAAAGCAACAAAAGTAATCCCATATTATAAAAGACTAATCCAAGTCAGTAGATAGAAAGGTAAATGCCTAAAGACATCAAAGTCAACTAATCAACATATACTGCCTCCAACCATCAAGAGTTCCTCTGAAACGACACCACCTAATCATCATCTTCGTCCTCCTACATCAAATTGAACAACGATTTCTTATTAAAAAAAAACAAAAAATCAGGGATCAATTAAACAAGTAGTTCATATTCATATATACGACTAACCTCGCCACTGGCTTCCTCATCATCCTCATCATTAACCTCTGATTTTGACTTGTCAGACTCTTCATCTTCTCCAGCCTATTAAAATGTGTTAAAGCCACTTCAGTAAGTTGCAGATTAAACATTGAAACATATATACAAAGTTACAGTAGGAAAGGTACTCTAGCATATAGGTCATAACAAGTAATGTACAAAGAGAAACAATTACCAATTTCCTGTTGTATGCTTCCATGGCACGTTCATAATCTTCCTTTCTCTTCTCTGCCTTGGCTTGATATGGGGCCTTTTCCTATATATAATGTTTGACTCATTTCATAAGTTTCACAAAGATACAAATATATAATTGAATACAAACAAAAAAAGAGAGAAGGTAAATTAACAACATAAGACAAAACATCAAATGTATCTTAAAATACGGTTACCTCATCAGTCAGTGATTTCCACCTATCACCACCAGCTTTACCAACCTACACATGAGACATAAACTGTATCATTTTCACAAACAAAACTGAAGGGAGAACAGAGAAATACATGGAAGAGCTACTCACAGCTGCAACTGATTTGTTGCCAGGGTGTTTTTCCTTGTATTGCTTCCTAAAATCTTCCCTGTAACAATGATTGGAATCGAACAACAGCAGCAGTTAATAATGAAAAAGCCAAACATGAGGACAAAAACACTAAGGAAGCTGTGGACACGTATATGAGTTGCATACATGAAAACAAAGAAAGCACTTGGAGGCCTCTTTGGCTTGTTTGGGTCCTTTGCAGCTTTCTTCTCCTTCTTTGTCTGCTTCTTCACACCAAGCCTATAACCATAAAATTATCCATCAATTCAACAAAAATTATATAATAAAAATACAGTCTAAAACCAAAATTCAATTAGAATCCTCCAGACCAACACACACCCAACATATAATAGGTTCTTAAATTAGAATATTTATTGGCAAAGAAGATTCACATACTGGATTGAAACAAAATCCTTATAAAAAAAAAACAAGGGAAATGAATTGTTGTTACTTGCTCAAAACTAATCCAACAGCAACTTTGTTCAAAAAAATCATCACAAAACGGTCTACAGATACATGAATCTAGAGCATTAACACAAAACCAAAATATATTCCAATTTCTGTCAAATTAGCTTAGGCTAACTTCAATGCGAGGCTAGGTCAACTATTCAGTTAATTGTTGCGCAACTCATACACATCGACGTGGATCTGGTTTTTTGTAAACAAATTCAACCAGAAAACACAACAATCAAAACACAATTCCAATGTAAATCCAAAACGACATTACATAACAAAGTCACAAATCGTCGCGTAGCTTAATCAAACTATTCGAAACATACTCCAACAAATTGAATTACGAAACTCGCTCAACAAACCGCATACAAACACCAAAAAACAAATTAAAACAAAAATTAATAAAAACGAACAAAAACAACTAAAAATCCACCAATCAAGTGACGCGAGATGTGTAAATATCCAAGGAACATTCCAACACCGAACAAAAAATTAAGTAAAATAAAACCTAAAAAAAACAAGAGGAGAGAACGGTCACCTGCTGTTCGAATCAGCCTTTGATTTTCCTCCTTTCATGGCGCAGCACTATAAGAAACAGGAGATTCAAATTAAAAACAGCGAAAAATCGAAAATAAAGTGAAATCGAGAGGTTGCGAGCTTAAAACAGACCTTGAGAAGCAGCAGCGACCTAGGGTTAGGGTTCGCGTTTTGGCTTTCTGGTGTTGTTTCGGCTAGAGAGAATATCTGCGAGTGTGAGGAACACGTAAGTGGGGCGGGTCTGAGAGAAATGAAAATAGGATGCAAATATCGCGTGATTATTATAGGGGTGTGGGAGGAGGAGTTGGTAATTTGAAGTGGCCATTCAAATCGCGTTCCATTAAATAAATAGGAGGGATTTTTGGCCTTTGGGCGGGATCTCAATTTTTTTACACGTCACCCTTATATTTTCGTTTGTGCCACCGCTTATTATCACTCATCAACTCATCCATTATTTTCGGCAGAAATCAGACCCAAAACGTGGACGTGAGTCTGAATACTCTCATATTTTGAAAGAATTTCATCTAGATCTCTTTTTAGGTGAAATTAAACCTCTTTTTATTGTTTTATTGTATATTAAAAATAGGTGGTGTGGGTATGTGGGATAAGATTGAAATAAGTATATCGATAACTCTTGATATGAATAAAATAAAGGCTATTTTGACATCTGACCACACATGGTTTATATGGGTAATTGGTTTAGTGGGTGGTTCTCAGTCAAATTAATATATTTAGTCAAATTAATATATTTGTTTTCATTTCATTTGCCTTAGGTTGTTTGTATTTAATTATTGGTATTTTTTTATTTTTTTTTACTATCTCTTACTAAATGTTAGCAATTGGGTGATAACATTATGATGATCTCGTTTGAATTCGTAACTATTTAGGCCCGTTTGGCTAAATTTATTTTAAATCATTTAAGCTCTAATATTTTATAAGTTGTTTTAAGAGTTTATAAATTATAATTTTTAAGTAATTTATAAATTATTAAAATGTTTGATTAATAAAGCTTATAAGTTCTTTATTTTAATATAATACTCAATATGTCTTAATTTTGATTGTCTATTTTTCGTAAATAGTCATCGTAATTTTGTCTGGTCATTTCCTAAAAAGGAAATAAAACAACTTTCAATATTATTTAATATTATTATTTCTCTCATCCAAACTCACTTTACACTATTTAATACTGTTATTTTCCTCCATCAAACCCACTTTACCCACTTTACATCATTTAATACTATTATTTTCTATTTTTTTCTTAATCTTCTGTCTACAGTAACCGGATAATCAAAAATAGGACGGATGGAGTATTAAATAATTATTTTTTATTTTTTTATATTGAGATGCCGGGGCCCAGGGGGTTCATGTTGGGTTTGGGTGGGATAGGATAAAACTTATAATATAAAAGGTCATGTTTGCTTCATTAGATGGGATGGATAGGTGTGATGGGATTATGGGGGGGTTGTCCTGTTTCGTATCATGAAAGTTGCCAACATTGTAGTTGTTTTGTTTGATTGATAGTTGCTGAATCACGCGGATTATTTTATTTCTACCCCACCCCCGAACCAATTATCACCTACTTGCGTGATAAAACAGTATTTGAGTACCGGGCTGGACATTAATACTGGGCTAGAATCAAACGAACCAAACACATTTTTTGGCTGGACAAAGTTGTCTATCATGCCTAATATGACAAATCAAACGCGGTAAGTTGGGATATCCCAAATTATTTGTTTTGGAGCTTATAAACTCTAAGGCCACGTTTGCTTCATTGGATGGGATGGATAGGAGTGATGGGATTATGGGGGGATTGTACTGTTTCGTATCATGAAAGTTGCCAACATTGTAGTTGTTTAATTTGATTGATAGTTGCTGAATCACGCGGACTATTTTATTTCTACCCCACCACCGGACCAATTATCACCTACTTGCGTGATAAAACAGTATTTGAGTACCGGACTGGGCATTAATACTGGCCCAGAATCAAACGAACAAACACATTTTTTGGCTGGACAAAGTTATCTATCATGCCTAATATGACTAACCAAACACAATTTTATAAAATAAGTTGGGATATCCCAAATTATTTGTTTTTATAAAGAGTTTATTTAAGAACATATAAGATGTGAAACATCTTATTTCACCAAACAAAATTAAAGAGATTATAAATTCCTAAAGAGAAACATTCTTGTGAAATATTGCACATTGGTGTTATGTGCAATACAACATAAATAAGACAAATATTGACCAAAATTTGCAGGTCAGCGGGAGGGCGGATGGGTCGGGCGCGGGCAGGACGGGCATGGGTTGTGGGTTGTGGGCTTCAGTTTGGGAGGACGCATATATATTTATAGAATGATAACTTTATCAAATATATGTTGTAGTCTAGTGGTTCGGGCCTGTTGTTAATGTGTGTGGTCGTATGTTCGATTCCTATTGAGCATATAATTCTTAATATATTTTTTTATGTGTTACTACATGAACATCTATGTGTTACTACATGAAATAAAAATTACATTATCATTTTTAAAAAATACATTATCATATGGTAACACATTGTTGTTCACATGATAACTCATGAATAATCATTTAGTATCACGACGACATGTGTACAGTGTTTTATATTACTAAAAATATATGTGTTGCTACATGAACAAAAAGTGTTACCCTATGAAGAAAAACGTGTTACCACATGAACAAAACCAGTACAAGCGCGAAAAGAAATCTTAAGTCCAAAATTACAGATTTAAAGAACAACTTGATGTGTTATTACATGACCAAAATAGTGTTACCCTATGAACAAAAGAGTGTTACTACATGAACAAAAACCAGTACAAACACGAAATATAAATCCTTAGTCCAAAATTATATATTTAAAGAATAGCGTGAGAAGCAGAATGTAAATTTGCAAGGATCGGAAAATTGAAGAAAACAAAAAAAATATGGAAGAGAAAGAGAAAAAGAAGAAAAATAGGAAAAATCTAGAGATGCACTGCCATCAAAATCAATGGAGATCTGGTCGTGTTTGTTGCGACACGAGAAGAGGAAGAAGAAAAAATCTTTCAGCGTCTGTGACTGCTCGACCATGAAGAAGAAGAAGGAAGCCCATTAACCTGCAATCAATCTGCCCTAACCCAGTCCGGTTTCATGACCCGCAAAAAAATAAATAAAAAAATTCAATTACACATATTACTTGTATGCAATATTGCATATACGTTTTTATCATTCCTAAACAACTACGATTCATTTTCCTTATAAATTGTGCCAAACATGCTCTTAATATTATGATTCTGTCCCTCATAAACTTAGGGTATGTTCGCAAACTTTATTCACAATTTATAAAAACACTTCTTAAAATCTGAGTTGTGAGGGGATAAATTTAACTACTGAATACTAACATGATTCATGATTGTGACAAATATTTGCATTATCAAGACGATGCCATTTCAATTTCCAACCAGCATACACAGGATTCCTACTGTATCATAAAACCTTCTTGTGCTTGTGCAGAGGTAGATCGACAAATACAAGGTATTATTATTTAAGCATTCAATCATATGATCTCTTACATTTACTAAGAGTCGCACGCTCTTCAAAGTGAAAAAGAAAATGCTAATAGAAAATAGCATTATGGTGACATCTTGGATCCAGCAACATAATGACCATGAGAATCAAGATCAACGGCCTCAGACTAGAGCCTCAATATCATCCGAGCCAACTGCTGCTCCGTTTGGTGCTTCTTCTGATCGCAACTGATTGGAAACGTTATCTATGGCAGAGTTCAGCTGTTCGATCTTCTCAGCCAGTTTCTTGCGTTGTTTCTGTGGACAAGATACGACAAAAATATAAGATCATAGTTTTAATGGGGCTGGGGGGTCTTGGGGAAGGGGGAGGGGTATATAATGGGTAGCAATTTTAATTGGTTAGGATTTATGATGCATCACTCGACAAATCGATCTATTCTAATCATACACCAAGAGGAGTTCTTAATGACTTAAAAAGTGAAACATGGCTGATTTCACAAACTTTCTTGGTAAAAAATTTCTTTCCGACTATATTGGTGAAGTATCATTCATAACTACGAACCGTATCTAGACTAGGAGTAGGATCTATGTAAATAAATGGATTCCAGTTTTATTAACAAAATTATGTACCTCCAAAGCTTTTTCTTCATCATAGATAAATTTTGGCAGCTTCTTCATGAGATCCTTTTTGTCAGCTCCAGTCAATGCCTTGCTGATCTATTGAACGTCAAAACAAGCCAAACGTCATTTTACAGTTATCTTCCTCATTCAGCAGCACAGTCGAATGCAGTGACAGAAAAAGTAAACAAAAATATGTTCCAACAATTATCACAAAATTATATAAGAAACAAGTCTACAATGAAGTAATTCATCTAAAGGTTGTTGTTCAATCATCACCTGAGGCGCATAAACACAACCAAGTGTGCCAACAATTATTCCCCCAAGAACAAAGCCACTGACAAAGATGTTTGCATTGTTTGGCCTTCCACCATCACTGCCATAAGAAAATATAAAGCCACAAAAAATCTTTAGAAAAAATTTCACAGGTATTTAAATAAGAGGAAACCTTTCAACTCTAGGATCCTTGTGATACTTAAAATTCTTATTTTTTTACAAATTTATACCAGATATCTAACATTCATGATTAAAGCCTCATACAGATAAGGTGCACACTTATATTAACAGCGTTATTGGTTGTACTACATCTTTGGCAATCTATGGTCCAGAATACATGCAACATATTAACACAGCTTTCAATGACATTGTAAGCATGAATTGCAGACAATTGCATTTAAGCCAACTTGAAGCTAATATTAATGTAAACAAAGTGTAATAAAATTCGTAGAGTTGTTTGTAAACGATAAAGGGGAAAAAAATAAAAGGTAGAAACCATAGTCTACATATACTGAGGTATACCAACAGTAACTGAACGAGAAATACCTATAACTTGCTTGAACAGAGAGAGGCCTTCTCTGGGTGGATGATCTTTTGGTGCCCTTAAAACTGAAGGCCAAGTTAGTGGGTCTCACATATTGATCTGCAGACTTCAACGAAGAACCTAATACAAAAGCACCACCAAAGTCAAGAGACAGGTACAATATTCAACAAGAGTGAAAAAATTAGATGGCAACAATTTTCAATCATGAAAATACAAAATAACCAACTCAACTCCGTTCAACTATAGTAAATTGGTATATCTCAAATAGACCACTCAAATATTTCTGAACCTCCAGACTAAGGTTTGCAACAAAAGCATTTCCCTTACCCACCCCAGAATCAGAAAATAAATGTAAAGAAACAAACAGAACTGCATAAGTACGATCAAGAACAGGTTCAAAATACCAGCACACCAGTCATAAATTAAAACATATATGCTATATCAGCAGTATAATAGTGTGGAAGAGCTTCATGAATTTTGTGAGGATTATCCCACGAGCAGCTAATTTCAATCCTTTACATTGCCACCAGACTACATCTAATAACTAAGATCAAGATGTCATTAAGCTCTTTTGGCTAGACTAATTCCTCGAAATGGCCGTCTAAGAATTCCTTTAGTTTTTCTTTAATTATTTCTTCCACCAGAAATTGTTTCAAACTTATTTTGGTTCTTCATATACCATCCTTCCATTTCCTGGTCACCTTTTCCATATCCTCTTCCTCAACCATCCCAGTTAAGATAATATTTTCAGAGAAGACATTAGTTCGATATGTTGTAAAACTTCAGCTGTAGTGAACGAGATATTGGTAAACAAGCATGAATCTACAGCTCCTCAACACAATTGGCCAGCACACAAAAGAATCCAAATCAGAAGCCATTCATAGCAAACTACACTTAAAGCCCTTAAAAACCTAATCAGGACAGACAATTCTGCACAGTAACTCACCAAACAAGCTTTGATTTAGTCCCAATTACACAAGCTACGCTTAATAACCTCTTTCAGAAAAGACATACGTGTAAAACTTTGTAAACCCCAATTCAATTGCTCACATAATATCCCTGTTAGCAAAAATAAAAATGATTGATTCACAAAATGGGCTCTCACAGAATGCGGACAAACATAATCGAATCGAAAGCAAGCTTAGATTAATCTAAATCCACGAAATACAGTGAAATTTTTCATCAATCAACCGGAAAACGAAAATTAACAACCAAACAAGCTAATTGAGTAGTGAAAAAGATCAGTAGATTTACCAGAAGATAGATGGATTGCTGGGCTTTTCGAAATCACAACAGAATTAGATAGAGCCGTCATTCTGCAGAAATATCCAGAGGAAAAGAGTGTGCAAAAGTGCGAGAAAATCGAGAGGAGAGAATGGAGTGAGTGTGAAATTGTGTAAACCTTCGCCTTGTATTTTCCGTTTTCTTTTAGATTTTTATTTTCTCTGTCGATGAAACCGAAGATGCCAAAACGACGACGTTACTACTCCGGCAACGTGTTGGTTTTCTAACAGTTTCTTATCTTTTTATTTTTTATGCTAATAAATTTTTATCACCTACTATGCGCTTTCTCCAATTTATTAGAATTATGATGGAATACATATTGATTTTATTTTACCCAAACCAGAATATTTTGTAGTATGTTTGTTTTGAGGTTGAGGTTGATGGGGCAAATTCGGATGTGAAAAAAAGGTGGATGGAGAAAATCCTGTGAATAGTAATCTCTTGTTTATTTTGGGTTGGATGTAGTAGGGATGGATGAAGCTTTATGTCAAATTAATATTTTTTAATTATTCCTGATTATGCATTATTTTATTATTGTTAGTTAGTATGATAATGATTGTATGAAATAAAAGTGTAAGAAAAGTAGGAGAAATAATGAATTGTTATAAAAAAAGTATGAGAGAGAATGAGTTGGTGTAAGAAAAATAGTGATGTAATAGTTTTAGGGTATAAATGTATAACATGTATGAATGTGTATTTGGATGGAGGATGAGATGTGAAAATCCAAAAAGTGAACGGAACAGGGGAGGCCCATCCCCCATCTGAAAACAAACACCACCTTGGTGGTCTTTCGAAAAATAAAATAAGGGCATATATTTTGTGTATCATGCAATTTAAATATATTTTAAACATTATGATATTTATTTTGAGATAAATTCATATGAGACGATCCCATGCATTAGATGGATGGAGTACAACTTATCACAAATCACACTCACTCCTCTTAAAGTGTTGAAGCGTCAATGTCCAACTTATATCTCATTTCATCGTGAAACGGTCTCATAAAAGAGTGTCTCATTTATTTTTATTGAGAAGTGTAATTATTCTGATTGAAAATTATTCAAAAATTGTGTTCACTTTCATTTTTCAATGAAAACAATTTATATTACACTTTTAGAAAACACGCTTGTATTCCATGTGGTATGAACCCAACAAGTTGGTATTCTCAACCAACAAGTATGAATTGTTATAGGTGTTTCGATCATGTCATATTTCTCCGACTTTGCTTCATTAATCGGACTATTCCTCACTTTTAATTTGAACTTGACCTGTCTCCTGCTACCTTGTTGAAGGAAGGACAGATGGAACATCTCGTGTGGTGCTTAACACACGCTCGCTGAATTAACAATGATAGCTTCTGTGAAACTGGCTGGTGCTCAATACGATCTTTTCAACGAAGCTTTCAGGTGATCAAAACCTGCTAAACAGACGTCCATCCACCATAACATGGTGGGACAACGAGAAAAGGCTCCATGATATGCCGTAGCCTAATGTAGAGAGCTTAAAATGCATTATACACATCGTCAGAGTCGTGGTCCTGAAGTGAGGTTTAGGAATAAGCATTGTTATGTAGTCAAAGCAACTTCGTCACTCTCATGTACCCATCAGACGGCGGCCCTTTCGATGGGTTCCTTATGGATCGATTCACTCAGTTTAGAACTTCCTTTTTCTTTTCACCGCTCGCATATTTCATCAATTCAATTTTTTTTTAAGAGAAATGTAGTTTATTTAATTAATTTCAAAAAATTATCTCGCACTTCTAATATATATTGACAAGTCTTTCTATGAACAATGTATGAAACTATGAATAAATAGACGGGGTGTGAAATGTATCTGAAAAATAAATTCATATTAATTGGAAAATACATTATTTCGCGTTAGTGGGAATGATAGAGAGCCCACCGGCGGACATTATATTTGTGTCCACCGCCTACGTGGTGCCTGCGTGGCAATGCCACATAATAATCCTGATTTATTTTTCTTTATTGCCATATATATATTTTAAATTTGATTTTATCTTTAGATTTTATATCATAATTATAATATTTTATTTTCTAATTTACAAGAATGTTCATCTCTTTTCAACATAACCCGCGTCTTCTTTTTTTTCCCTCTCTCGCCTTGTTTCAAGTACCGACAAAAAATAAAACAGAGGAAGAGAAAATCGCCATGAAAAAACTATAAAATCACGGTTGGATTCCTCTGTGCCAAAACTGGGTGTTCCACCCATGTTCCACATCCTATAAATTTGACACATGTCTCATATTTTAATTATTTAAAATTTTAAACTCTATACCCTAAATCATGAACCCTAAACCCTAAATTATGAACCATTGGGGCCGGTGAACGATGAACCACTTGGCCCGGGTTAAGTCCGGATCGGGTAATAGAAAAAATTGGAAAAAAGAAAAATTAAAAAATTTCTTTTTTTTTAGATTTTAAATAATTAAAATATGAGACACACATCCTATAAATTTGACACATGTCTCATATTTTAATTATTTAAAATTTTAAACTCTATACCCTAAATCATGAGCCCTAAACCCTAAATTATGAACCATTGGGGCCGGTGAACGATGAACCACTTGGCCCGGGTTAAGTCCAGATCGGGTAATAGAAAAAATTGGAAAAAAGAAAAATTAATTTTTTTTTTTTTTTTAGATTTTAAATAATTAAAATATGAGACAGATGTCAAATTGAGGGGAGTGGAACATGAGTGGAATACGCAACTTTGGAACGGAGGGATCCGTGCGATAAAATCGGAGGAAGAGAAACCTATACAGTGGGAAAGAAATTAATCTATATAAAATAAGAGACAAATCTATATAAAAATTTATGCCCTTCAATACTGTATATAAATTTCCTCTGCAAATTAGAATTGCTTTTGTTTTGTTATAGCTCATAGTTATAGGGTGTAAATGGGTGCTAGTAGTTCCATTATAAACATTTTCTTGAATGTATTCAAATATCTCATCATAAAAATCCCAAAATTTTCTCTCTCCTCTCTCTAATTCGTTAAGAACAAAAACCCTAGCCCCAACCGCCCACCTTCCTCCCTCCGTCGCCCACCTCCCTCTGTCGTCTGTGCGTCGCCGTCGATGCGCAGCACTTACCCAATCCCAGCTGCCGCCCTGTGTCCCACCGTAACCTGCCGTTTTGAGTGTCGCTTAGAGATCGTGGCTAGATCGTCGGATCGATCTCCCCCACCGGAGTCACGGCAACCGGTGGGAGGATTTGGTCCGTCGGATCTTTTTATTTTGTTTTATTTTGTGTTATCTTTACCTTTTCTTCTATTTGGTATTTTAGGATTTTTATTTATTTTTCCTGCTCTGCTTTCTCCTTGTTGTTAGGGGTTTGTTGTGAGACTTTCTCCCTCTTTGGGTTTGTTTTTGTTTTTCTGTCGGACATTTTCGGGTGATGCTTGTGTGTGCAATTTGATTTGATTTTAATTTGGATGAATCATAAACCCTAAACCTAAACTCTAAATCATGAATCATAAACTTTAAATCATGAACCATTCAGGTCGAGTGAACCATAAACACTCGGGCCGATTCGGGTCGGGTAAAAGACTTTAAAAAAATTCAATTGCACAAATTCTAAATTGGTGCAAATGGTGCACACAAGCATTTGCCGACAGTTTCAGGTGTTTATTTAAATAAAATCAAATAATTGATTAATTAATTATAAAAATGTAGCTTGTATAGGGTTACTGATCAATCCACCAACTCCATTAAATTGATATGGGTGAATCTATATAGTAACGCACCTTCATAGCTTATATATGTACTCAACTAATTAGCAACACCCCCATGCATTGTTTACACATTTCCAGACAAATTAAACTTGTTAATCTCATTCTCATTTTTGTCACATTCATTCAAAACAGCCGGCCGTCCAAGAAATTTGTATCATAAATTCAGCTCAAGACAAATACATGAGATAAATTAAATCGTGTCACCGTTGCTCAATAACATAGTAGCAACAATGGTAAATGGTCAACCGTATTATAACATTATAATCGCGACTCTCTTCATTCATCGTAATATTTGAAAGCACGATTTCAGTAGTATGGCTGGTGGTTCGGGAGATAGGTCACTTGAAGAAACGTCGACGTGGGCCGTTGCGCTTGTTTGTGCAGTGATAGTCGTTATTTCCGTTGTTATTGAACATGGAATTGAATCTCTCGGAAAGGTTGGTTTTAATTAATTTAATAATTAGTGTTAATGATTTTGTTACGTGAGATTAATTGTGAGTAATTTGTAAAGTCGTGTTTTTGGTTGGTGGCGGCAGTGGTTTGAGAAACGCGAGAAGAAGGCCATGTTCGAAGCGCTGGAAAAGATCAAAGCAGGTTTGTTTTATTGGAATAATTATTATTAGGTACAAAATTTTAAAAAAACTTACTAATAGTTACAAACTTCTAAAAAATTTACTATCAGGTACAAAATAATTGCATATATGCAGTCAAAGTTGCACTGAATATGCAATTTTACTTGCTTATGTGCAATATTTTTTTACCTATGTACCTAGTAGTAAGTTTGGAACTATCAATTGTAGTTATTAGTCATTCTCCCTTGTTTATTTTGTGATTCTATTTGTTTGTTTAATTCATTAATTAACGGTTAATTAATTGCACAAAATTCACCATTATCAATTTTTTTTTACATTAGTTTGCAATTTGATACATCATCTTTTAAAGTTTTTGCCATTTGATTGATCGATCCATTTCCCAGTCTAGATTAATCCTACATGGTGAACAGCCGTCGGTTTAAAATTTTTAAAAATTTAATTACGTTTACGATTTTAAAAATCTTAACCCCCATAATGATCCTTTTTTTTTAAAAAAAATCACAAGTTTTTTCAAAAGAAAGGTAAATCCAATGGAATTAGAATCCTTTTTTTTTTGAAGGGGATGGAATTAGAATCGAAAACAGTCACAAAAAGTGAATTAATTGTCCATTTGCAACGAATGATCACCCGTGTACTAGAAAATTGTACGTCATATCAAATCTAAAAAAAAAAAATAGAAAAGTGACATTCCACATGGATTCATACGTAGCTGAGACGGTGGAGTCCAACGGCCACGTCGGATTAAGTTAGGCCAGAAAATTAATTGATAAAATAAATTGCAAAAAAGATAAAAATAAATTGTAATTGATAAACAAGGTGGGGCCGATTTTTTCTTTTTCAAAATTAACCTTTAATCAATGTTACATAACTTTTGAATGTGTGATAATTAATCTTTGTTTGGTTAGAGCTGATGCTGCTGGGATTCATATCCTTGCTTCTAACGGTGGGGACCACGTACGTGGCAAAGATATGTGTGCCTAAAAGACTCGGGAACACGTGGCTTCCATGTGACAAAGACTACGGCGGCGCCGGCGATGGAGACGGTGACCGCGGCGACGACGATGATAATAAAGGGAGGAAATTTCTTTCTTACGGTCAACAAATGTTGTGGCGTCGAGCTTTGGCTTCTAAGACTGATCAGTATGATTACTGTTCCAGCAAAGTAATTTTCCAAAACTAATCACACATTTAATTATAAAATATAAAAAAATAATATTGCCAAAAAAAAAAAAGAAGAATTTGAGTAACGTTGTTTTATTTTTTGGGAAGCAGGATAAAGTATCGCTCATATCCTATTCTGGGATTCACCAATTGCATATTTTCATATTTGTGCTGGCGGTTATGCATGTTCTTTACAGTGTTATTCTCATGGCACTTGGGCATGCTAAAGTAAGGATTTCTTATTTTATTTAATTAGAAAAAATGACTGGGATTAAAATTAAAAAAAAAACAGTATCTATGTATATAATGATATGTATTTTTGTTGTATTTGATCAGATGAAGAAATGGAAGGCTTGGGAAATAGAGACATCCTCCTTGGAATATGAATTTTCAAATGGTAATATTAATGTGTGCATATATTCTTGGCCGGCTTCTGACCAAGTATAATTTCTCTAAATCAGTAATTTGTCAGCGTTTAAATAAATATGAAAAAGAGTAACAATCTTGTATGATGTAACAAATAATACCATTCCATGGAAATAATTTACGTAAATCAACTAATATTTTTTTAATAAATTAACTAATTTTTCATTTAAGTTGCACGGTGCACTTTATGTACAAAACTTGAACCAGCTGTATTATCGGGAAGTACAATTCAGACACCTAATATATACAACTTGAATTAATATTATTGAGAAGTAGTACAATTCAGACATTGTCAACATTGATGTCAATGTACGACCAAAAAATGTCAAATTTTAAAACTGCTCATGCCCATTATTCCCACACGTAAATAAGGGCAATTAAGACGTTTTGACCTAATTTTTGTACTTAAGAGTAAGATTAAAAAAATCTTGTATCTAAAAAAAATAGAACTCTATAAATTGTAAATTAGAGTAAGTTCCCTGGTGCAATTAATTTGCATTTGGTGTACAACATTATTGTTTTATTAACAAGTCTATATTAATTATTTTATTAAAAAGTATTAACGGTTTTACTTTTACTATAAAGTATATTAATTACAAACCAATTCCATGATAAACTCTATAGGCTTGTCCCGAACAAATTGGTGGAGGGTCTTTCGACCTAATAATGGTCGTAATTGTTTCAATATTTTAAATTCAGAAGCCCCACGAATTAATAATTGTGATTATTTGATTTGTTTACAGATCCGGCAAGATTTAGGTTTGCTCATCAAACCTCATTCGTAAGGCGTCATTCTGGAATTTATAGCACTCCTGGCCTAAAATGGATTGTAAGAGCTAGCCTAGTTTTTTTTTTTTTTTTTTTAAAGAAAACAAATTATAAGTAATTCTTTACTTTTGAAATGGGCATATATATGCTGATATATTTAGAGAAATTTATTTTTTTTAATTCTACAATTTCTTTATTATGTAAACAGGCAGCATTTTTCAGGCAATTTTTCGGATCGATATCTAAGGTGGATTACACAACCATCCGAAACGGATTTATTGGTGTAGGTTTCCCTCCAAATATATATAATTAACTTGCACTTCTATTTTTTCCCCCAATATTTAAGAATTAATTAGCTGATAAAAAGTCAATGGATCACTTAACATTTTAAGTCGTTATATCCTTGATTTTGCAGGCAAATTTTGCGCCAAATACCAAATTCGACTTCCACAAATACATAAAAAGATCAATGGAAGATGACTACAAATCAGTACTGGGAATAAGGTTTGTATCTTCTTCACAAATTCATATACATATTTTCTAACCACTTTTAATTTTACAATTCCATTAAATAAATTAACAAACTAATCAACTTATTTATAAATGGACTATGCAGTATTCCATTGTGGACCTTCGCAATAATTTTTTTATTCCTCAATGTCTACCGTAAGTATTTTAGTTAAATTAAATTAAAATTAAAATTCACACGTAAAAAAATTACATTTCTATCAGAAAATTTTATCTTTGAAAAATTACTTATGCAGGATGGCATACACTGGCTTGGATTTCATTGATTCCACTAATTGTAAGTCTATTTTAATATAATAACTAATAATAAAATATTTTTGAAATAAAAAATAAATTAGTAATAATTTTTTAATTCAACAACTAATATATTAATAATAATTTGTTTGTGTGTAGATAATTTTGTTAATTGGAACGAAACTGGAACTTGTGATCGTGGAAATGGCGCAGCAAATTCAAGATCGGACGGCTGTTGTTAGAGGAGCTCCACTTATGGAGCCTACAAATAACTTCTTTTGGTTTAATCGACCTCGGTGGATTCTTTTTCTTATACATTACACCTTATTTCAGGTAATTAAAGTAATATTATTTTTTTAGTTAAAGTAGGAAAAAATGTTTTTAGGTCAATAACTTAAGGGATTATGTTTTAAAAACAATAATTTTAAGGACTTATAAATATGAAATAATATATTTTAAAATCTATAATTATAGGACAATACGTTTTAAAATCTATAAATAAAAGACAATCTCTCCCAAATAAACCCGGATCGGTTGAAATGTCCCGTGAGTTTGATAATTTTCCTGCATTTATAGACTTGTGAATGTAGGATACTATATTTTCTAAATCTGTAAATATAGGACAATCTTGCAGCTTACGTGAAATTTCAACTCGATTTTGGCTTATTCGGACTCGATCGTCTTACATTTACAAAATTTAAAACATACTATCTCATATTTACAAATTTTAACAATAGTGACATACATTTCTAAGCACGTAACATTATTGTTCTTAAAACACAACCCCCTAAATTATTGACCTAAAAAAAGATCATTCCCTGAAAAAGTAAGAAGCTCTTGCCAATTTTCGCGGAAAAATTATTAATAAGTACAAATTTCTCATGCAAATTACTAATAGGTACAAACGGGATTACATATATAGCCAAAATTATACACGAAAAT
This sequence comes from Stenogyne calaminthoides, assembly GCA_037126765.1. Lineage (NCBI taxonomy): Eukaryota > Viridiplantae > Streptophyta > Magnoliopsida > Lamiales > Lamiaceae > Stenogyne > Stenogyne calaminthoides. The sequence continues at coordinate 30,376,337 of JBBCBC010000022.1, read as the reverse complement.
GCAAATATACTCATATATGCGATCATTTTCTATCTATTAGTAAGTTATGATTTTGAAATGTACCTATTAATAAATCTCTTATTAATTTTCGTGTGGTGTGAAACATGAGTAATTTCAAGAGCACGCACGAATATAAATTAATTAAAGAAAATATAGTATCAATGACGCATTAACATCTCATTTGATAGTAATTGAATTATCCTCGTTCGACTGCTTGCAGAATGCTTACCAAATGGCATACTTCTTATGGAAATGGGTAAGTGTGACACTAAAATTTAATCCAAAATGTATATATCGATCTAATAAATAAAAATTATGCATTTCTTAACCTAAATTAATATTATTGGTTGCAGTATGAGTTTGGAATTACAACATGCTTCCATGAGAAGCTTTATGTAGTTATGATCAGAGTTTTATTAGGGGTTGCTCTTCAGATTTTGAGCAGCTATATCACGTTTCCTCTTTATACCTTGGTTACACAGGTAAGTTTGAGGGCAAATTCTCATGTGCACCATTTGCATCAATTTAAAATTTGTGCAATTGAAAAAAAAAAACAGTTTTTTTTTTTCAGCATTTTTTTTTTCCAATTCTTTCTACTTGATCCGAACTCGACCCGACTGGTTCATGGTTCACCCGACTCGATATTTTTTTTCCTAATTACCAAATTTGAACCCAACCGACCCGATCCGAACCCGACCAAGTGGTTCACGGGTCACCTGACCTGACCGGTTAATGGTTTAGAATTTAAGATTCATGGTTTATAATTTATGGTTTAGATTTAGGGTTCATCTAAATTAAAATTGAATCCAATAGCACCTTATGCAATTGGTGCAAATAAGCATCACTCAAGTTTGAGTTATTATATTATTTTTATTATTTACTTAAATGGTCCTTCAAAATGTCCAATTTTAATTGCATCAATATTCCATATAGATAAATGCCCATTTAGATCCCCATTTTTATACATGCTTCAATCCGAAATTCAAAGGCTCCTGAATTATCAATTTTATTTTCGAAATACCCCTAAATTGTTTTTTAATTTAAAAAGCCCTTAAGTTATCAATTTTTGTTTCGAAATGTCAGTAAACTATTCTTTTATTTTAAAAAGTCCTTAAATTATATAATTTTTTATTTTTATTTTGTAAGACTCTTTTTTTTACAGTTCACTGGAGACATTTTTTTGGTTGTTGTGGATTAATCTGAATATGATAGCATTGAAATTGAGCTAATGTATCATATTTGAATGGAAAAATTTTAACTAGCTTAAAAAAATATAGTTCAAGGGTCTTTAGAAACAAAAATTAATATTTTAAGATTTTATTTTTTAATTCGAAATAAAATGTGATAGTTCAGGGGCCTTTTAATGTCATTTGCCTTTAATTTTTTTTTTCTCAATACGTTACGTGACGAAAGATTCATTTTCTCAATTAAAATCATATTAGATGGTAATTAGAAAATATATAGAGAGGGGTATGTTGTTTCATATTCTTTGTAATTGAGAAGAAAAAAAACAACATTAGGTTCTGAATTGGAGTGTTTTAAAATTGAAGATTTAAATTTAAGTTTCAATCTGAAATTGAGGTTTGTTATCATTAGAAAATAGAAAGTCTCGTATGATTTATTCCAAATCAAAGAATTGCGTATCAACATTTTGTTGGTTATATTATATAGATGGGATCTCAAATGAAGAAATCAATATTGGAGGAGCAAACTGCAAAGGCTCTCAAAAAATGGCACCAAGCCGCGAAGCAGAGGAAAAAACAACGCAAGGAAACGGATATATCCATGATGAGCGGAGATTCAACTCCAACACAGGGTTTCTCTCCTCTGCATTTGCTCCACGGCCACAAGCACCGGTCCAGTGCACCGGATAGCTATAGCGTCCCTCTCTCCCCAAGATCCTATGCATCAGATATTGAACTTGAAACTTCGACTCGTCATAAACGAGAAACATCCCTACCACATTCTTCACAAACCAATATAGATTCTCACAATATCGATTTTTCTTTTGAAAAATCACCCGATCATCATTAATTATTAGTACATTGATATTAATTGTATGAATACATTTAAATGCATTTAGACCATATTCTTTGTGAATTGTTGTCCTCATCGATTTTAGTTGTAGTAGAAACTAGTTTGTAAGTTTTTAATAACTATAGGGGCATATTTTAATTTTAAATTCTAACAGGGTACTTATTTTATCACCATCATAAGAAAGTGTTTAGATAAAGTTCAGGTTCTAGTATATTTTAAAAACATACAGTTTGTTGCATTAAAATGTGTAACTTATTACATTAAAACGTGAAATATGTGTTCATAAAATAAATTGTACATTTTAGTATAAACAAGTTACAGATTTAAGTTCAATAAATTGTATGTGTTCTAAATTACACGATGAAGTGCACGGTGTATACAAGACTTAGTCGCACAACAATTGACCGACACTAGATAAATAATCACAATTTCGAGTAAGTGTCATGTTAAACTAGTTTTATATTTATGATCCGACCATTTAGTTATCACGATTAATACCATTTTGCAATATAAATCATACTCTTCAATTATTACTACTAATACTTCTGTTGTAATATAAGTTATAATATCTAGTATTACGAGTAATACCCTTATGGTGTGTTTTGTTTATTAGATAATGTATGATACAACAATTAGTGGTTCTTTGTAATTTGTTTTGTATGACTTATTAAAGCCCGTCTGGATACATGGGCCCGGGTCCATTTCTCGAATTTAACCCACAACCAGAAGATAATTGATCCAGTGGTAAGTGGTGAGATTAGTAATCAAGGAAAATCTGTCCAAATTGGGTAGACATGAATTGTCAGAAACGCCCTTCAAACTTTAATAAAAATTACGTTAATGCCATTAATTTATTGGGCCATTTTGTATCAGCCCAGTAGGTCGAAATTGTATCCCATATATATACCTAGAACCGAAGACGAAACGACATCGTGAAGCTTCATCTCCAAGCTGCGCTCCTCAGGTATCGGAACTGTGAATCTCACCTTTGCCGCCGTCAATCAATCTTCAATTTCGTGAACTATCATTTACGTGCGGTCTTATTTTTTCAGCTTGCGGTGTGCGTGTTCTTGTTCGTTGTTTCGTCGACTATCACTCGTCTACAATCAGGTATTTTATTTGATCTGTAAATAAATAGAATTCGTGGTGCCTCGATAAAGTGAATGTTGTATTATTTGGCGTTTGCCTTAGGAGTGGCCGTCGGAGAAACAGTCGCGGACCCAGGAATCAAACAGGACCGTCGCGGATCGGGGAGGACGATGGTGGAGGACCGACGTCGAACGCCGTGATTCGTTGCGGCCAGTCTTCGATTTCCGCTATGGTCGACGAAAGGTTTTCTCTAAATTGGGAAAACTTGCTGTGAGGAATGACTTGTGTAAAAGGGTATTTTGGGAAATATAAATTGTATAAGAAACTATCATACAAACCAAACCACTTTCAAATTAAATTGTGGAATAGTATCACAATGGGAATCCCACAAACCAATCAACTATTATAAGTTTAAAAATATATATTCAAATAGTGCAATCCTATATAATCCACAAGAAATTAATCAAACCTGACTCGAAATCCAAACACACCCTTATGAGTATAAGCTGTATCTTTCAGTTATCAAGACTAATACATTTTTATAATACAAGTCATACTCTCTTCAGTTTTAAAGATTCTTTGTGCGAAATTTGTCCACCTTATACTTTACTCACACTTTTAACCTAAAATTGATTTAAAAAAGAAAAAAAAAGAAAGAAAGAGAGAATTTGAAATATACAATGTTCTAAATTCCCCCAAAATTTAGGGCGCAACTGCCTATTAGCTCAGCCTGTTCTCTTCTGTTATGAATTTACGAGAACCCTTCAATTCCCTCTCTACTTAGCAATCCTCTTTCAAAAGCATGCCGATTTCCACCTCAATAATTCGGTCCTCTTCTTCCTTAATTGCACCCAAATTCCCTGATTTTTCACTCAAAAGCTTCCCATTTTTCAATACTTATTCTTCAATAGCGTCCGAAAATCTTCTATCCCATTTGCGGAAAGACAACACCCGCATTGAAAAATCCCTCAACACAGTGGCGGGGAAGCTGGATTCTCAATGCATCACTCAAGTGCTGGAAGGATGCGCCATTGATAAACACCAATTGGGCGTCAGGTTCTTCGTTTGGGCCGCTCTTCATCCCTCACACAGGCCCACTGCGTATTTGTACAGCAAAGCTAGTAAGTTACTGAATCTTGATAAAACCCCCCGAATTGTTATTGATGTTGTGGACGAATATAGGGCCGAAGGTTATGCAGTAGGTCTTAAGATGTTTAAGGTCCTTTTGAATTTGTGTAGAGCCGCGCATGATGCGGAATTAGGGTTGTGTGTTTTGAGGAAAATGAAGGAATTTGATTGTAGGCCTGATACGGTGTCGTATAATGTGGTGATTAGGCTGCTTGTGGAGAAGGGTAGGTTAGATGAGGCAATGGGCTTGATGAAGGAGATGGGGGTTATTGATCTTTATCCTGATATGGTTACCTATGTTTCGATTATAAAAGGTTTTTGTGATGTTGGGAGGTTAGAGGATGCTTTTGGATTGGTTGAGGTTATGAAAGGGCATGGATGTGTGCCGAATGCTGTTGTTTATTCGATGCTGCTTGATGGGATTTGTATGCATGGGGATTTAGAGGTGGCATTAGAATTTTTAGGTGGGATGGAGAAAGAAAGTGAGGAATGTAAGCCGAATGTTGTGACTTATACGACTATGATTAAGGGGTTTGTTAAGAAAGGGATGATTACAGAGGCGTTGAGGATTTTGGATCGAATGAATGATTCTGGTTTGAAACCGAATAAGGTGACTTTCATTTATGTTCTTGATGAGCTTTGCAAAGATGGGCTTGTAGAGGAAGCTTGTACGGTGATTGATAAGTTCCGCGGAGGGGTAGTTCAATATGACGAGCTGTATAATATGCTTGTCTTGTCTCTATTGAGAGCAGGGAGGCATGAGGAGTCTGAGAAGATGTTTTGGATGATGATGAAAAGTGGGGTGAGAGTCGTGAGACCTAATGGTTTGACATCAAGTAGTATTATTAAAATGATAGTTTCTGAGAGAGGGGTGCTCGATGGATTTCTTTTGCTCGATGCACTTGATAAATCTGGAGATTTGATAGGCGTTGATTTGGACGTTTACGCAATTCTATTGGCTGGGCTTTGTCAAGAAAATCATTTCATAGAAGCTGCAGAGGTTGTTAATATCATGGAAGAGAGAAAGCTTCTTTTAAAAGCTCGTGATGGTGAAGATATAGTGAAATGTCTTAATGCTTCTGGACAATATGATCTAGCTTCTTTGGTTTCCAGGGTTAGTGATTAATTTGCAGATGCACAAATTGTGTTTGTTTGTTTGATGAAATTACAAATGAGGGTTCATGGAAGCAAATGTTTTATTGCTTGAAAGCTGAAAACAAAAAGATCCCAATCAGGATTTTGTTTTGATGTTGATGATGACGGTGATTAAAACGAAATATCCAAATTGGCATTTATAGGTGATATGGTTTGTTAAAGAATTAACACGTAGTTAGTGTTTTTGGTATCTGGGGTAGCATTAGAAGCCTGAGAAGCACACTATAGTTCATCGTTTCAGGATCATGCAAGAAATATAGAGAAACTAAACGATTTCTTTATTATCACGTTTTCGTTTTTATTATTCTTGTTTCTTTTATACTCTGGAACTGGTAAGTTAGCATTTTAAACTGTTAACGGCGTTGATTGTACTGGGTTTCTAACGTGGCGTGGGCAGCAACTCCCTGTTCTGGCATTCCAGGTTTGATATCTACACCTATTTTACATTATTATCAATTGCAAAAATCGAATGAGCTTTTGGAAAATATCCAGTTGGTTATATTCTTTAAATGTGTCTTGTTGTTTTATTTGTTATTGATGTTTTGTGTAGCTATTAATTTTGAAAATTTATTGGACTATACATATAAGAAAATAGAGCTTAGACCTTTATCTTAGCCAATGATGCTCATTTTGGGTATTATGCTCTTTGTTAATGCATACAAGAAGGTTGCACTGAGTATTGACATAATATGTATAATACTTGGTGCTTGATTTTTTTGGTTCCATTATACATAATATGCACTCCATATATATTTCTCCATGGGCAAACTTGCGTGAGACGGTCTCGCGGTACGACTGATCATAATTTGAAATTGACGCTTTAATATTTTGAGAGGGGTGTGTGTTGATTTGTGCTAGGTTGTATCCCGTCTCATACATGAGACCGTTTCATACGAGTTTTTGTCATTTTTCCTGTATTCATTCAAGTTTTAACATTATGCAATATAACATCAATTTTGTATCTCTTAAACTGAGACTTAGTCACATGAATAGCTATAGTTGGAAGGTATTTCCCTTGCATTCTTTTAGCTATTGATATATTTCACATGGATTTTGGCAAATTCTGATAACTGGTAAACTATTTATCTTCTGATTTATGCCTCTTGTTCAATAATGAACTCATTTGTCACAAATTATTCTTTGGATAATCTGTTCTTTATGCTCGTTGAACTAAAGATTTTTTTGGCCTTGTCATGCCCCCTTGTAGGATTTAATTCCGTTTCGGCAAAGTATTATATGCACCATATTCACCTCACCTCACACCACTATTACTATTGTTTGTGAGAATTAACATTTTGCAAATAAAGTGTTGATCCTTACTAAAAATAGTAATATTGTTCGTACTGTAAACATGATACACATGACACCTTTTTTTGGTGTCTTAATTGCATGCACCTGTGAATTTGGCAACTATGTTAAGGGGCATAAGTGTCCTAGTGTTTTTATGTTGATAATAGTCTCTGGACATGCCTGCCACCTGTATTCAACTCGGACAGTGATAAATTTCCTAATTAAGAGTAACATTGAGATGATAAGAGGAACAAAATAAATACCTGGAAAATCAACATGATAAATCAGACATAATCCTCTGAAGCAAAAGAAAATGAATTATATTATTAGATTCATCTAAAGATTTAAGATTATCTCAAAAAGTTATTTATGTAGCAGAATGAAAACAAATGCATGAAATATTTATTTAGGTCACTTGTAACAAATGCTTTCTTTTCTCCAGTCTCTTCTTTGCCCCATTGCTAATTTTACTAATATTATGCCTACGGATGAATTATACATAAGAGCTCTCAATTTTTTATATTAAAAAATTCTCTCTCATTTTTTTTATTTAATTATAAAAATAATGAAAAACACGTATTCTAAATATCACTGTTTTATTGATAATTCTTAGTCCTATAGTAGTATAATAGGCCAAGCACAATATGTTGCGAATAGACTGTATAACATTAAATTCATTAGTTAGCTTATGAAAAAAAAAACCCCACAAATATCAACAAGTGGGTATTCATAAAATTTTTAAGATAAAAATTCATATTAGACCGTCTCATACATGATACTTCCTCCGTTTCGGAACACTTTGCACAGTTAGTGTTCCGTTCGTGTTTTAGCGAGCGAGTTTTTGATTACTTTTTGAAATGATAAAGTAATTTTAAAAAATGCATATGATAGAGGAGGCTAAAAACTATCATACCCCACCTTAAAAGTCACTTTATTATTTCAAATACTAATAAATAATTTCCGCGCAAAAACACGAGCAAAAAGTAAGTGTGCTAAGTCTTCTGGAACGGAGGGAGTACGTGATATAAATTCCTATTAGATAGTCTCATACATGATACGTGACATAATTTTTAAGACAAAAATTCATATTATTCAGTCTTATATATGATACGTGATATAAATTAATACAAATTAATGTTCATTATTTTTAAAGTGTTAAAATATTCTGTTTAAATTATATCTCGTCACACATAAATATGTACCAATTTTCCGTCAGTACTATTTTCTTGATTGATAATTTGCATCGAGTAAACCATTTTTTATACCAAATTTTGTCCCTCACTTCAACTTGCAATAATTATACACAAAATAATAGCAACAGCAATAATGCCACAAAAAATCTCAAAATAGAAACTGTTTACTATTTTTAGAAAGTTAGTAACTCTGTTTAACATCACAGGAAAAGCCACATCAACCAATGATATGCAGCCACGTCCTTGACCAAAAAAACTCAAAATGCCGTCAACCAACCGACTCTCCCAAACCGCAAAAAGGCAGCGTATCAGCCGTTGATCCATCCATGCTCCAAATCCAACGGCCAGGAGGCGTTTCAAGTTGTCCATCGAGACAATCAAGAGCTGATTGACCACTGCGCGCCACGTGTCGGTAAGGTGCGTTTCTCAACCGGTGATCGCCTAGCAGAAACTAATCGCATCGAATTTAACGAGAAATTTTCGTGGCTTTTTCAGTTCTGTATTTTCCAACATAAACAAAGTTGCCCCTGTTTCCATTTTTACCTTTTTTTTGAAGAATTTTGAGGCATTGATGGTGTAGTTTGAGGTAAGGATAATAGGAATATAGCATTTTCGCGCTTTTGATCTCGGAGAAATATCTGATTTTTTTATTTTTTTTCATATGGGGGCAAAAGGATTTGATTCTTGTGCTGTAATTTGGTTTCTCTCTTTACCAGATTTTTTGTTTACGTGCGCCTGAGGTTGGGTTTGAATGAATCTCATGGATTTCGTGGATTCCTGTTTTTTTTGGCTGCTGCGATTCGTTAATTGATTGTGTTGATTTGATTGGAATTTCATGTTTTTTGAAGGAGCAGAAGAATTGGAGGATAAATTTTAAAGGAATTGAAATATCTGTTCTCAACCCTTTGAGTGAAAGAAGAAGAATCGAAGAAAACGGATCCAAGTTTATCAGAATCAAGTTTTGCTTTTAGCAGATTTGTTGAGTTAGCTGAATTTTGTTAGGGTTTCAATATTTGCAACAATTTGGGATTTGTTAGCTATATTTACAATCTCATATCTTGCTTATTTCCGTCTGGGATTAGAGAATTTGAAATAAGTTGGATCTTTTGGGGGTTTTATTGTGAGGCATATTTGATATTGATGGTCTGGGAAGGAAAATGGCTGCGGGTACTGATTTTTCGCATTCGTGTACTAACATAGAAGGTGGTTATGGTAATGATAGCAGTGAAGTTTCTGTTGTGAAAGATGAAATATCAGATAACTCAACATTGAGCGGTAAACCACCTCGGCATTTGTCAGTTGTGAGGCACTCGGACAACTCGCCTCCTTTGATGTCGCCTACGGAGTTGGTGAGTACAATCCCTGCAGTTTATCAAGTTATAGCTTCTTGTTAATATGCGGAAATGAGCTCTTTTAATACTTCATTAGGTTCTTGTTTTAAGTACTTAATCGAGTATAATATGAGTTTCAGCATGATGTTAAATTGTGAGATTGGTACTGATCAGAAGTTAAATTTGTGGTAACAGATGGATTTTAGTGTAGAACTACATTTTTTCAATACTTCTTTATTCACATTTAACTTGCTTGTATTTCGAGTCTGTTTTGTTGGTGAAAATGTTTTTATGATTATGTTGTTTCTTGTCATATTTCACCCAACACCTTATTTCTTTCCTTTTTTCATTCTATATACATGTGCGCCATGATGGTTTACACTGCAATTAGGGTCTATTTACTTCAAAGCAGCTAAATATGGCTTTGAGTGAAATATTAATGGAGACCGTAGAAGGTCTTCTTTAGTAATTTGGAGTGTGTTAAGCACATGTTTCAATTCAATCATTTTGATATATCAGTATTGAATGCAGCAATTTAATCGGGTCAAAAGTGCCTTTTTCAGAAATCAGAATTAAACACGTGTTTCATTGAACCAGTGTCGACGTCACTAGCTTTTTTTGTTGTCGGTGTGAACCTCCCGCCCCCTAGGAATGGAAAGTTCCTTTTGTTTTTTTCCAAATCCATTTTGGACGCCGCTATTGACACCAAGGAAATTGCTGTGTATACCCACTTTTTGGCTGTATTTGATTGTATGGATAGGTTAAAATTGTTGTACATGATTCTTTGGGTGTCAATAGCCGCTCCCATTCATTTTTTGCCGTGCAGTATCTGATTATTTGGTTTATAAAATGATGATGAACCCATTTTGTCAATTAGGTGTTTACTTCCGCTGTTTCTTTTTTCTTTCTTTGTCTTTCTGCTGCAGAAACTCTGTTCAGCCATCGCACTCGGTTCAAATTATTAAACAAATATTTTGTTTTATTAGTACACTATACTAAACTAAGTCATCGTTTTAAACATTTGCATAATTGCTTGGATGAAGAAACTATATGCTTGTATGTTTATAGTGGCCATTCTTCTGAAAAGTGTCATCTTTGAAATGAAGGATTTCAGTGATGGCATATTATGGAAATGTGCTCTGTATTTTTGCTCTCACAATTATTTTATTGAATCAAAAACCTTATTTGTTTTTTTCATATTTTTCTGTACGACACTTTACTTTTGGATCAAGGCTAATGCTTTCTTTGTTATGTTTACAAGGATTCTTGTGTCAGAGTAACGGGTATCAAGGGCCCATCATATCTTATATCAAGCTACACACCAATTTTTCGGTCTGGAAGCTGTGCTGAGAAAGGGCCTAAACCGTACATGGAGGACGAGCATATCTGTATAGATGACTTGCCTCAACATTTAAGTGATATTACTGGTTTCTCCTCACCTGTTGCTTTCTACGGGGTGAGTGAGACACTTTTATTATATTTTGGTCCTCTAAATTTGATATATGGTCTGATTCTCGGACAATAAGCGAGTATTGGTATATGAGGATGCTTTACCATTATCAGATTTGAGAAAATCAGTCTCCAGCTAGTTTATCTTTCTATCCCGCTTTACACACTGTTATCCATCGCATTTTATTTCCTTTTGTATTTGATTATGTTGTGCCTTTATTGATTCACGCATACGTTAGCAGGTGTTTGATGGTCATGGAGGTACAGATGCATCATTATTTGTCAGGAATAATATTTTAAAGTTCATAGTGGAGAACTCCTTTTTCCCCTCTTGTTTGGAGAAAGCAATCAAGAGCGCATTTCTTAAAGCTGATTATGCGTTTGCTGATGATAGTTCACTCGACATATCATGTGGCACCACAGTTTTGACTGCGTTCATATCTGAAAGGTAATTATATTACATTTATTGAGGAGTGACACTTAGGTGCACCAGTTGCACCGTGTAACTGGTGCAATTTTGAACAAAAAAAAATTAACCGAAATGTTTTTTTATAATATCTCGCAAAATCATAGAAAAAGCGGTAAAAAAATATTAGTTCATGCAAAGAGAAGTACCAGCTCATATGGTTAAAATATTAGTTGTATATTGAAAAAGTACTATTACTGTTCAGCCTACAAACTAATACTTTTCTTCATATGAACTAATACTTCTCATTATATATTTCATTTTTTTTTGGGAATTAATCAAACGTTGGTCAAAGTTGCACCATTTGCACGGTACAATTGGTGTATAGAAGTTTTTTCCTTTATTGAAAGGCTTCCTCATCTTTAGGCGTTTTATCATTCTCTGAATAATCCATGTTCTTATACTCAACAGAAAAATGATAGTCGCCAACGCTGGGGACTGTCGAGCAGTGCTAGGAAAACGGGGCAAAGCGATCGAAATGTCGAAAGACCACAAGCCCAACTACGCCTCTGAAAAACTCCGAATAGAAAGACTAGGAGGAGCCATATACGACGGCTACCTCAACGGCCAACTCTCCGTATCACGGGCCCTGGGAGACTGGCACATGAAGGGCCCGAAGGGGTCTGCCTGCCCTCTAAGCGCAGAGCCCGAATTGCAGGAGATTTTATTAACTGAAGAAGACGAGTTCTTGATCATGGGATGTGACGGGCTTTGGGACGTGATGAGCAGCCAATGTGCCATCACAATGGCAAGGAAAGAGCTAATGATCCACAACGATCCCGAAAGATGCTCGAGAGAGCTCGTGAGGGAAGCACTGAAACGAAACACATGTGATAATTTAACGGTGATTGTGATTTGTTTTTCGCAAGATCCGCCACCGAGGATAGAGATTGCTCCGAGTCGAGTTAGGAGGAGTATATCAGCAGAAGGGTTGAATCTGCTGAAAGGTGTGCTGGAAGGTAACTTTTGAGGGGGAGTTTTATTAGGTGTTTTGGGGTCTGTTTTGTGTTGTTTTCGGGTTTTTAATTTGGTATGTTGTATGTATATGTGAGTGTTGTATGAGTTGGATGTTGAGGTTCTCATCTGCTAGAGATGATTTCTCATGTATAGATCTTGTTTCTTTCATAGTTTATAACTCACTTTAACTTTGATGTTTTGTGCAGTTTTCCTTCTAATTTCGATTTTACCTACTTACTATGTTTCGTTCCTGAATATTTTGAAAGCAGGGTTTTGCTCTTAGTTGTAGACTGATTTTATGTGGCATTTCTTTTTGGAGTAATTTTTCTTCAAATTAATTGTCATTGCCGTTTTATAATTACCAAATGTTCTCATTCCAATTTGACCTCTATTATTTTTTTTGTCAACTTATGACGAAGCTTTTAAAACTTTTTCTGCAAATTTATTGCTTACATTTGTTAATGCTGCTGAATCTTGACAGAACACATCATTGGACCCTCTATTTATATTTTGGTCTATGTTAATTAAACAATTTATTCTATTTTTTTTGTGAAAGATAAAGATGAAATATTATATAGCGAGTACAAGTTTTACTCGAATCCCAACAAATACAGCGTTACAGTTTACCCGGTAAAGATTCTAGAGGTTGAAGATCCCAGACATGAAACGGGATACCAAAGGAGATCGGATAGTGTGAACTAATCCATTTTCAAGAAGCAACAATTTATTCTATTTTTCAAAGAGTAACATTTCAGTGCATTATATCATGCAATTAGTGCAATTTTGAAACACAATTTTTCAGCTAAACAAATTCTTTTGCCATTTTGTCGAAATAATTTGTACACTGAAAAGTATTTTTGTTATTCAACATACAAACTAATATTTTTATTTATATGAATTAATATTTTTTATACGAACAAAAAGCTTCATTCCGTTTGGGTGCAATAAACGATGGCAATTACTGTTATATTTTCTAGGATTTGATTATTAACATATTTTATTATAGAATTTAGGTCAATATATATTGACAAAACATAATAATATATACAATAATGGTGATATAGAACCCATTATCTAGTTTTTTATGGAACCAGATTAATGAGGTGTCATGCCAACTCATCATCCATATAATTAATTCTACTTAAATAAATTATATTTTATTTAGAATTTAGGTCAATATATATTGACAAAACATAATAATATATACAACAATAGTGATATAGAATCCATTATCTGATTTTTTATGGAACCAGATTAATGAGGTTTCATGTCAACTCATCATCCATATAATTAATTTTACTTAAATAAATTATAGAATATTTTATAATATATTATACCCTAAACCCTAAATCATGAACCATTCGGGTCTGTCCGGGTTGGGTCCGAACCGGGTAAAAAAAAACCCTTAGAGTTTTGCTTCTCTAGGGAAGATGAGAGGCTAAAAATGAAAGTGCTCACAACACATACCGAAAGGATACGAGGTAAGCCGACCATTAATGACTAGTTCAAACACCAAGAGTGGTCTGATCCCTCATCAGAAATCTCTCTCCCAACTATTCAATCGTGAGAAAAATAAGTTTGCAGATGCTCTGCCCACTTTAGCCTCAATGACTAAGATAGACTGTGGAGTTGACTTGCAACCGCTGCAAATTGAAGCAAGAGATAACCCAACTTATTGCTTAAATATAGAAGAGGAGCATGATGGGAGACCGTGGTACCATGACATGTTGCAGTATATCAAGACTCGGGAATATCTTCCGGGGTCAACATATTAGGAGAACAATTCGGAGGCTATCTATGGGGTTCTTCCATAGTAGATAAATCCTATCTAAACTAACTCGGCCCGGACCCAACCCGGTCAGACCCGAGTGGTTTATGATTCACCCGACCCGAATGGTTCATGATTTAGGGTTTAGGGGTCATGGTTTAGGATATAGTATATTATAAAACATTCTATATAATCTATAATTTATTTAAGTAGAATTAATTATGTGGATGATGAGTTGACATGACACCTCATTAATCTGGTTCCATAAAAAACTAGATAGTGAGTTCTATATCAATACTGATATATATAATATGGCAATTTAATTAAAATTCATATTAATATCAAGATCTTTAAATTGTGAATGCATCCAAGTGCACTGTACCCTCATAGTGTATTTTAGAACCATACAATTTATTATATTGAAATATGCAATTTGTGTAAACTGAACCGTGCAATTGTTACTATGAAAAAATAATTGCACGGGCACTATGTGTGAATGATGCACATCAATGCATACCCAATCATTTATAAACATGATTATAATATCAAATTTATTAATATTTTAAAATATAATCCTTCCGTCCCAGTATTCGGACGATTTACCCGCACTTCGGATGCATCAGTCACCTTCCCCACCTTGTGGAAAGTGGCTATTAAACAGGAGGCATGTTTATTTGTTGCCAACACTTGGAAAAGCATGCATTTTCATCTGAAAATTCTTGCATTCCAAAAAATCATAAACTTTTTCCGGAATTTTAGCTCTCGTGAATCGCCGTTATTGGCATTCCAGAGAGTAAATCTGCTTTTTTCCCCTTCAATTTTTCTTTACAAAATATTAAAGTGCTTCTTTGCTGCTAAAAGGGCTTCGCGCCACATTTTCTTAGTTTCTTACTGTGTTAATGGTTCTTTATTACTTATTTGTTGTGGTTTATTTTTAATATAGTTATATCCTCAAAATGGAGAGGAAGATGTTAATTGATGGGGAGCTGGACAAATCAAATGAAGAGGAGAGTTACAATTACTTTGATTTGCTTATAACTGGGGCAGAAAGCGGTGGAATTGGTGCCTCGCGAATTTCTTCACAGTATGGAGCTAAGGTACAAACACTGGAATGTTGTATGAGTTTATATGTGTACATTGTGACAGTTCTTTTCTTATTTGCATCTGTATGTGTAAGTGGTGGAACTGCAAATGACGGAACAGAACCATAATTAAACTGTGTAACTTCTCTTGAAATCTGCATATGTAATTCTAATCAATATTTCCAATATTGAATCTGAAATATAACTTATGCTCAATCATATAGGGTGAATGCTTTCATTTGTGTAAAAGCCCTGATATGTTACTGTTAAATGTGTAAAATAGGCTCTGTCCATCAATTTAACTAAGCATCTCCAAGTCCTTCATAGGAAACAAGAACATAAGACTAAGTAAATTACAACTCCAATAATCTTAAGGGTAAGCTGCTTGATGTAATAGTCTAACAAATCACAAAAAATTGAGAATTCTAATTTCAGGAATGATCTTCAGTCGAAAGAGTGAAACTACCATCTATCTCAGTCGTAGTAGATGGTGATTCCCGTGTGCTTCTGTCGATTGAAGCCCGGGTGACCATCATAGGGTTCATCTTTGCATCGCCCACACACATAAAACTGCTTGCACTCTATGATTTGTGTGGGCGAGCAGTTTTATGTGTGTGGGCGATGCGAAAGTGAATCCTATGATGGTCACCCGAGCTTCAATCGACAGAAGCACACGGGGAAGCACCATCTACTACGACTGAGGTAGATGGTGGTTTCACTCTTTCGATTGAAGATCATTTCTGAAATCAGAATTCTTAAATTTTTTGTGGTTTGTTAGACTATTACATCAAGCAGCTTACCCTTAAAAATACCGGAGTTGTAATTTACTTAGTCTTATGTTCTTGTTTCCTATGAATGACTTGGAGATGCTTAGTTAAATTGATGGACAGAGCCTATTTTACACATTTAGCAGTAACATATCAGGGCCATTACACAAATGAAAGCATTCACCCTATATGATTGAGCAAAAGTTATATTTCAGATTCAAAATATTGTTTAGAATTACATTTGCAGATTTCAAGAGAAGTTACACAACTTAATAATTATGGTTCTGTTTCGTCATTTGTAGTTCCACCACTTCCACATACAGATGCAAATAAGAAAAGAACTATCACAATCTACACTAAATGTACACATATAAACTCATACAAGCGGTGGTAGCCCACAGTAGGTCGGTGGTAGTCCTCATTGGGTCAGTCCTGGTGTCCAGGGTTTCGGCGCCTTATTTCCCGCTTATCCACAATATCCACCTGTCACTGTTAGTGGTTATTCTCCAATTCTCGTGAACCTTCCTGGTGGTTTTCTTCGTCACGCTCCTCTTGTTCGTGCTCTTTGTCCTAGTGCTTCGGCGTCTCGTGCTCGACGTCGTTCTGACCTTCTCAATGCTCATTTTAATGATATTCTCAATTTCGGTGAAGATGATGATAAGGAGGATGACGTGTAGCTATCTTACAAATTTTATTGACTGAATACTTTGTTATGTTTTTCTATTAATTTCTGAATATTCGCCACATGACTTTGTTATAATTATTAGTTATGAATATTGTTGATTAATCTCTACGATTAGTTTATGAGAATTGTAAGATATGTGTGTGTGTATATATATATATATATGCACGTGTTGGTTAATAGAGAAAAAAATGTAAAAGTGATTATTTGACAATTTTATTGAAAATATTTTAATAAAAACCATCAATATAAGCGTATATACATGTGCACGTATTAGTTAATAGTGAAAAAGAACATAAAAACGATTATTTGGTAATTTTATTAAAAATATTTTAATAAAAACGATCAATATATATATGTGTATATATGTATGAATATGAGCACTTGATAGTTAATAGTGAAAAATAATATAATTTGACAATTTTTTTGAAAATATTTTAATAAAAACGAATGTAGTGTTAGTAAATTGTGAAAAAGAATATAAAAATAATAACTTAAAAATTTTATTGAATTTTTTTAATAAAAATAATTAATATGTTTGGGATATATATAAATGTACTCATGTTAATAAGTATATAAAAGAATATAAATTATTTATATCATAATTTTGTTATAAACATTTTAATTAAATTAAAGTGTATATATATATATATATAAAAACAAACACTTGTATTATAAATGATATAAGAAATAACAAATAATATACGATACACATATATTAAGAAAAACTTTAATAACCAATAATAGTCGTGTCCAAACGATTTGGCGAGACACGTAATAATACAAATATACTTATTAATTGATACCATTACACTTATAAATTAAGATTATAGTATTAAATTCTATTTCATATTAATTTATAAAAATAGTGATATTGATATCAGTTTTATACAATGAACAAATTTCATAGGAGAGTTTGTATTCTAACAAAATTATCAACCACAAATATATAAAGTTGTATTTGCACCCAAGTTAGCTTAAAGTGATATCATTGTCTTTAATAAAATTCAGATTGACTCCTGAAAACCAATTTGCAAAACTTAAATCATTTATATGGATCTTGATTCAAGGTCATGAGATGGCTGCTGAGATAAAACAATAAAATAAATTGTGGGACTCTTCCATTAATGATTTCTTGCACAAATTGCAAAAAGGGAAAGCAAAGAACAAAATCAGAAGAAAATAATTACAAAAACATAAAAAAGGCAGAAAGAATGGTAGTGCACAATTATATTTGAGAATTTAAAAAAAGAAAAAAGATGTTCACAACTAGGGGTGGAGGAAATACCGAAAATACCGGTATATCACACTTACCGTACCGAAAAATATCGATTTTATAGGTATACCGGTATATACTGAAATTTCGGTACGGTATCGGTATGTAATATTGACATACCGAAAATTTCGGTATGCCGAAATTTCGGTATACCGAATTTTCGGTACGACAACGGTATGACATTTTTCGGTATCGAAAATTTCAGAACGGTAACGGTAGGACGAGAAAATTTTCGGTATGCCTTACCGTCCACCCTTATTCACAACACATACCGAAAGGATAGGAGGTAAGCCGACCATTAATGACTAGTTTGAACACCAAGAGTGGTCTGATCCCTCATCAGAAATCTCTCTCCCAGTTATTCAGTCGTGAGAAAAATCAGTTTGCAAATGCTCTGCCCACTTTAGCCTCAATGACTAAGATAGACTGTGGAGTTGACTTGCAACCGCTGCAAATTGAAGCAAGAGATAGCCCAACTTATTGCTTAAATATAGAAGAGGAGCCTGATGGGAGACCGTGGTACCATGACATGTTGCAGTATATCAAGACTCGGGAATATCCTCCAGGGGCAACAGATTAGGAGAACAATTCGGAGGCTATCCATGGGGTTCTTCCATAGTGGATAAATCCTATCTAAACTAACTCGGCCCGGACCCAACCCGGTCAAACCCGAACTTGACCCGAGTGGTTTATGGTTCACCCGACCCGTTCATGATTTAGGGTTTAGGGGTCATGGTTTAGGGTATAGTATATTATAAAACATTCTATAATTTATTTAAGTAGAATTAATTATGTGGATGATGAGTTGACAAGACACCTCATTAATCTGGTTCCATAAAAAACTAGATAGTGGGTTCTATATCACTATTGATATATACAATATGGTAATTTAATTAAAATTCATATTAATATCAAGATCTTTAAAATGTGAATGCATTCAAGTGCACTGTACCCTCATAGTGTATTTTAGAACCATACAATTTGTTATATTGAAATATGCAATTTGTGTACACTGAACTGTGCAACTATTTCTATGGAAAAATAATTGCACGGGCACTATGTGTGAATGATGCACATCAATGCATATGAGACCCAATCATTTATAAACATGATTATAACATTTATTAATTTTAAAATATATAGTATTTATCATTTTTAAATAATGAAGATTCAATTTAGAAGAGGCCCGCCTCGTATGAAGGATGGAATGGGCCCGGGTATAGTAGTAACCGACCCGTCCGACATCCCTAGTGAAACAACTATTCGAGAGGCGAAAAAACCTAAATTCGAGAGTTTACGCATTCAACGAATATAATGTTAGGGTTCATAAAGTTGATCTGTTACTTATCGACTAAATTAATGTTTGGATTCACAGATTTGATATGTTTTTGTATTTGGCATTCAACTAAAATAATTTTAGAGTTGATCCTCGGAAAAGTGGTGAAAATCAAGGAAGAAATTGAGGAGGAATGTGACTGGGAAGAAATCCTCCATCGTCTCCCCGCCAGTGAATTGCAAACACTCAACACTGTTTGCAAAAATTGGTATCGAATAATTTCAATCCCCTATTTGTAGGGCTTCATCTCAGCAGATTTAATGAAAGGCGAATCCGAATCCTGATGCCAAAGAATAAAGACGTAATGATAGAGTACACCAATTACTGCGACGAAGAAACGCAGGAGGTTCAAAATTTGTCATCCACCAGTGATTGCGAGGAGGACACCTATGTTCATTGGCTCCTGCGATGGCTACTCTGTTTGCTCCTCTTTCAAATTGGTAGTGACCACCGTTGGGTCGCCATTTATAATCCATCCACAACTAAATATTTCATTGCAAAACACTGTCCGGATCTAAATAAATGTAATTATTTCTGTATATTTTGCTCTTGGTTTGGCTACCACCCTTCTCGTGAAGAATACGTTTTAATTTTGGGGTTAATTTGACAAAGGAGCAAAACTCCCTTCATATAGTCAGAGTTTATAAATTTGGATCCGAGTTAAAACCGATTCACTCGGAAACTTGCTTCGTTGATGCTCCAATTGCTTCTAATTTTGAATGGATTTACCGACCCTATTTTGAGGACAGAGGTGTCCTCCTACATGGAGCAGTACACTGGCCCACCCAGTGGATTTACCGCCCCTCTCCGTTTAGAACCGTGATTTCAGTATACCATCTTGATAGTAACAAACACTCGGAGATTTCAACGCCACCTGTCTCCTCCTCTCTTTTTGAACTAGGAGTTGCACGGGGATGCCTGTTTGTAATCTTCAAGCCTAAAAGTGCATATGTGTTTGAGATGTGGATAATGAAAGAATATGGGGTTCATCGATCTTGGACTAAATATGCCAACATTCAGGGATTTGACAACAACATAGTGTTGTCTCCTTTGGGATTTTTCCCCAACGGAGATCTCATCTTGGATGTTGATAAACACGAGGTTATCAGGTACAACTTCAATGACAACAAGGTTGTGATTCTTATGATTCACAACCACACTGCTATTTACGGTTCAACAATTATGTGTGCGGATAGTTTGGTATTTCCAGTAATTCTTTGAGGAGATTAGTCAAGTATCATAAGATATTGGGGCAATAACATCCTACTACAATTGAAAATGAGAAATAACAATCAACTACAAACAACTGTTTCGAAGTATGTGCAAAGCCCAATTTACCCCCTCTTTCCACCTACTAAAATTAAATAAATTAAAAGCAATTTTGATTAGAAAAAAGCAACTTTAATTGGACTGCACTGCAACAAAACTGTAGTGTCAGACGGTACGCCATATTTGCAGATTTTTTTTAGTTGATTTGTTTAATTTGTCAATAATTTTTCCCTTATTCTTCATTTAAGAATTATTTTATTTTGTGGTAATCTCAGGTTCTATCTTTTTTTTTATTATTTTTTCTCATTTAATATATTATCTCTATTTTAATTGAAGAAAAAATGCTCTTATTATTTTAATAATTAATAAAATAATTTTATTAGAATTTTATTATTTGCTGACTAGATCTCTGAAAAATAATTTGATTACATAATTACTGTATACATTTATTTTTTTTGAACATTTTACAGTTTTTTTTAAAAATATAATAATTTCTTCTTTTTAATAAAAATGCATTGGTAAAAATAATTATATATTAAAAATATATTGCATATACTTAAAAACATTGCATATATTAAAAATAAATTGTATATATTAAAAAATATTGCATATACTAAAACGCATTGCATACACATAGTACCAAAAAATATTTGGAGAAAATTTGCACAATACCAATGCATACCAAAAATATTCAATTACCAGAAAAAAAGAAACGCCCAATAAATAAATGTAAGAAACATTGCATACGCATAGTACCAAAATATTTAAAGAAAAATTTGCACAATACCAATGCATACCAAAATATTCAATTACCAAAAGAAAACAAATACCCATTTTGGAAATCTCTTTATAGATCTGTAGAAATCTGGAAATCCCACAACAAACACCCAATCTGCAAATTTATTATGGGAGGTAACATATTTAAAAGTTGCTCCCTTGCTACAATTTATCCACCCCTTTATAGATCTGTAGAAATCTAGAAATCTCACAACAGAACCCCCCACACCACCATCCCTCGTCTCCCCTGCCACCCCTCCCCTAATCAAATCCACTCCCCGCCGCCGTCGCCCCATCAGATCCACCCCCTCGCCGTCGTCGCCCCACCCCCCATTAGATTTGGTGTGTTTAGATAATAGAAGCCGATTATTCCAAAATACCCCATCACCGCCTCTGTCCAAACACCACCTCCACCTCTGTCCAAAACACCACTGCCTCGACCTCGTTAAACCCAACCACCACCGCAAAAGCCCTAGAAATTGCCGCCACCTGTGTCCAAACACCACCGCCTCGACCTCCGTTAAACCCAACCACCATCGTCACCGTTAACCCCCCCCCCCCCCAACACCGCCTTTAAACCTCAGATCCGCCGCCTCCATCACCATCTTCATCCCTCCGCCTCCCACAAACCCTAGGTCTATTCCGCCACTGCTGTCATCATCTCCGGGATATGCTGGACGTTATCGGTGGACGGGCCTTCCCTGAAAAAATCTAACCACCATTGTTTGTAGAGATAGAGAGGAGAGGAGTAGAGATATAGAAAGATAAGGGGGATTGGAGAAAAAGATAAAGAGTAGAGAGATAGAGAGTGACGATTTGAGTTATTGGAAAGAGAAAATAGATCTGAGGGACTGGAGAGAGAGTGTGACAATTATTAATAAAACATAATTAATTCAAAAAATTCCAATAAGGTTAAAATATGTAGTTAACTACATGAAATTTGTATCTAGTTGCTATTTGAAAAGTGTTTTGTACCAATTAGCTAGTGGGTGTTTTTTTTTTTTTTTATACCCAAGCAATTACCCCTAAGGTATTTCACTCGTCAAATTGCTATAGCTAATTATAGTGCTACTTGAAGGCTATTTATGTGAGTGGTACTTGAAGACTATTTATATCATACTTCCAATGCTCTCTAATAACTCATGTTTACTTTAACATCTGTATTATTTGATATATATATATAGAGTGTGCATAGCTTATTTAAATAAATTTGCATACAATATAAGCAAACTCAAGGGGGTGATTTGAAGCATGTCGTGAATGCAGTAGATCTGAAGCAATTTTGTGTGTGGTGATAGCTTAATTGCTCTTGCTTACAATAAAAATTCGAAATTTTTTTTTCGAACAGAATAATCAATTTTTCACATGTAAAACTTCGGTAAAATTTTTTTTGAAATATGTACACGAATTCGGAAAATTTTCTCGAACTTACTATAAAAATTCGAAAAATATTTCCGGACAGAATAATCAATTTTTCACATGTAAAATTTAAAAAAAAATCCAAATTATGTACATGAATTCGGAGAATTTTCTCGAACTTACTATAAAACTTCGAAAAATATTTTCGAACAGAATAATCAATTTTTCACATGTAAAATTAAAAAAAAAATCCAAATTATGTACATGAATTCGGAGAATTTTCTCGAACTTACTATAAAAATTCGAAAAATATTTTCGAACAGTAAGACCAATGTTTCACATATACATCGATGCAGAGGGTAGTTTTGACATTTTATGTGTTTATTTTTAAAAAAAATATGTATTTACTAAATATAGGTGTGAGTAACATGAGCCTAAAAGAAATACTAAAATGACACTGAAACCCTAAATCAGTATTTCCTAACAGAAAAGAGTTAATATACTAGGCCCATTAGTATACCTTTTCCAACCAAAAACATACTGTATTATTGAAAATTTCCTAACAGAAAAGAGTTAATATGCTTAGGCCCATTAGTGATTAGTATACCCTCCAGTTTCCAACCAAAAACATATATACTGTATTATTGAAAACCATGAAAAGCCTGCTTATTAAAAGAAATATTAAAGCGATATTGAAACCCTAAATCAGTATTTTCCTAATTACAGAAAAGAGTTGCAGCCGCGGCGGCCCCTGCGTCTCCCCCAATTCGCGAATTCACGCCATTGCCACCAGAGAGAAGGGTCCGCCGCAAGGACGGAGCGAGGAAGGGTACAACGGGAGCACTGGGCCCCCCGATATTTTTAAAATTACAAGGGTATTTTAGTACTTTTCAAATATGTTTGAACAAATTTGAGTTACTCTACTTTAACATGACTAGTCAACTAGGAACTTTTATTGATATGAGTTTGGATGAAAACTTCTCTACAGTTACTGGAATAGAAGACCATGCTCAAAAAATAATTGCTACAAGAAACATATTGTATTCCAATTAGTTTATTTGTTTATTAAGTTATCATTGATCTTACATTGTCACAACTACAATGGAAATAACATTTTCAGCAATGAAATTCATCAAGAGTTCACTACGTAACTGAATGTGAGATATTTTTGAATGATTGTTTGGTTGATGTTGGAGTTATACTGGAAAGTATGCTTTTACTTTGTATAACCAAACTGAATTTCTGTCTTATTTACTGAAATAAATTATTTATCACTGTTGCTTTAAATATGATTGAGTGTTATATATATTTACTGCACAATCGTTCAAATAATAGTACAAGTTACATTGTAGTTAATGTGGTGATACTAGATCACAGAAGATCACATTAACAGTCACTTGTAAATAAGTACAAATTCACAACCTAGATGGAGATGAACAATCCATCGTGAAAAGTTGAAGTGTAAGGCTCAGATTGACTTGTCTTGACCAAGAGATTACATTAGTGCATTAGGATGCGATGAATATGACCTACAACGAGGATAAATTCTTCAGTACTGAAAGTGGAAGAATTAGACCTCAGTGGTTGATTGTTTCTTAATCTATGTCCCTTAAATAGGATCGTGTATAATTAATGATTATTGTTTTGATTCATGTTGGGTAAAAATTAATGCGATTCAATACTTTGTGTTTTGGGCAATATTATTGAAAGTTTGTGAAACGGGAATGTGTTTAGTAAAACAGACTGATGTTACACTGAATGTTGTAACACTCAAAGTAACACTAGTAAAACAGAGATAATAACAGCGGAAGACTCAGAAACACAACACATGAAATTAATAAGACTTTGCACAATCTATATCAATATAGATTGTGATGCCTTATGGGCGAAATTACTATATATCAAAATAATGAATACAAAGAGGTTCACAAATCGAATCCTCTTGAAACAAGATCAAGCATATGATCTAAAGGCTAAGTGTATCTCTACCCAACCAAAGGTGAATATTATATGTGTATGAAACTATCTAACACCGAGACTAACATTCCACATAAAATAAATCCAGCACCACTCGAGGTATTGTAAACCCTACAATTACTCTCTATGGCTAAAAACTCCACAACAATGACCCTATCACTCTGGATGCACTAACGCACTCTACAGTTGATGCTTGGTTGTTGCTTCGACTAAATAGTACACGATTTGCGGCACTTGATATGAACATCATGGTCTTCTATTTATAGACTTCATGTAGCTTTACTAGATTCTCCTTGAAGGATCTAGAAACTCTTCCATCCACTATCCCATGATCTTTGTAACTGCCACTTAGTGGGTTCTTCAAGTTCTGAAAACAACCACATGATCTAGTTTCTTCTACTCAATTCTTGAAGCTTGTGGAACCTTCTGAAATCTTGCAGAACAACCTAGATCGTCAACCTGCAGTCAACAATATCAAAGACAACATTGAACATAGAAGTGTTAGTGGTTAAGAAGAAAGGACGAATACTGATGTTATAACCAATGTTGTAACATCGGTGGCAACATCAACAATCTCCCCCATTCGATCTTTCTGCTACAACACACCTGAAATAACAAATACATAAGGTATCCGCTTATAATCATATCAGCTGCACTACTAAGTGTCAAACCATTATGTAGCTATCAAGAATCAAATAAACATCATCAAATAATTTCATTTATTTGAGAAACTTCAATCTGCAGAAAAACTTATCAGAGCATAATGTAGGATATTGAAACATATCAAAGCATATGTATATTACATTGAAATTCATCAGAGCAAAAAGAAAAGGGAAATGATACAAGTACAACATGTACCAATCCTTATACCTACAGACAAAGTAGAACATATGTTATTTGAACATATTTCCACCAATCAAGGAATAAAGTAGAGCTGTCAGGAAGATATGAACAAATCATCCTGAACAATCTACATAAATTACTCTTATCCAAAACATCAAGGTAAGACTATCAAAGCAAGGAAAACAAGGATATCAGAGCAAGGATAAAATATCTTAACCTAAAACAACAGAATATGATCGTCAGAGCAAACTAATCATCAATACTGAAAAAACAAAATATTAGAGCATCAACACTAATACTCATAAACATAAACAAGCAAAACCTACCAACTATTGTTCAATAATTATATAACCAAATGAACAGAGTTTAATAAATAACTTGCAGAACAAAAATAAGATCTCATGAATAAGAAGGGACAAACATAGATAGATGGAGGTGATCAAACTGAAATATATTAGCTGCAACATCATATAACTCCCCCTATATTCATGATCTCAGATCAAATTCCCCCATTCAACCATCATGGGAGATCACCATAGAGTTCATCTATGATATCATCAATGTCAGCTTCATCATCATCTTCATGTCCATCACCTTCACCTTGTTCAACCGGAGGATCTGACTCATTCTCTTCATGCACAACAGCCTCAGCAACATCAGGAACAACTTCAGCAGCAGGAACTTCAACAACAACTTCAGGTGCATCAGGTGCTACTCCCCCTGGTGGACCAGAAAGCAACCTCTCCCAGAAGCTCTTCATTACATTCAGTTCAGCAACCTGATCCTGCAAATTCTCAATTTGCTTAAGTATAAAATCCATGTGAATAGTAACAGACTGAACTGGAGAATTTCTCAAGTCAGTGTCTGTTGGGGTTTTTTCCCAACATTGTCACCATCATTGTTGCCAGCATTTGGTGCAACATCCGGATTATGAACAAAAGGTTCAACAACCTCAGGCTCAACTTCATCTCCTTCTGCATTAGGCCTTCTGTATGGTGAATAAAGAATCTTGTTTCCTCTTAACAATACTTTGGAAATTCCTAAGTCAGGAATCATTTCATCAAGACTCTCAATAGGTTCTCTATCTATGTCCAGCCTATCCAGCAATGCAAAGTGTTGGGAAATTTAGAGTTTTGATGAAAGTTCTAAAACACATGTAATAGGACCAGTCAGACCTGTTAGCTGACTGATGTTTATATTACCGTTTATAGAATACCAGTTGATAATTATTGTATAGAACAACTGATGTAATAGATAGGTCACATATTGAGGGGGAACCTCAATATGTATAGGTCAGATCTGAAGATCCAAAGAATAGCTGATATCCGACAGGCCATAATGCAAGAGAAGAACAAAAGATCAGATCGATCTGATCAAGTCAGATATCTCAGCTGAAGTCATGAAGCTCAAACTCAGAATACTTGAAGATCAGATGACTTCCAAAAGATCAGACCAGAAGACCTACATCGGTAAGTCTGCTAGTTGAAGCTAAGTCAACCGCAGACCTTAAGACTCCATCGGTAGACCGATCGGCTTTGATCGATCGGTCACCACCAGTGAAAATCGATGTTTCACCAAATCATACGTCGATGATCCTAACAAGAAGAATGTCAAACTTATTTGGAAGAAAAACACCTTTGAAAAGTCGTCTCATAACCAATAAGAACAAGACACGTATGATCGAGCCCGGGAATTACGGGATTTGGTCTTCTTTTCTCCAACGGCTATAAAAGACACTATTCACACTTTCGCCATGCCGCCTCAAGACGTCACATCAATCCTCGCAAAGTTTACCAAATATAGCCCGAAATTCAAATTGCTCTCCAACGGCTCTTTGATTTTGAGGTCTATAAATATGGGATCACACTTCCGAGTGAAGACAAGAAACCCCGAAATGATCAAGAAGCTCAAGCTATAATCGATTTCCGCATCGAAGAACACGAACAAGAAGATTATTTTATTAAGTGTTCATCCCATAAGTTCTTAGTATAGAAATCTTTTCATCTAAATTGATAGGCTATCTTAAACACTAGAAAAGATTTCATAGTTGGAACCAAAACAATCTTATCCAAACCCAAAGTTAGGTTAAGTTGTTTAGCAAGATTTCGATCTAGGGTTTCTAGTTACGATTTACGGGATCGATTGAGTGAGAACTCTTTAAATATCTGTCGATTGTCTTGTGTTGGACTAACACAAAAATCTAAGTCCAAATTAGTTTAGTTGGTGCCCCTTGTGATAGGGAAGAGTGGGCGTGGGATCGGTTTGTCCAGAACCACTATAAATCTTGTGTGCCTTTACCGCTTTGATTAACTGCTTACACAATCGCACACAACTATTAAAGCAAAGATACATATTCTAAGTTAAGATCACCTAGCACCAAGCTTCGATCGATCAAGTTTGACACTTTAGTCAACCGGTTAAAAGATCGACTTTGGAATCGATTTATCAAAACCGGGTTTTTCACACGGGTAAAACTTAGCTTCCGCGACATCGCTTAAACCGATAGTTACCGAATCGATCTGCCTTGAGCGATTAGTAAGTTGGTTATCGATCCAAATCGATTCATTTCAACACTCTGATCAAAGTAATCGCTTACACCGATCTGCGCAAAAAGTTTTTCGAAGTTTATTCACCCCCCCTCTAGACTTACGCCCTCACAAAACCCGCTCGGGACCTACAAGTGGTATCGAGAGCGGTGGTTCTCTGACCAATCGGCTTTGTGTATCATCGATTCTTGAGGAAGAATCTTTGTGGTCAATTGAACATATCTTGAAAAACCGTTTTTAAAACTCATTCGTTTTTCCAAAAATCACTCAGCATGGACAATACCTCTGGTATGTATCATGATCTGCCAAAGTTCTCAATTGATGAGTATGCAGATTGGGCCATTTATATATGCAACCATCTAGGTTCGATTAGTGGCAGAATGATGGAAGTCATCGAAAGAGGACCCATCATCATATATCACGACAACCCTGCGGTTGGAGGAGATCCGAACTTTTGCCCCGAAGTCTTATGCGAAAAAAGCCCTTGATGGATGTAGAGGAAAGGAAATCAGATACTCGGATACAATCGCCAGGCATATTATCATGAAAATGATGGATAAGGTCACCAAGGAAAAGATTAAATATCTCAAAACTGCGAAAGCAATGTGGGATACTCTGGCTGAGATATGCAAAGGAAATGATCAGATCAAAGACAGCCGTCTACAAGCCGAACTGGTGAAGTTCAAAAAACTGAAGATGCTGCCCAACGAGACCATCAACGAACTCGATGGAAGGATTACTATGTCAGTGAATAAGCTACGAGAACTTGGTAGAGAGATGTCAGACAAGGATATCAACTACAAGATCTTAAGATCTCTTACCAAGAAATGGGATATGAAAGTCACGGTAATCAAGGATTGCCAAGACATTTCAAAGATGAAGCCGAGTAGCTTGTTCTTAAGCCTTAAAGCTCACGAGTTCGATTTAATTGAAAGGGGACAAGCAGATGAAGATGAGGTGCCCGCTGAAGCCTCAACTTCTAAATCATTTGCGTTTAAGGCAACCAGCAGCAGATCGAAGGCCAATGAACCTGTTGGAAACATCATAAGTCAGGCAGAACAAATCGCTCTGCTTACCAGGAAACTAGAAAAATCAAATATTCAACTTGGTAAGTATCGAAGATTCTATAAAGATTATCAACATAACCGAGGAAGAGATAGGAGATCAGCCAACGATCTCCGGAAAAGAACCGATCGATGATCGAAGAGATCACAGAAAGAAAAGAAAAGAGATAATCTAAATGATGAGAGAAGAGATAATCGATCCGAAAGAAGGAGCTCGATTACTATCGAAATGGAAGTCACCGATAGATCATACTGATTTTGTTGATTCACCCGAAGAAAAGGTTCCGTGGATCAAGGAGGCGTGCTTCAACCGTGGAGAAGCCAGTCACTACAAATGGTAGACGCCTGGACTGACGCCAAAAGAAAGGGAAGAAAAGAGGAACAAAAGAGAGCAACGTTACGTGGACGTAAAAGCCATGGTTGTTTGAAACATCCGGAATTAACGATTCCTATCCGCCTCGAGGATTCTCGGATACTCCTCAGAGAAGATTTCGTCGATAAGCAAAGGTTGTTGACTTCTATGAGAATGAAGATCTGATATTCTCTTCAGATGATGATGAGATCTGCCTGATGGCCAAGGAGGACCAATCTGAGGTAACCTCCAAACCTTCTCCGCTTTTCCGCTTACACCGCTATCATTAGAACACCGAGATTGACTGCAGACTCTACTCGAGCAATTGCTTGATGATCTCTCCAATGCAAAGAGACACTTATGCTATAGTGGAAGTCGAGAATGACAAGCCGAGGATCGAAATAATCACCTTGCTAAAGAGAACGATCTCAAAGAAAGCTTCAACTTAAATCTGCTAAACCGCCGTAAGGCAATTGAGAACTTAACATTCTGAAAGTTAAATCTTCTGATCAGGAGAAGCAGATCAAAGATCAGCTAGCAATTAACAAACAGCAAGCTGATGACTTCAAAATCCTTCAAGCAAAATTTGATGAGCTATTCCGAATGCATGAGAGTCTAAAATCGTCCGAGGATAGTTTTGCAAAGAAAATAGAAGTTTTTACAAAATCATCTAAAAATCTGCTCAAGATATGAACGCCTATTTTTAACAACGACTAACAAGAAGGGACTTGGGTATGAGAACCCTTCCACATCCTCAAAAAGCCGGTTGATTCACCTCAAAAAGGTGTAATCAGACGAGTTTAAAAGCAAAGATACACCAAAAGCCAAACTTGTATCTAATAAGGGAAAAAGACCGGTTGAGCAGGTAAGGCAGGTGCCTAACCAGAAGGGGAACATAAATGGACCCCAACTGGTAAAACATCAGCCGAGGAATCAACAGAAGAACCCAGTTCTTCTGAAGAGACCTCAACCTGATCAACAGATCGTATCGAAAAAGACAACTTTGTAAAAGGAAGTTTAATCTGAGACCCAATCAAGGTCACCGCCGAATAAGCACGCTTTTAGTAAACCGCAAAAACCACCTATGCCAAAAAGATATGAATCTTTTGATGGTAGCGAATCGTACCTACCCCTATAATCGAAAACCTAGGGTCACTTTTTGAACCACACTAGATGAAAAGAAGACAAAAAGAAAAAGATAAATCCAAGTCTTCTAAGTCACCCAAGGTTCACACTAATAATCATACTAATCGAAAAAGATATAAAGAGACGATGATTATGTTGATAGGTATGGGAGACAAATCGGCCTTCGATCTAACCGATCTCAATAGAAGTGCTCGCTTGTATGGATCCCCAAAACTAATCCTAACCCTCGGGACCCAATCCAAAAAGGGTACCTAAAGCCCCGATTTGGGTGCAGGTTCGCGTGGGTCCGCCAACAAAGGAGGTGTGCAAGCAACTATCCGGTACATCGATAGTGGATGCTCAAGGCACATGACCGAAGTAAACATCTCCTCAAATCTCTTACATAGAAATGAAAGGCCCGCGTGTACTCTTTCGGTGATGATAACTTTGGTTATACCAAAGGATTCTAACCTTAGAGAATGATGATGTACAAGTAATCGGAGTCTCGTATGTCGGGTCCTAAACATAACCTATTATCGGTTTCACAATTCTCGACGACAACGGATTCGGTGTTGAGTTCTCGACCGATCAATGCACTATCAAGAATCGAGCCACTCAATGATTTTGCTAACTGGTTCAAGGAAAGGGACGATCTACACAATGATTGGAACAGTTGCCCAAGAAATGCATGCCTTATTGTTAAGAGTTCCAAAAGTAGCGATTGGCTCAGCACAAAAGAATGAGCCATCCCGAACTTTAAAACTCTTAATAAGATAAAAGGATGTCTCTAGTGGAAGGACTTCCGAATGAAGTATTCTCAAAGGATCGGACATGTCTTTGGATGTCGGAAGGAAAAGCAGTCAAAGCTTCATTCAAGGGAATTCTGGACCGATCCAAAGAGCAATCTGCAACTTCTTCATATGGATCTATTTGGACCAGATTACACTAGTCGGTCTCGTGGACACAAATATACTCGGTAATCATGGATGACTATTCCAAGTTTACAGGTTATATTCTTACATAAGAAGAATGAGGCGACAACGAAGATACAGAAACGCTAAAAAGACTACAAAATGAGAAGGGTGTCGGTGTAGTAAAAATCGACGAGATAAAGGTACATAATTTACGAACTCTTTTATTCTTGATTTTTGCTCTAAGTTTGGTATACAACATGAGACATCACCGCAAGAACTCCACAAATGAGAATGGAGTAGTAGAACGGAGAGAAACGAACACTCAAAGAAGCTCGCCTTCATACGATGTTAGGTGAACATGCAATACCAAGCCGTTTATGGGCGTAAGCAATCAACACTTTGCATGCCATACTCGAATGAGATGTCTTCCGACTAAAGCTCACTACAAAACACCCTATGAACTGTGGAAAGGCGTAAAAAACCTCGTGTTTCTTACTTCCATGTTTTTTTGGGTGTAAGTGTTTCATACACAACAATGGGAAGAGTCGGGTTGAAGACTTTTGAGGCCAAGTCGATGAGGGTATATTCTTAGGATATTCCTCATCTAGTAAAACTCTCGGGGTTTACAAATGCAGGAACCCTAGTTGTGGAAGAAACACCCCATGTAATCTTTGATGAAGCATCTTCCGAACAAGAGAAATCGCCTCGAAACAAGATGTATTCGATCAACCTGCACTGACGATGCTCAAAAAATGGATCACCTAACGATCAAGGAAAAAGGATCGTAAATCGTAATAAAGATACATCCCGTGATCTAGTGATTCACCAGATCAATCGGATCCTAAGGTACAAAAAAAAGTCGATGAAGAAGTTCGGTACAACCGAGATAAGATTAATCGAACCATCCGGTTCGGGGGAACACTGAAGTTCCCACGAATGTACATCGACACATGATGAGTCCAACATCACCAAAAACATGTTCTTATCAAGTGGATCATAAATCGCACCACTCCCAAATAGCTAATGAACCTTTATCGAAATGGATGATGTTCTTCAAACCGACGCAAATCGAACGAAGGACTGGATAACCAAATATCCAACCGATCGATCATCGGAGACCCATCCGATAGAGTTAAAACTAGACATTAGATTGGTGAAAGTGCCATGTATTGTCATATTTGTCTATGAAGGAACCAACAACAAGAGAGAGGAAGCTCTACAAGATGTAAGTCGGATTCTAGCCATGCAGGAGGAGAGCCGGAACAGTTCGAGAGAAATCAAGTTTGGGAACCGGTGGATGTACCAACTCATCAAGACGTAATTGGCACGGTGGGTATTCAAGAACAAGAGAGATGAGAAAAATGTCATAACCAGAATAAGGCAAGACTTGTTGCTAAGGGGGTATTCACAATCGGAAGGAATTGATTATGAAGAGACCTTTGCACCCGATCGCCGCCTAGAAGCCATTCGGGCAAGTTTACATATATGCTTCCCACAGAGGGTTCATCATGTATCGATGGACGTAAAGAGTGCATTTTTAAACGGGGTACTAGCGGAGGAAGTTTATGTCGAACAACCTCCGGAGCTTCGAAAAGAAAGCAACCAAGTGTACCGCTTAAGAAAAAGCTCTTTATGGCACAAACAAGCTCCTCGAGCTTGGTATGATACACTCTCTCGGTTCTTGATAGAGCGGTGGGTTCACTAAAGGAACGATGGATAGAACCTTATTCGAGAATAGAAGATGGAGAAGATATTCTGATGGTTCAGATTTACGTGGACGACATCATCTTCGGATCTCCCAACAAGAGTCTATGTGAAAGATTCAGCAAACTGATGCAAGAGAAGTTCGAGATGTCCATGATGGGTCGATGAATTACTTTACGGGTCTACAAGTGAAGCAAAGCGTAAGGGATATTCATTTGCCAAGCAAAAAAGTACTAGGAATTTATTGGCTAAGTTTGGAGTTCAAAATTGCAAGGAAGCCAAAATTCCTATGATGACTAGATTCAAAATGGATCCAGATGAGGATGGTCAGAAAACAAATTAGAAAGAATATAGGGCTCTCATTGGATCTCTACTATATACATGACCCGCCAAATAGACCGGATATCACTTTTGGCGAAGAGTGTATGTGCGATTTGAAAAAATCCAATGCAAAGCCACCTAGAAAAAGCTAAGCGGATTCTTAAGTATCTGAAGGACAAGAAAACCTTGGTTTATTTTACCCATCGATGATAATCTAGAACTTAGTGGGTATTCTCGATTACGATTATGGAGGTTGCAAGATTGATGAAAGTCAACCTCGGAACATGTCGGTTTCTAGGAAGAAAACCATCTCATGGTTTTCAAAAAGCGGAGACATCGATTCGACATCTACTACTTGAAGCGAATATATATGGTCAGCAGAAGTCGTTGCTCCCAACCGCTCTCGCTTAGTCGGCCGTGAGGATTATAACATTGTAGCTAAGAATGTACCTATATTCTCGACGATAATAGTCTTTATTGCAATCACTCGAATCTGTTCTACATACAAGATGCAAGCATGTGGATGTCGACACCATTTTATAAGAGATCATGTTGAAAAGAAGAATATCGAATGGAAAAGATTCACACTAATTTACAGAAAGCTGATATTCTAACCAAGCCACTAGTTGAGATCGATTCGAGAGAATTATGCAATGAGCTAGGGCTTCGGATCTTGGAGAAAAAAGCACCTAAAATGTTGATGGATTGTTCTCGAAACCACCGGTTAAGAGACTAACCAAAGGTTAGGAATCGATTGAGTTTGGCATCTCAATCGATCGGAAAGATCGATCAAGGAACCGATATAAGAAGGTCTTGATCGATTCGATTTGTCGATTAAAGAAACCGACGATTAAAGGTTTATCAGATTAAAGGAAACGCTCAGATTAAAGGATTATCTGATTAAATCAGTTGGGTTATTTTACTCTGTATAAGTCGATTAAGTTGACATTCAACAAGGAAGATTCACAAGATTAAAGCTTACATCGCATAAGAAAACAGGTAATTTACACAACAATGGAATAATATAAATTTTCATTGATAAAGACCCGAAGGTCAGGTTTACATTACAAGTTACAAGTACAAGAGGACCCGGAGGTCAGTACATAAGTCATAACCGAAAACCCTAAATCTATAACCCTAAACCCTCATCCTAACCCTAGAAGAGGGGGAGAGAGAGAGATTTTAAGATCTCATGCTCCCATTTTCCCCCACTTAACAAGGGTGAGAAGGCTTTGAAATAATCCTAAAGCCTCTCAAAAAGTTAAAACCAATGGAGCGAGAGAGGCCTTGATAGGATTTCTAAGCCGAGAGCCCTTAGACCAAGTCAATGGGCTCTCCAAATTTATTAAATGGAGCACATGTGCCAAGAAAGTGGTTCAAAGACCTTATGGGCACATGTGTCGTATGAAAAAAATTGAGTTGATATACGAAGATCAGCTGTTGTCTGATCAAGACCGTATATCAAACTCATGTTTTATATCAGACTGAGTCTGTTGATGCTAGTTCCGTCATCTCGATAGACACACAAGGTGCATACGGTTATGAGAAGTGTCTTCTCAGTTGCGACAGCAGATCCGCCTCCTTGGTGGTAGAGAAGCTTGGCAACAATTGTATGTGAAATCTTTGATGACGACGAAAATAGTGATAAGGGACACACATGGTTGATTTGAGAAGCTGAAATCATTGAAAAAGGGGTAAAGGTGTTTGCCGGAAGTTTCACCGGAAATAAGGGTTCACCAGAATGCATGATTCTACAAAGAAGATAAGTATGGTGAATGGGTTGTGTTGTGTAAAACATTGGTCCAATTTATAGAGG
Organism: Stenogyne calaminthoides; assembly: GCA_037126765.1. Classification (NCBI taxonomy): domain Eukaryota; kingdom Viridiplantae; phylum Streptophyta; class Magnoliopsida; order Lamiales; family Lamiaceae; genus Stenogyne; species Stenogyne calaminthoides. The sequence goes on along the minus strand of JBBCBC010000022.1, from coordinate 30,341,264 downwards.
CCAAGCAAGGGTGTGAATGCAAATTTGATTTCAAAAAGCCTTTTAGAGAAATTTGCATCACAAGGACAGCGTGTAGGGATCACGCGACTGATAATTGGATAAATTTACGGTGGATTGACATATCTAAATATTCAGACTATAATTACGCATGTCAAATCGTGCCAACTTAGGGAATAGAGACTACTATTCTAGACTAAGTTTTGGCGGTAACACGTATCCCAAGAATTGGCTTGATTTGAGAAGAATCAGATTAGGTCAACTGAAATCTGATTAGATAACAGACTGATTAGATGAGGAAGATCAGTTGAGCTTAATACCTCAACAAATCAGATATATATATATCAGTCTATGAGAAAACATAAATATCAGTTGAAGGGGGAACTTCAACTGATCAAGGAGGATCAGAAAAGGGAAATCAGACGCAAAGTGAAGCGGATCAGTTGAAAAGAACAGTTGGGAAATTATAAGGATTAGGCAGAAAACTAAGATCAACAAGTGGAATCAACAACTACAAGTGGTATTGACTGATTACAATATCAGTCAACCAGATACGCTTTTCCGTTTCCTTGTTTATTGCTTACTTATTTGATTTTATCTGATATTATTTGCCTTACTGTACTCATTACCTTTTGTGACGTATTCCCTGTAAAACATTTAATGCGGACGTGGGGTACTTGTATTAATTGCTACAAAATGTGCTTTAAATCCAAAAGGTATTCGTACGTGTTTTTCCTGACCATACGATCAAAACCGCTTAATCTGGATCGTTTAATCTTTTCAAACGGTTGATCTTCCAATCTCGTTTTTCCCTCCTCCTCCTTATAAGTTTCATCAAAACCCTACCAGAGTTTTCTTATTCTAAAAAAATTGCGATTTATTCTCTGAAAACTCAAATTACCTTTCTGTGATTCAAGTGTTTTCCTGCGATTCAAACTCATTTTCTGAAAAATTGAATCTGGTTATTTGATGATTTTCTTTTTCAAAATCCTTTGATCATATAGATTATGTCTATGTGTTATCCTGCGATATGCCTTATCTTTTCTTGATATCCGTATGTGTTTATCGATTACTAGGCTTGTGAATAGGTCTGATAATCTATACATGATATCTTTATGTATATGCACAATTTTAATCGAGTCTATCTTGTTGTAGATGGCCACTCACGGTATGGGAAAGATTATGTGCAACTATGCTGATCTAGCGACAAAAAGATTGTCGATGACAAATTCGCATAATTTGGTGTTACGGATCCGAATCCATGGAAGTGGAACAAATTACAAGAAAAGAGGCCTTGAGAAATTTCAGGTCGCTCACCGTAATCCAAAGATGCAATATGAAGCACTCAATTCTTAAGGAATTTGAAGGTGATACTGAGACACCCTCGAGATGAACCGATCTCTTCGCTAATCTGAGAGGAGATCGACCGTCGAATGCGCATATAACACGCCTGCTCAGCTTGCCCAAAGGAAGAATCTCGCCAAGACTTGGCCAGGAGAATGAAGATGAGCCGATCGTAAACGAACTCTCCAGGGAAGTCGACAAACATCGGATCGCGTTTTTTGTCGACCGATGCTAAAAAAGGAAATACCGATCGTTGTTTGACATTTTGTCAAAAACAATCATGGGTATTTCATTCAGCCCGATGCTCTAACATCTGTCAAAACCGACAAAGATGGTTGGGATAATTGATAAAGCCAAGAACATCAATTGACATGGCTTCCCTCAAGGCCATTCTACTCCAAGAACATGAAAAATTTGGAGTTAATGAATGGAGGCGAGTCTATCCAAGAAAGAGGATCAGCAATCTCAACAAGGTTGCGCTTATCTTGAAAAGACAAACCGCCAAATGCCGAATGGGACCGAGAATGGATCAAGTCCTACAAGGCCTTCCTCACAACAACTTCAGCTATATATGGGCCACCGATGATGATATCGCCCACTCCTCCAAAGGTGAAGAAAGGAAAAAAAGGAGGAGGCAATGCACGTCTACACACCGATGCTCCCCAAAAGAAGAAAAAGAAAAAAATCGGTGAAGGCTCGGGAGAAGAGGCCTAAGAAGGCAAAACAGCTCCATGACTCTGTTTCGAAGATGAGTCGATGATGAAGGAGCGCCGGATCACTGATCGCGGCACGTAGATCGGAGAAAAATCGAACAGTGCAAAGCTTCTCAAGTTGAGAGCTCGCCATAACATTCTCCGAGGAAGGAGCAAGAGATTTAACTATCTCCTTCTCCTCAAACTCGAAACTGATTCACCGCTCGGACTTCCTCCATCGAGCATGTTTCTCCTTCTCTTCCACCTAACCTTGAACACGAAACTACATCGATTCATGAACCCGTAAAGCTTACCTGCTGCAGAGCGGACGTAATTGCTTCGACAATGTAACCTCTGCAGTCGAGCCAATCGATAACTTCCACCTACTCAAGCACCACGGAACCCTCTACATCTCATCAACCGGAATCTTGTCGATCCGAGCAAATAATTCCACGAGTCCAGATCATCCAAGACCATCAACGGAAAATGGTCAAGATGCAAATTGAACAGAGATATTGATGCGATGTATCCAGAAATAGCCCGCCCATCCCGTTATCGAGAGAGGAAGTTATGGAGATACTCACATGGAAAGATCTCCGGTTAAAGAGCTTCTCGGACTTTATGATGATTATAGAACGGATGGGAGGTCTTGATGAATTTGCGATTTTGATTTCGATATGAAGAAATCGCTCAAGTAGATCACCAATTGAAATGATAAATGTCAATCAATTAAAGCTCGATCCACGAAAGTTTGGGTTGACCGAACAAAAACGAACCGAGATCGGCCAAGAAGCTCTTGAAGCAGATATGCTATGAAGGATCGCGAGCTGCCGATGATAGTGGAATCGGTGTTTGCAGCTCATGACCAACCACCGGAGGCACAAACAAATGAAAACAGATCAAGTGACGATACCATTCCTACATCTCACATCACCACGATCAACTTCGGAGATCGATCATGTCTCAAAGATCTCCCCGAAAAGAAGAAGTTGAGGGAGTGATAGGTGATCGAGGAGGCAGATTGGCCTCAAAGAAATAACAGATCAAAGGGAATTGGCTATTTCCCAGATTGAGGCAATCAAAGATCGGTTCTCCCAAACTCGTGACCACCGTGGTTCCGCGAACTTATAAAATCGAGTTGATGATAAACTAATTCGGTGGATCAACAACAAGTTTCTTTTCGATGCTCACAAAAAGCTAGAACCGATGAAGAAGAGAAACTTGACAAACTAATTCTTACCTTCTCTCTTTGCCGTGGAATCTATCAAGACCGAGCTAATCTCAAGGTTCAAAATCTAACCGCTTTCAAGCTCAAGGTTTATCTCATTGCGTGATCTCAACGAGGCTATATCGGGCGACTTTGGATCTCGACCTCCCACCTCATTGCTTTTTTTGATCAAACCAAAAAGGGAAAGGACAGAGAGAAACCAACTGACACGATCGTAACAACGAAGAGACCCGATTCGAACGGTTGAATCTTATGGACAAAGACTAGACCATCCGGATCTTTTTTTTGCTAACGAAATTTTAAAAAGATGGAAAAGTCAAAGGCAAGAAAGGCTGCTGCGGTGTCTTCTTTGCGGGTGCCGACATCACAACTTGTACCGATCCTCGGACTAAGAAAATCACAAGAAGCACAAATAGCCAAATTCAGCCGATAAGAAATGGGCCGAGAAATTGTCCAAAGAACAGATTACAAAGAAGCCTTAATAAGTGAAGAAGAGAGAAGGGCGCATAAATTAGCACAGTGTAAAGATCCAAGAAGAAATTCGGATCGAGGGCGAAGAAAGGAAAGGCCGGAAAATCATGCGTAACCTCGGTTGCCAAAGAAAAGAGTTGATGAGATCATTCCAAAAACTACTTTGCCGCACACGATAGGTTTGAGGAATGGAATAAGATCGAAGCGAATGGCTTCGGATGCCTTTGTTCGGATCTTGTTCCACAAGAAGAATCTCCGAATCTTTGAATTCCTCAACCGGGTTGGAAAACAAACATCCAGATTTTCTGAAGTATCTGGAAAATGAGGCCAAGATAATCAATGTAAAAATATCTCGCCAAGAGTATGATTTGTTGGATTACTCGAAGAAGGCAGATGGCTCATTCGACAGACTGGCATTTCAGAGATTTTACTTTGACATCCTGAGCAAAACGCGCATAACTGATCCTCAGCAGATCAATGATGTCAAATGGAAACTATATCGATTTTCAACGTCTTATCAAGATCAAAGAGAGATGCCGGAAGGATACAAGCCTAAAGAGTGAAGAATCAGAAGACTTCTCCGGATCAACTGTTTTTAAATTCAAACTTTTCTGATGTGACATGTAATCGACATATCTAATGAGAAAAGTTTATTTTCTGATCCTAAGACAAAATCTCATTGTCTTCTGATTATGTGTTCTTTACTGTTCTATATTTATCAACTGTGATTGGTTTCTCAAAGTGTTTTGGTTTCATCAAAAAGGGGGAAATTGTTGGGAAATTTAGAGTTTTGATGAAAGTTCTAAAACACATGTAATAGGACCAACGTCGGACACATTAGGTGATGATGTTTATATTACCGTTTATAGAATACCGATTGATAATTATTGATAGAACAACCGATGTAATAGATAGGTCACATATTGAGGGGAACCTCAATATGTATAGGTCGAATCCAAGATCCAAAGAATAGCCGATATCCGGCGGGCCGAATGCAAGAGAAGAACGAAGATCGATCGATCCGATCAAGTCGATATCTCAAATTTGAAGTCACGAAGCTCAAACTCGAAATACTTGAAGATCGGATGACTTCGAGAAGATCGGACGACGAAGACCTACATCGGTCGAGTCCGCTGGTTGAAGCTAAGTCAACCCGACAATGAAGACTCCATCGGTAGATCGATCGACTTTGACCGATCGGTCACCTCACCAGTGAAAAAACCGATGTTTCACCAAATCATACGTCAATTTAAAAATCAAAGCCCGAAACCGAGGCTCTGATACCAGTTGTTGGGGAATTAATTGCACGGATCTATTCGGGATGAATATTTAAATACAAATTTAATTCTAATAATTATTACTAGCATGAATTAATCGTATATTAATTCAAATAATAATTTAACAACAAATCATGCATATAAACAGTTCACATAAAACCTACGCATGCGGAATTACTACGGGTTTACGTGAACTAACCTCTTGGAGTGGCAATGGTCTCATCGGTAAAAACACACCAAAAAGCCTTCCCAAGTATTCCCTAGTCCTTGCTCATCAATCCGGTGGAAGGAAACTCACGAACAATTAAAAAAAGGGAAAATAAAAATTTGTTGCACCACCTTTGTGGATTTACTAATTTTTCCAGCACATGGAATTGTACTTGGGAATGAAAGAATCATCCCCTATTTATAGATGAGGTGTTGGTCGAATTTTAGGGGAAAAATAATGTTGGAAAATCTTTTTCTTGATCTCCAAGAAATCTTGAATATATCTCATATATATTCTTTTCTCCATAATTAAAATATTCCACAAAAATCCCAACTCCTCTTGTTATGGGAATTTTCGAAAAAAATAAGGATCAAGATTCCAAGATTTGGATCTTCTTGAATTTATGAGATATACCTGTATTGCAAGAATACATATCTTCCATAATATCTTTTCAAGAAAATCAAGAAAATCTTTCTTTCCCTTATTCTTTCAAATTTTTTGAAATTTACATATAAATAACCAAGTGGGAGATTTCTTGAATTTAATGATATAATCTTGTATTTCAAGAATACATATCTTCATTCCATAACAAAATTCAAAGAAAATCTTTCTCTCCTTTTATTCATAATTTTCGAAAAATGAGGAAAAATAGCAACAAATATTTATTTTATTTTTAAACACCTTTTCCAGTTATTGGACTTTATGTTGGGCTACTTGAGGGGCCTTTAGGAGAATTAAGATTGGACCTTCCAATGGATCTTGAATTATCAATATTGAGCCACAATATTATTCAAGCCCATAAATATTAATTAATCCCACTACATAATTAATATTGCACTATCCATCTTAACCCATATTACAGTTAATATGGCTCCCGGTTATTATTTCCCATGTTTAAGATTATCTAGCCCATTAATTAATTCAAGCCACTGAAATAACTTTCCATTAATTAATATCTTTTATCCTTGGTAAAGGAATCGGTTCAACATTATTACCCATACCTAAAACTAGCTCCACTTGTAAGATTTGGTATGATAAAACTTATGAACCTCCCAAGGGGGCCGTCGAACAAAGCGTGCTTGCACACGATTCTCCATATTAAATCTTAGCAATCGCATGTGACCAATAATATTGCCCAAGATATAAAGTATTGAATCTCGTTGATTCTCTACCCGTAATAAGTCAAAGCAATAATTACTAACCACACGCGATCCTATTTAAGGGACGGAGATTAAGATATAACAAACCACTGAGGTCTAATTCTTCCTAGTTCAGTTCAGAAGAATTTGTCCTCCTCAGGAGGGTCCTCTTGATTACTAGACATGCACTAGTGTAATCTCTTGGTCAAGACAAGCCAATCTGAGTTTTACACTTCAACCTTTCACGATGTATTGTTCATTTCCATCTAGGTCGTGAATGGTGTACTTTTGGTTACAAGGAACTGTTAATTTAATCTTCTGTGATCTGGTATCACTAAATTAACTACAATGTAACACATACTATTTATTGAACAGATTATGCAAGAAATATATGTAACATTCGATGATATTTAAAGCATCAGTGATAAACAATTTATTTCAGTAAATAAGTCCGAAATTCAGTCTGATTATACAAAGTAAAAGCATACTTTCGAGTATAATCCCAACACTTGAGGCTTGACCCAAATCAGAAGTCTTACCCCTCTTTGTCTCAGAGTAGTCAACTCTCGGCTTGGAGCTGATCGACCTTCTTTTAGGTTTCACAGGGCTTCTCTTCATCTTCGGCTTCTTGGAGGAAGGATCAGCAACAGCAATGTCAGCCTTAGACTTCTAAACGGGCTCTTCCATGGAAGTATCTTCCATCTCAACATCAGCTTGAGCATCGGGTTACGCGGGCTGATATTTTCAGCAGTAGGTTTCAAATTTTCAGCCCCAACAATGAAATTATCTGGGAAAACACCACGAGAAGGATTTGAAGATGAAACATTCGAGAATGGAAGAGTGTTCACCGAGAAATATTCAAACATGATCGTTGCGGGAGGATCATTGCGCTAAAGCGATATGATCACTTCGCCAACATTCAACGGGTGTTCGGTTTCAGGGATTGTAACCGAAATTAGTTCTGGGTTTAACAGATTCTGGAGTATTGGGTTGGATATTTCAGCAGTAGGTGTGTCATTGGATGAATCGATCGAAGTCGCCATTGATGCAAGAAGATCAAGCAGGTTCGCGATTTCAGGGTTTGGTGAGGAAGGGTTTGAAGGCGTGTTTGGTGAAGTGTTCTAATTTCCAGCCATTTTGCTATATGTATAAAAAAGAGTTAGTGACAAATAGAATTAAAAATTCAATTCTAACTAATACTTTATGATAAAACCAGTAATACCTCAACTCTTCAAACTTTCGTATGCTTAAACTCAATTCAAGTTTTTAGTATAAAGAACCAACACCTATTCGATCCTTAAATAGAAATCGAAATCAGCAATGTTACAAGCCATGATCCCACAATGTGAAAGTTCTAGAAATGGAGATCATGGGGTGCAATGTGATGAAACCATCACTCCCACTACTACCAATACCCAAAACATGTTCTCTTTCCATTTTTTTTTAAAAAATGTCCTAAAATAAAAACAATGTACAATACCTGAAATTAAATAAAGTGTGGCCAATTTTTTGTATTAAATAATCAATTTAATCAAATAGTCACAATTAAATAATCATTCAAGTAAAACTCACTCAAATCAAGTCAATGCAGCAATCAAGAACGACACACACACACACTTTAACATTCATTTTGCCTGATTTACTCAGCCAATGTTGCACTTTTCATCTTTTCTTTTCTTCTCATAAACTTAACTCATATTGATCCACCTTTTAAAAAGAGAACATCGTAGTAGCGAACTCCGTGCCCCATAGTTTCTAAGTGGATTATGAGCAAATTGATGTTATATCAATCACCTTTTGAAAAGAAGACATCGTAGTAGCGAACTCCGTGCTCCATAGTTACTCAGTGAGAGATTACATCCAATATGTGTATCTTTTCTTTTCTTTTTGTGCATTTAAGAAGTGTGTGTCCAGATAGAATCACAATGACTTGACTCAATAAGAATTTTACTCAAAACACATTTAATCAAATGAGAATCGATCAAATCAACCAAGTGCTACAAAAATCAAACCAGATGTTGCATGTTGACACATTTGTTACAACATCCACCATACAGAACTTAGATAGTACACAAACCAAGAGATTTCCTCAGAAAAGAAAACCTCTCATGAGCAAGGGTTTTAGTAAAAATATCAGCAAGTTGATTATCAGTGGGAACATACTCTAACATCACAATTTCCTTTTCTACAAGGTCTCTTCTGAAATGATGTCTTATACTTATGTGCTTGGTAAGAGAATGTTGTATTGGGTTTTTAGAGATGTTAATAACACTAGTATTATCACAAAACACAGTCAAAATATCATTCTCAAGCCCATAGTCATCAAACAACTACCAGCAGCAATGTATTCAAATTTTGCTGTAGATTGTGAAACACAATTTTGTTTCTTACTATGCCAGGAAATCAAATTGTTACCCATGTAGAAGCAACCACCACTTGTGCTTTTCCTATCATCAATATCTCCTGCCCAATCAGCATCACTATACCCAGTCAATACACTGCTTGTGTCCTTTGTGTACCATATACCAAGATCTGTTTTTCCAGCAACATATCTGATAATCCTCTTCACAACATTCATGTGAGATTCCTTTGGATTAGCTTGGTACCTAGCACAAACACAAACAATATACATAATGTCAGGTCTACTACAGGCAAGATAAAGAAGACTACCTATCATGGATCTGTACAGTGTGTGATCAATATCTTGACCAGTGCTGTCTTTGTTCAACTTCTGAATTGATCCCATAGGTGTTTTCATATGCTTCGAGTTCTCAAGACCAAATCTCTTAACCAGGTTCTTTGCATATTTGCTTTGGCAAATGAAAATTCCATCATCCTTTTGCTTGATCTGCAGACCTAAAAAGTAATTCAAGTCTCCAACCATGCTCATCTCAAATATAGATGACATTGCCTCAACAAATTCATTCAGCATCTTGTCTGATGTTGCACCAAATACTATGTCATCAACATAAATTTGTGCAATCATCAACCCTTCATTAACCTGTTTAATGAATAAAGTTATGTCTGCTTCTCCTCTAAAAAAATTAAACTGCAAAAGAAAGTCAGTCAATCTACCATACCAAGCTCTAGGAGCTTGTTTCAAACCATACAATGCTTTCTTAAGCTTATAAACATGATCAGGATAGTGAGGATCTTCAAATCCTAAGGGCTGTTCAACATAAGCTTCTTCATTCAAGCTACCATTCAAAAAAGCAGCCTTTACATCCATTTGATACAATTTGATATTGATAAATCATGCAATAGCTAACAACAATCTAATAGATTCAATCCTTGCTACAGGTGCAAATGTTTCATCAAAATCAATACCCTCAACTTGAGTGTATCCTTGGGCAACCAATCTAGCCTTATTCCTTACTATGTTTCTGGACTCATCAGTTCTGTTCTTAAAAATCCACTTGGTTCCAATGACATTAGTGTTACCAGGTCTTGGAACTAGTGTCCAAACATCATTCCTTTCAAACTGATAAAGTTCTTCATGCATAACATTAATCCAATTCTCATCATTTAAGGCTTCTTTGATATTTTTTGGCTCAATTGTAGAATGATAGCATTCAGAATTAACCATGTTGCATATAGAAAACATACAAACAGATCTTACCACATATTTTAAGCTTACCCTTCTTCTGGTTTGTACACCAACAGAAGAATCACTATGATTTGGTTTGAATTAGGATGACTTTTCATGATTCTGGAAGCAGGTACCTTGTCATGAGTGTATTGCGTATTGCTTTCTGAACTTTCTATTTTTGGATTTTCAGAGAATGTTGTCCCAGATGCCGTGGCATTAGGTGTAACATCCTTTGAATTTCCAGAATTTTCAGTTTCATCAGCAATATCAATATGCTCAGACACATCTTCTTCAGTACTTCTCCTTGCTATGTTAGTTGTATCATAAAAAACAACATTCACAGATTCTTGAACAGTATTTAACCTAAGGTTGAAAATTCTATAGGCTTTACTATTTCTAGAATAGTCTAAGAAAAAACCTTTGTCACTTTTAGAGTCAAACTTTCGAAGGTGATCTCTATCATTCAGAATGTAACACACACAACCAAACACATGAAAGTATTTAAGATTTGGTTTCTTGTTGTTCAGAATCTCATAAGCAGTTTTTGAACTTTGCAGCCTCATAAAAACTCTGTTAATAATATGGCATGCAGTGTTTAGTGCTTCAGCCCAAAACCTTTTAGAAAGATGTTTAACTTGCAACATTACCCTAGTCATTTCTTGAAGAATTATATTCTTCCTTTCAGCTATTCCATTTTGTTGTGGAGTTTTAGGAGAAGAAAACTCATGCATTATACCCTTCTTTTCACAAAAATTAGAAAACAAGATATTTTCAAATTCCCTACCATGATCTGACCTAATCTTACTCACTTTCAAGTTGTATACAATTTTAAACCTTTTATACAAAACCTTAAAAGCAGCAAAAGTTTCAGATTTTTCTTTCAAAAACTCAATTCAGGTATATCTAGAGAAATCATCTACCACAACCAATGAATACCTTTTACCTCCAAGACTTTCTGTTTCCATAGGACCCATAAGATCCATATGTAGTAACTCAAAACACCTTGTTGTCGAACAATGTGATAACATTTTGTGTGACACTCGGACCTGTTTACCTTTCTGACAAGAACCACAAATCATGGTTTCTCCTATATTCAGCTTTGGCAAACCTTTTATAGCACCAATCTTCACAAGTTTCTGGATATTCCTGTAATTAACATGTCCAAGTTTTTGATGCCATAAAACTTCTTCAGCATTTTTGGCAAGATTACAAACATTGTTAGTTCCAATAAGATAACAATTATAAATTGACCTATTATCAGTCATAAGACACTCATTTTCATTATTCAGAACATAACAAGAATTCTTATCAAACTTGACGTGCAAATTGTCATCACATAGTTGACTTATACTAATCAAATTAGAAAGCAAACCTTCAACATATTAAACATTAGATAGCTTAGGAAATCTTTCAACATTGAGAGTACCTTTCCCAACAATCTTTTCTTTTGAACCACCACCACAAGTGACATTTCCTCCATCAAATTTTTCATAATCAGACATGTGCCTAGAACAACCACTATCAAAGTACCATAAACCAGGCACACATGCTTTCAGAGATGTATACACAACATTACATGTAACATCTTGTTTACTGACCCATTCAGTTTTAGCACATTGTGACTCAAAAACTTCAGTATGTAACACCTTCATGTCCTCTTTCAATTTATCACAATATGGATAAATATGACCATGACCAGAACAATAGTGACACACTTACTTCTTTTTCTTCTTCTTAATGTGAAATTTTGTTTCCACTGGAGTTTCAACATTTGTCTTTTCTCCCGCTTTAACAAATTTCACAGATTTAAAGCTTTTAGAAGTAGTTTCAAAACCAAGACCAGTAGTGTTAGATTACCAACCATCAAAGCATCTTTCAACATTTCTGTTCCTTTGGCATATTTCTTAAAACACAAAGTTGAACTTTTCAATTCTTCCTTAAGTTTAGTAATTTTCAAATCCTTTCTTGTTAAGACAACTTAAAGTTTGGTTAGTGAGTCTCTTAAGTCATTATTTTTCTTAGTCATAGACTTTAGAATCTGATTTTGAGATTCCCATTTATCAAACAAATCTTTACAACCTGATCTACATGATTCACTATTCACAACAGATGTTCCTTTATCATCAATTAAACCATTAAAACAGTTTTATCAGAACAATCTTCATCTAATGTTACTCCAGATGTGGTAACATCTGTTTCAACATCAGAATCAGAATAGTCCAGATCATCATCTAAGGAATCATCATAGTCTATTCTAGCATAGAATGCATGTTCTTCATTTTGTTCTTCATGCTTTTCATCAGTTCATCACTTAAAAAGTAGCATTGAAGTTTAATTTCAATTTAAGCAAGGTATTAGCACATTCATTCGCATAATGACCATACCCATGACATGCATTACATTGAGCAGACTTTGTATACTCAGGGTCAACTTTGTCATACCTGCCTTTGATTCCATTACCAATTTGCTTTGGTTGGAATGCATTACCTTTCTTTTCAAATGTTTGTGGAGAGTTGTTGATCTGAATCTTTGGTTGAATGTTGCCTTTGAACTTGCTATTCCTCCTTTTCATAAGAGCTTTGAATTGCCCTGTCATAAAAGCAATGTACTCCTCCGAGTTGGAACATATGCCAACAACATCATCCTCTAAATAAGCTTCAGTCATAATTGGCTCTTGTTCAGCTTTTGAAGATGTTTCACCCTTGAACACCACCACTTTCTTTGCATCAGCTTTGTCATCCTTCTCAGTTGTATTCATCTCATATACACATAGGATGCTGATCAGTTCATTTTGACTTAGTGTTTCTGTATCCCTTGCCTCTTTAATTGCACAATTTTTTGCATCGAAACGCTTAGGTACAGTACGCAAAATCTTATGAACCAATCTGACATTGGAGATGGGATCTCCAAGAGATTGAGCTTCATTTGTAATTTTAGTGACCCGTTCATTGTAAGAAGAAATTATTTCATCCTCCTTCATCTTCAAGTTCTCGAACTTTGTCCCTAACATTCGAAGTCTGGACCTTCGAACACTATCCGAACCTTCATTGTGCTCTTGCAATCTATCCCAAGCTTCTTTTGCAGAAACACATGTTGACATGATCTTGAACATGGTCATATCAACTGATGTGAATATTGCATTAAAAGCTTTAGAATTGTAGCTAACAGTTGTACTTTCATCATTAGTCCAATCCAGTTCGCGTTTGACTGTAACTTCTCCTTCTTCATCTGAAGCATTCTTAGGAGGTGTCCATCCTGAAAGTATACTTCACCAAGCACGTTCATCAATTGACTTGATGTACATCATCATCTTAGGTTTCCAATAAACATAGTTTGTACCATCAAGAATTGGTGGTCTCAAACTTTGTGGAGTAAGTGGATATTCCATCGCCATAACAAAAAAACAACACACTTGACACAGGATCTAACTTAGTAAAATTAAGTTTTGGCTCTGGTGCCAACTGAAAGTGTGTGAAACGGGGTTGTGTTTAGTAAAACAGACTGATGTTACACTGAATGTTGTAACACTCAAAGTAACACTAGTAAAATAGAGATAATAACAGCGGAAGACTCAGAAACACAACACACGAAATTAATAAGACTTTGCACAATCTATATCAATATAGATTGTGATGTCTTAAATCACTATTTATTAAAATAATGAATACAAAGAGGTTCACAAATCGAATCCTCTTGAAACAAGATCAAGCATATGATCTAAAGGCTAAGTGTATCTCTACACAACCAAAGGTGACTATTATATGTGTATGAAACTATCTAACACCGAGACTAACATTCCACATAAAATAAATCCAGCACCACTCGAGGTATTGTAAACCCCACAATTACTCTCTATGGCTAAAAACTCCACAACAACGACCCTATCACTCTGGGTGCACTAACACACTCTACAATTAATGCTTGGTTGTTGCTTCGACTAAACAGTACACGACTTGTGGCACTTGATATGAACATCAAGGTCTTCTATTTATAGACTTCGTGTAGCTTTACTAGATTCTCCTTGAAGGATCTAGAAACTCTTTCATCCACTATCCCATGATCTTTGTAACGGCCACTTAGTGGGTTCTTCAAGTTCTGAAAACAGCCGCATGATCTAGTTTCTTCTACTCGATTCTTGAAGCTTGTGGAACCTTCTGGAATCTTGCAGAACAACCTATATCGTCAACCTGCAGTCAACAACAACAAAGACAACATTGAACATAGAAGTGTTAGTGGTTAAGAAGAAAGGACAAATACTGATGTTGTAACCAATGTTGTAACATCGGTGGCAACATCAACAATTATTAGTTACATGACGATTGCTAAGATTTAATACAGAGAATCGTGTGCAAGTACTTCTTGCATTATTTGTTCCCTTGGTGGGCTCAGAAGTTTTATCATACTAAATCTTGCAAGTGAAATTTATTTCCGGTATGGATAATAATGTTGAGCTGACCTTACTCTAAGGAAAAATATATTAATTAATATAAAGCTTTTCAGTGACTTAAATTAATTAATGAACTAGATAATCTTAAACACGAGAAATAATAATCGGAAGCCATATTACAGTAATATGGGTTAAGATGGATAGTGCAATATTTGTTTTATAGTGGAATAAATTAATAATAATGGACTGAATAACACTGTGGCTCAATATTGATAATTCAGAGTCCATTGGAAGGTCCAATCTTAATTCTCCTAATGACCCCTCAAGTAGCCCAATATAAAGTCTAATAACTAAAAAAAGTGATTAAAATAAAATAAATAATTGTTGCCTATTTTTCCTCATTATTTTCGAAAAATAGAAGGAAGAAAGAGAAAAAGATTTTCTTGATTTTCTTGGAAAGATTAAATGGAAAAAGATAAGTATTCTTGGAATATAAGATTATCCCATAAATTCAAGAAAAGTCCAAATCTTAATTTTTCCTTCTAGGGGTTTTCGAAAATCACACATAAATAAGGAGGTGGGATTTTGTGGAGATTTATTTTAGGAGAGAGAATATATTAGATATATTCAAATTTCTTGTGGGACAAGAAAAGACTCATCCCACATCTAAAAATCCACATAATTTTCGCCCCCTCCTTATGTATAAATAGGAGATGAATTTTTCACCCTAACACTGTTCTATGAGTTGGAAAAATTAGAAATCCACAAAGGTGGTGCAACATATTTTTCATTTTCCCTTTTGTTAATTGTTCGTGGGAATCCTCCCACCGGATTATCAAACAAAGACGTGGAAATACTTGAGAAGGACTCTGGGTTTGTTCGTTGAACGGGTACTCATCTTCTCCGCGTTGATTCGTAAAAAAAGTACGCCCGCGTAAGTTCCTAGAAATTTTGCATGCGTAGGATTTACGTGATTATATTATGTGCATGATTGTTGTTGGAATTATTATTTGAATTAATATAGTATTAATTCATGCTAGTAATAATTGTAAGAATTAAATATGTATTTAAATATCATCCCGAATAGATCCGGACAATTAATTCCCCAACAGTTGATACATTAAAAATGATATTTTTCAAAAAGTTAGTAACATATCTATCATGCAATGCTTCCAAATCATGAAGAGTTGAAGATGAATGTTGTAATTTAGATGTATTAAATTTTTATTTAGGGTTAATTCTAAATAAATACACGATCTTTATATCAAGTATCAGTTTAAGTTATAAATACATGGTCTTTATATACAAGAAATCATATTGTATTCCAATTAGTTTATGTTTATTAAGTTATAATTAATGTTACGTTGCCACAACTACAATTGAAAAAACATTTCCAGCAATGAAATTCATCAAGAGTTCACTATGTAACCGAATATGAGATATTTTTGAATGATTGTTTGGTTGATACATTAAAATTGATGTTTTTCAAAAAGCTAGTAACATATCTATCATGCAATGCTTCCAAATCATGAAGAGTTGAAGATGAATGTTGTAATTTAGATGTATTAAGTTTTTATTTAGGGTTAATTCTAAATAAATACATGATCTTTATTTTAAGTATCAATTTAAGTTATAAATACACGATCTTTATATATAAGAAATCCATTTGTATTCCAATTAGTTTATTTGTTTATTAAGTTACCATTGATCTTCGTTGCCGCAACTATAATGGAAAAAATATTTTCAGCAATGATATTCATCAAGAGTTCACTACGTAACGAACATGAGATATTTTTTAATGATTGTTTGGTTGATACATTAAAAATGATATTTTTAAAAAGTTAGTAACATATCTATATGCAATGATAATTTTTGAATGATTGTTTGGTTGATACATTAAAAATGATATTTTTCAAAAAGTTAGTAACATATCTATCATGCAATGCTTCTTTATCATGAAGAGCTATTTTAAACTTTTATTTTTGTATTTTTTATATTACTATTAAGACAAAAACTTGTGTGAACTCTATATTTTCAATATTATTGTTATATAAAAATACTATCATTGTTATGCATAACATCAGTGACAACTTTTATACATAATAGTAATAGAGTTCATGTATAGATCATATTCACAGGAGTATTACTTTACTATTAATTGGACCCCCCTGGACAGAGATCCTGGCTCCGTCACTGGACCGAGATTCTGACTTCGTTCACTGGATGTAACATAAATTGATTTGAAGAAAGGCGCCGAAAGAAAGAGATTTTTGGGCAAAATGGAGGAAGACCAGATTAGGAGGCCCGTTCTACAGACCCCATCCAGATCAGCAGTGTGGAGTATGTTCACTAACAAATTTTAATTTCATTTCTTAGTTTTCCTTGTGCTTGAGTATGTTGGTATATTGGTCATATATTGCTAGCTATGATTTGTGCGCTTACTGGTCCTTGTTAGTTGTTATTAGGGTTTGCGTCGTCAATTGGATGTAACGTAAATTGATTTGAAGAAAGCTGCCAAAAAAATGAAATTTTGAGCAAAATGAAGGAAGACCAGATCAGGAGACCCGTTCTACAGACCCTATCCAGATCAACAGTGTGGAGTATGTTCACTAACAAATCTTAATTTCATTTCTTAATTTTCCTTGTGCTTGAGTATGTTGGTATATTAGTCATATATTGTTAGCTATGATTTGTGCGCTTACTGGTCATTGTTAGTTGTTATTAGGATAAATGAAGGAAGACCAGATCAGGAGACCCGTTCTACAGACCCCATCCAGATCAGCAGTGTGGAGTATGTTCACTAACAAATCCTAATTTCATTTATTAATTTTTCCTTGTGCTTGAGTATGTTGGTATATTGGTCATATATTGCTAGCTATGATTTGTGCGCTTACTGGTCATTGTTAGTTATTAGGATTTGCACGTAACATATCATAGGCGAAAAAATTGTTATTTTTTATTGCTCAAATTGGGGTATATCCCATCAATGTGGAGGCAATACACTCATGCTGCTATCTGGTCCGTACTTTTAAGTTGGTAGAATTCACAACCATGCTCATGCTGCCATCTGGTCCGTACTTTCAACTCCGCCGCGAGTTTCTACGACTTTCCAGAAATTTTTTCTGTTCGCTTTTGACTGGTAAACAGTATTAGTTGACTATTGACCTACTTTTGACTTAGGTTTTTTAATTAATTAATTCAAACAATATTAGTAGTTGACAGATAAAATATTAGTTGACTATATTTCTTCAAACCCAGTAGATATATAACGGTCTCTTGGGGGAGAATCATACTTGCATACAAGACACATTAAAAATTGTGCAATGTCTTGCGGCATGCTGCCCTGACCAAAGTAATTTTGTTCGCCCTCGCGAATGGTGATAGGAATAGGAACAATAGAGTTCCCACTGTTCCTATTGTTCATAATCAGCAGGACAGGGAACCCTAAAAATAAAAAACAAAAAAAATTCATAATCCCCTAAAAAATCAAAAACCCCAAAAAGAAAACGACCCTACCTTATAGAATGAGGGTGGTCAAGATGGTGAGGAATCTGGTGTGGGAGACAAGAAATGCAGCCAACAATGCTATCAAAATAGCAATAACAAACAGTGTTAACATTGTGCTTCCGACTTTTACACATATATTTTTCTTACTCAGCGTGAAGGAGGAGATGACCCTGGGGGGCGTGGGTCATTGGGGTTAATACACTAATATGGGCCAACTTAATTAGTCATAGCTATAATTAGAATTCATTCTCACTTCTATATAACTATCTTGGCCACTTAATTAAATATGTACTATAACTCGTATTTATTAATAATAAAAGAAGCTTTCCTTATGTTTATCATCGAACAATCTTTATATATATTGGCGCATTAACTAATTTATCTATTGCCCGAATTCATAGGTTAGTGCGTCAGTTAATAACAACGTATAGATAATTATTGTTCATATAAAATTTAAATAATTCAACATTGGTAAATAACTTAATATGATGTTTGAATCATAATTAAGGAAAATATTCAATTAAAATCAGATAAAACTCAATTTCTCCCTTCTCGAAGCGCATCAACTGGCTTATGTGGTGTTGGGAAAATTATTTTTGACATGTCAGGATCTATTCGGAACGTAAATTAAATACGAATTAACATAAATTTAATTCTATGATTTAAACAATTAAATCATGCAATTCACGTAATTTGAATAACTGTAAAACAGTAAATCCCTAAACATGAGGAACTAAGTGATTACGCGTTTACCTTTGAACGGAGAGACACCTTTGAGAAGATGTACAAAGTGATATGATTCAACAAAAAGTCTTCTCAAGTATTCCCAAAGTCCAAGCTTGATATCCGGTGGGAGATCCTTCAAACTCTCTAACACTCGAGAAAAAATTAATTTCTTGTTGCACACAATTGAAATTTTCGAAAAAACACAAATTGTTGACGTTTAAAAAATACTTGATATTTTTGTCGACGCTGATATTTTTCTGAAAAATCAATTTCTGTGTTATTGGAATCATTTGGGGCTGAAAAACATCAGCCCCTTATTTATAATCATAGGGCTGGACAAAAATTTGACTAAAAAAAGATATGGATGTGAAAGATTTTATTCTCCAAGAGATAATTATATCTTCTCCACATATCTTCCATATTTTTTTTTTTCACAAGATTCTCTTCCTTATTTATAATTTTCGAAAAATCCATCAAGAAATCAAAGTCAAAGATTCTTGAAATTATGGGAAGATCTTGTTCTCCAAGAACCTTATCTTCCTTCCATAATACCTTTTCAAGAATTCTTTTCTTTAATCTTGAAATGATTCAAAAATTACATATATATATATATATAAATATAATTTCTAAAATTATATTTTTCCAATATATATCTTTTGTTAATTGACTTATATTGGGCTACTTGAGGTGTCTTTAGGAGAATTAGGATTCGACCTCCAATGGGTCTGGAAACCAATATTGAGCCCCAATATTTTCCAACCTATTAATATTAATTCATTCCACTATAAAATTAATATTGCACTATCCATCCTAACACATATTATGAAATATGGCTCCCGGTTATTATTTTTTGTGTTTAAGATTCATTGTCCATTAATTAATTTAAGCTACTGAATGCTTTAATTAATTAATATATTTTATTTTCTAGGAGTAAGGACAACTCACCCATTATTATCATACCGAAATTTAATCAACTGTACAGGTTTGATATGATAAACCTTGTGAGCCCACCAAGGGGACAAAATCAAACAAGACTCTCCAAGTACACGATTCTCTGTTTCAAATCTTGGCGATATATCATGTAATTAATAATATTGCCTAAAATACAAAGTATTGAATCTCATTGACTCGCTACCCATAATAATCAAAGTAATAAATATTAACTACATACAATTCTATTTAAGTGGCAGAGATTAAGAAATTACAACCACTGAGTCTAATTCTTTTTTCTTAAGTCAGCTAGAAGAATTTCCTCATTGTAGGTCCAATTCAGCACATCTTTATGTACTAGTGTAACCTATTGGTTAAGACAAACCAATCCAAGCATTACACATCAACTTTTACCAATGGATTTTTCAATTCCATCTAAGTTGTGAATCAATTATACTTATATACAAGGAACTGATAATGTGATCTTTTGTGATCTTCTACACACCACATTATCTACAATGTAAAGTATTGAACGGTTATACAATAAATATGTAACATTCATGATATTTAAAGCAACAATGATAATTAGTTTTTACAGCTTTTAAGGTACATCATTTTCTTGTGTCCGTATATGTTTTACGTTAATACGTAGATTAGAGTAGTTGTATAATTAGTATCATATGACTAAATGGATATATGCATATATAAAATTTGATATTAATTTTGACGTGACAATAAATTTAACTAAAAAATAATTAGTTTTAACTAAAATGTGACACTAACATTAATTGAAACATAACGAGTGCACATGTCTAAGTAAATCCGTGAAACAAATGCATACACGACTTGCGTTAATTATGAGATTCTTGATTCACTAAATTATTTGAAATTCACTGGTTTCAATAATTCTTTTGAATGATCTAAGTGATTTGAATTTAATTTTAATATAAGAAAAATTGATTTTAATATTTATTCTAATACTTTTAGCAAATTCCCTCATCCTTAATACTTTTAGCAAATTTAATATTGCTCTTAATATTCAATATTAGAAAAGATATATATTTGCGTGAGACGATCTCACAGTGAAACAGAACATAATTTGAGCATATGACACTTTAACACTTTAGAAAGAACGAATATTAATTTAGGGGAGTGACTCTCCACTACAAAGTCACAAACAAATAAACTCTAAGATACATTGCAACTTTATTGTGACTCTAAGATACAAAATTATGGTTAAAAAGTCTAAGTTACCCTTTTAATTATTTTCTGCACTTTTGACACGTTTTCTGCACTTCTGACGCATTTTGACTTTTTATAATTAAATTTTTTAAAAGTCCAAATATTTTAAATTATTAAATTTATTAAATTATTTATTAATATAATTTCATTATTTATTTCAAAGTGCATTTTATTAACTCATTTTGCAATTCAGAAAAATATGTAACTTTTATAAATTCTTTTAATTTTTTCACCTCTAATCTAATTTTGAAGTGCATTTTTTAAAAAAAAAATTGTATTTTGAGTCAATTTTGGGGTGCATTTTTTTTAAAAAATTGTATTTTGGGCCAATTGTAGAGTGCATTTTTTTTAAAAAAATTGTATTTTAGACCAATTTTGGAGTACATTTTTTTAAAAAAATTGTGTTTTGGGTCCTAATTTAAACAAAAAGCCTAATCCGCAAAAAAATTTTGGAAGTGCATTTTAAAAAAAAATTATATTTTGAGTCGATTTTGGGGTGCATTTTTTAAAAAAATTGTATTTTGGGCCAATTTTAGAGTGCATTTTTTTTAAAAAAAATTGTATTTTAGACCAATTTTGGAGTACATTTTAAAAAAAAATTGTATTTTGGGTCCTAATTTAAACAAAAACCCTTATCCGCAAAAATAAACATTTAATTAAAATTAAACAAAAAAAAAATCTGCAAAAATAATGTACTTTCCCCATAACAAAATACAATTAAAAATCTACAAAAATAAAACAAAAAATTAAACTCTAAAAATTTACAAAAAATCAACCAGCATACTACAGAAAAATTACAAACAACAATCTGCAGAAAATTACAAAACACCAATCTAATTCACTCCACTGCCACTCTCCAGAAAATTACAACATCAATCTGCAAAAAAATTACAGACAAATTAACTTACCACTCAAATTCTCAATTTCTCAGATCTACAAAACATACAGAAAAATAAAAACAAAATAAATAAAAAACAAATTAACACAGGAAATCACACACATCCAAACAAAAAATCTCATAAAAAAGACGAGAGAGAAAAAATTGTTCACCATCGCAGTTCCGGCGAGAAGATTAATGAGCATCTTCTTCGCCGCGCGTCTCCACCATCCTGTTCCGCCGCCGTCTTCTTCGTCAGCGCCAACATCCCGAAACCCTAGAAAAATTACACAACCACCGTCGTCTTCTCCCTCTTCCTTCATTTTCCAGTTTCTTCAATCAACTGCCGCCTCCACGCCGTCGCCCGCCGCCTCCACGCCGTCGCCCGCCGCCTCCACGTCGTCGCCCTAACGCCTCCACGCCATCTCCCGCCGCCTCCGCCCAGATCCACCGTGCATCTTTATGTTACATAGCCATCACCACCTCCACCTCCACCTCTCACATGTCTGCTCGGCCCGGCCCCAAATAGATCCGCCAAAATCGACGAAAACTCACCACCGCCTAAGTAGGGTGCCGGGAGGCCGCAGGGAAGGGGGGGTCGCCGGCTTTTTTATTTTGGGTGGGGTGGGAAGGGCGCCAGAATTTTGTGAGATGGGGTATTAATTTGAAATGAAGAAATAGATGGGTATCACGTCTGCAAATTTGATGTTAATTTGAAATGAAGAAAGAGATGGGGTGTCCTATGTTTTGGAGAGAGAGGTCAATGAGATGAGAGAGAATTTGCATTTAGTGTGGCAGCAATAAAAAAAATGAGTAAATTGAAATTGGGGGTAAAATGGGTACATTTTGTAGTGGAGAGTCACTGCTTTTTTCTTTTGTATCTTAGAGTACTTTTGACTCAAAATTTGTATCTTAGAGTCTTTATTTCTATTAATTTGTTTTAATTTATTTCCTATCTCATGTAGGAGATGGTCTCATGCGGGAATTTTTGTCATATATTAGAAAACACCACACGTTTTATACATACATACATACATAGGCAAGTTGAAATATATATTACATAATAAAGTAAGCATTAGAGTTTTCATCGCTGAACATGAGGGTATACTGCTTCTCCACCGGATTCAACCCCACAACCTCCGGATCCGTGGTGGCGCGGACAAAATTGGGCGGTGCCTTCTTGTCGTAATGCCGGCGACGTACGGATGAGCAACCATAGTGTACGATATATAAGGCCACAGCTCAGCTTTCTTGCCGGTACGTTGCTTTAGCTGCTTTCAGCACTTCCTTTGGTTCAACATACCCGTACACTGTTGCCTTCTGCTGTTTCAAGTCTGTGTCTACTGATTTCGCACCTGCATGTGTATATTAGCGACGATAATATTGGAATAAGTGACGAATTTTTAAAAAATGTTGGTAAATAATTTGAGGAACGAAAATGTGCCTATAATTAGGAATTTTGTAGATAAATCATAGACAATCTTTACTATTTAAAATATTTTTTAGAACAATAACTTAGGCAGGGCCGATCCTACCACTACAAAAAAAGACGCGCTTTTAGAGACATAAATTTTGAGACGGAAAATTATCCGTCGCTAATTGAGACATATTTGGGACAGATTTGAGACGGAAGCAGTCAAACGGTCAAAATTGACCAAATTTGAGACGGAATTCAAAACCGTCTCAAATTGAGACGGTGACGGATTTGAAATGGAATTTGACTGTTGAAAAAATGTCATCGTTTTGGACATCAATTTGGGACGAAAAAAACCACCTCTAATTATCTAATTGATTTTGAGACGGTTTGTGACCCTAAAAATGTCGTGAGTTTGATCGCCTTATTTGAGATTTGTTTTTCCGTCTCAAATTTTCAAAATGGAATTTGGGACGGTTTGAGCCGTCTCAAATTGGAACAGATTTGAGACGGTTTGTCCACGGAACAAATTTGAGACAGTTTTTCCGTCGCAATTTTTCAGCAATAATTACAAGTGTATAAAGATTATATAAATAAATTGTATCTTATTTTTTTTTTTTATTAAATAAATTTAGTTTTAGCTATAATTAGATTTTAACTAATATAACATAACTAAAATAAAAATTAATATAAAAAATAAATCAACTAACATCTATAGTATATAAAGGTTATATAAATAAAAAAATTAAATTTAAATTGGAGGAGAATTTGAAATTTTGAGGTAAGATAATAAGAAATACAAATTTTAATATAATATAACATAACATAATTTAATTAGAATTTATAAATAATAAAAAATAATTATAATTTTAAAAGATGTGGAATTAATGCACATATATATAGAAATTGATACAATTTTTTTTTTTTATATAAATTATTTAATTTGCAAGCCTGAGAAGGCTTCTATACCATGTGGTTTGGTGGTTAGAGGTTCGCACCAGAGCCATTTTTTTTAAAAAAATTACGAATTTGAGATGGTATGGTTTTTCCGTCTCAAATATCCGCCGAATTTTTTTTAAAATATTAATTTTGAGACGGTTTTAAAGACGGAATAGAGACGGAAATTTGACCCGAAATGGAGTGGATTCGGGTCAATTGTCGACGGTTTAAACCGTCTCAAATAGGGTTTTGAGATGGTTTTTCCGTCCCTAAAACCGTCTCTAAAACACATTTTTTTATAGTGTATGAGTTGTAGAGCCTGAGTCTTTAAAATGAGGCCCTTCATAATTTTTTCTTATATAAACTCAAATATAAATATAATATTTTTTATAAATAATTATTAAAAACACACTTTTATGCTTTATTAATATGATGAATATTTTCAAAATAATTACTTAAATACAACTTGTTTTACGATTTTGACGGCAAAAGTATTAGTTATATTTGTAATATAAATTACATGTGTATTTTTTATTTTTAAAGATTTAATGACTAAAATAAGAAATAATTTACATGTTTCATTAATATGACGAGTTTTTTAAAATAATTATTTAAATACAACTTATATTATGATTTTAGTGGTAAAAATATTTGTATAATCAATTATATCAGTATTGCAATATATTTGAAGATGTATGTAGGATTTTTGTGCGGCTAAAAAGGCGTTCAAAAGGATTGGGGAAAAAAGTATTAATAGAAACGATTTGGAAAGAATTTTGTTGCAATTTTTTTTTGGAGAATCATTGTTGCAAAATTATTAGGATAACTGGAAAGAGTTTAATTTGATGCAAAAAAACGTAAACACTATGAAAATAGTATTGAATTTTGATGGACCCAATTTAAAATTTTGTAATAAATAGGGGAGGGGGTTACGGTTTGGGGGTAGGGGGAGTAGTGATGGGACCTAAAATTTGAGGGTATATTTAGGTGAAAAATATGTAGTGGGTATATTGCTTTTTTTCATATTAAAATGGGTATAAATTTTTTTTAGTTATTAAAGTGGGTATATTTGTCCTTCTTCACTTGTTTCTTTTTTTTCGACTTTTTACCGCTGCTTAGTAATTCCGACAAGTACTCCATCGTCCCTGAAACACCCACCCTATCTCTCTCTATATGTATAATGTGCACGTATAAGAGACTCGATGTAAGAAAAAAAATGTGACATGCAAACGCAAAACCTTTCTCTCTTTCACAACTGACTTTATTGAGTTTGTTTAATAACTTTCTCCTAAGGCATGCAGGGTACTTCATTATATATACAAATATAAGTGTGTGTTTGTGTGTGTGGATATAGGATTGCACGGATAGTTTCGATCCGAATGAAAGAAATTAATATGGAGAGTGCAAAATAATGGAGTCTGGTTGTGCTATAGAAACTGCAAGAAGCTTCTAACTCGTGTGGGACTCTCTCTTTTTTGCTTTTTTGTTAAGAGGGACACTACAAATCAAACTTAACTTCAAGAAATAAATTAATTCTTATTTGTCTTGAGGATTAAAGTAAAGATATATATGAAAAAGACTTTTATTAGGGAGCTATATATAAATAAATTAATTTCTCATCTCTAAACTTTATCCACATTTTATTATACATTTGATGGAGTTGACGGTACAAATGAATTAATTCCTCACCTCTCTACGATAGACTGTACATTCTTCGAAAGCAACATTCTTTAATTAACTCGGTGCTTAATTGATTGACAAACTCTAATGTGAAACTTGTTTCACCATTTATGAAACCCGATAATCCATATTAATGTTATAACATTTATTCACGGATATTATTACTCGTGTAAACTAATATTATAATATTTACACACACATAAATATTATGGTATTAGTTTATAAGTGTAATAGTTTCAATTTCATATTATGATAAGTTTCAACGACCTCAAACTAACCCTAATTAATTAGGTAATTATCTCTAACTAATGTATAGCATTAAAACATAAGTATCTTAATCTCAATTCTACATTAATAATGCTATGTTCGTATACTTGTGAGTGAAGGAGGGCAAATATACTCAATCATATAATAAAAAAAAGATTTATACCCATCCCTATAAGAAAAAAAGAAATATACTCATTTTATAATTTTTATCTAAAAATACCCCCTTCTATCACTACCCTATCCATTTATATACATATACACACACACACACATATATATATATATATAAATTTATAAGTATGTGTTAATCAAATATTACATTTAAATGCATATTATAAAATTTAAAATTAAGAATATGGGTCAATAAAATTAAATTATTAGGTTTAGTAAAAATTATTATTGCAAAAGATTTATTCAATTTTTAGAAGTGAATTAATAATATTTATAATTGTAAAAAATTAAAAAAAGATAATTGATCCACGTAATTAAATTTGTTTAGTACTATTTTAATATAAAATAATTATTTATTTATGTAGTCTATTGATGCAATATATTAAATTTTACTATAATAAATTATTTAATATTTTTGATCCAATTTAAAAAGTTAAGATATAACAAAAATAAATAAAATTAAGAGAAATATTGTATCATTTAATTAAGTCTTAAAGAAAAGAAGATGTGGGTCATGTGGATATATCTCTTTTTTCTATTAAGGGCTTATATGTATTTTTATTAAAAAATGGGTAGATATCTTTTTTGTATATAGAATGGGTAGATTTGTTTAATCCCTCAATATTACTAATAGGGAATTTTTCTGTATAATGTGTAGTTCTGTGATTGAATTGAATGATGTATCGAATTCTTATAAAGTTCTATTCAAGTGTCAACATATTATTGAGTTGATTAAAAATAGTTATGATGATGTGTCAATAATTAATAAATATTGAGTATTAATTAATAATTTTATAATTTAAACAAAAACAAAATAAAGGGGAAATATTATGATGGAAAGATTTGACTAATTTAATTGTTTACTAAAAATCTGCTCATAACTGGTTAAAAAAAAAAAAATATATGCTCATAATATGTACATTGGCCGAGATTTTCTCCCTTCTCATCACGGAAAATCACCTTCTCATTTATTTTCCAATATTTTCTCCTTTTTTTTTCTTTTTAGTTTGTGTTGTTTGTCAAGATTTTCTCCATTTTTTTTATTTGTGTCTAGAGTTCTCTTCAATCGTATATAAATTTTGGATGTCTTTAATTTTTTTTTTCAGGGTTATTTTTTGTTTTCAGTGTGCCAACATGTAACCGTCTTTATCGATAAGTCTATACTATCTATCGTCTTTTATTAATTCATGAAAATCTGTAGTCATTGGTTGCTTTTTCTACAATATTTTATTTTATGTTGTGATTAGTTGATTTACGATTTAGGCAAGCAAAGGCATTTAAGATGTGTGGAGTGGGCAAATGTTATCAATAAATTTGTTGATTTAGTTTTTTAATGTTCTCTGATTGATGTTATACTTTTACAGTGCCATTAATTATGCATTCATGTACAAGTTGACACGAATTGTTAGAGCACAAAGGGTATGTATGTTTCGGGACTCACCCGGATGAACTTAGAACTTTGAAAATCACGTTCCATTATAGTTTGAGATTTAAAATTAAACTTCAAAATCATCTCCTATAAAGTACACCTATATACGCTTTTTTTTAAAATTCAATACAATCACATCACTACTTTTCTCTCCTCTCAACACAATATAATAATACATCATTATTAAACATTGATTTGACATAAAAGTAAAATCTTTCCCAATCAAAATCTCAAAATAAACACATATTTTTTACTATTCATCAACTTTCAAATCTATAGGATTTGAAAAAACGACTTCTCTCAGACACCTAAATCCCAAAACAAACATACCCAAAGTGTTTAGTAGGTTCTCTATATTTTCTTTCACCTTTTATTATCTCAATACAACATATTCACGTAATTAATATTTTTTAATTAAAGTTCTTTCTTTAAGACTATTTTCAATCGAGCCTTTTTTATTTATATTTTTATTTTATTACGGCGCTGCTGATGCACAGGATCCTGCAAAAGCAACAAAACTACACTAGAACCTTTGCACTCGGATATCGAGACCAAACAAGTTATTCCATGTCATTACCATTTTTTACTTTTCTAAAATTTTAACTGCAAAACTACACTTGAACAAACAGAGGTATTCCCAAATTGAAATTCCCACTGCAATCAATAGAGAATTTTGAACATAGAAGGAATATAACTATACACTATAGGGAGGAGATGTATTATTTTGTAGAAGCAGAAATATTCTATATTTCTTGATGTATAACTATAAGGTGATATATGATATATCTTTATTAAAGTTTAATTAATTTTCTCAATGTTGAGCGAACAAATTATGTTGTAATGTAGGTTTACTTTTGGGCAGTCACAATATTGATATACTATTTCTACTTTTTACCTTCTAAGGTAGTACATTAGTTCATAAATTGTTGTGATGAAATTTTTGAGTGTGATGATTTTTTTTTTATATGTTTATAGTTCCTAAATTTTGAGCATGTATAGTTAAATACGTGCTATTGATGTGCTCCAAATGTTTGATTTGAATCTTGGTTATCCCTAAAAGTGGTATTGGAAGTAAATGCATGATAATGTGATATGATTAAAGGAAAAATAATTACAAATTTTAAGAAATACAAATATGCTGGATAGTCAAACATCTCTTGAGAAGAGGACAATATATTTATAGGACAAGTATATATGTTAGTTAATTATAATTTTTTAACAGTTAGTTACTTATATATTCCCTCCGTCCCAAAGAAACGTGCACATTTTCCTTTTTGGGAAATCCCAAAGAAACGTGCATGTTTTCTAAAATGGCAAAGCACTCAAAACTTACACTCTCACAATATCATTATAATTGATTTAAATAATACCAATAAAATAAGTTTTCTTATTTTGTGTGCCCGACTAAAGATGCACGTTTCTTTGGGATGGAGGGAGTATAACTTAAATATATATTAATTCTATATTTTTTTCATTTTGTCATTCGGTATATAAGAGCATACAAGAAATTTAGAAATGAAATTGAATTATTTTTTTGAGATGGGGGAGTAGTTTTTTACCTTCTAAGTTCTGATATAATTCATAAATTGCAGTGGTAACTATTGAAAGTATTTTAATTTTTTTTAATTAAGGTATAAAATAAATACTCTCCCTACCCCGCACTCGATTGACCATTTACTGTTTGCGTATTTAATTTTAAAGTTGTTTATTGTATTTGAGGAGATAAAATGATTTTAGTTGAGGATATTATACACTTAGATGAGAGGATAAAATTGAAATTTTATTGAAATATCGTGCCCTTTAGCACCAAATATAGTAAGTTATTCGATTTTAAAAAAATAATATTTGAACTACTCATTTAAATTAATATAATAATATATGTGATCAATAAAATTAATATTTAAATTGTATATTTAAATTTCCGTGTAATACACGGGCCCTACACTAATTTTCAATAAAAGTGGGTATATCTTTTTTTTTCCCTACTTGTAATTAATTGGGGATCGTGAAGGCTTTGTATGAGGTTGTCTCACTGTTATTTCCATACTCTAAATTTTACTTTGGTCCAATTTTTGCTAATAAATATAAAAGTGATATTTGTGTGCACCAATGTACACGGTTCAATTGAATTGAATTTTAATTTGAATTAACTACACATTAGAACTTGAGTGATTTAACCCTCCATTTCTTTTTTCATTCCCAAACCATGAACCCTGAACCCTGAATCAAGAACCATGAACCCGAATCCAAACCCTGAACCATTTGGGCGGGTCCGGGCAGGTCACCCATGTCGGGTAGGTCAGTTTGAGTTCGGGGCTTATTCGAAAATTGAAATATAGTAAAAAAATTAACCTTTAAAATTCAGTTGCACGAATTCTAAATTGGTGCAAAGGGTGCAAACAAGTACTACCTCCGTCCCGGAAAAACGTGCACACCACCTTTATTATCGAGTTTTTGTGAGCGAGTTGTTTATTAGTATTTCAAATGATAAAATGATTTTAAAAAGGGGTATTATAGATATATCTCTCATCTATTACAAGCAAAAAAATTATTTTATTATTTTAAATACTAATAAAAAATTCGCTCGCAAAAACACGTGAAAACAATAAACGTGCACGTTTCTTTGAGACGGAGGGAGTATTTGCCTTAATGTAATTCGTTTGATTTTATACCTTAAGAAATAAAGGTTTCATACAACTTTTGATATAAAATATATGAACATGTAATTGACTAATTACATTATCCACCCCATCGAGCCGAGCTCTCTGAACTACCACTTTTATAAAATGTAATGCATGTCATGTATTAGTAATATCATCTCAAATACTTACTGTGACCTTTTTCTAAAAAAAAAAAAAAAATACTTACTATGACCTTTGTGGCGGTTTTAAAAACAAAATAATATATAAAATAGGAGATCAATATTGAGTCAAGAATCGGACTCCCTTGAATTCAACTCTATGTTTTGTTGATGATATATTATTGCAAATCAACTCAAATAATCCATTTCTAACTTAGGAAATCAAGTCAACAAGACATTACAAAAAAAAAAAAGATTTAACGAGGGTGTTTAAAGAGGGGAAGGAAACATTAGTTAATTAACGAAAGTTTTGATTCACGAGGGCGTCCCGCGATTTTTCCGAGGGTGTCGATCCAACGAGGTTTAAAACCCTTGGCAAATCCAGTGTCGACAAGTATCGGTCGGGTTTAAAACTCTCGGCTTTTTTGCCAGCGTCTTTTACCGAGGGTTTATCACCCTCGGCTTTTTCCCAGCGCCTTTGCGAGGGTTTATAACCCTCAACTTTTTGAATTTATTAAGCTCAACGAGGGTTTAAAACCCTCGGCGGTTGAAGCGGTCAAACACCGATTTTGAGGACCATTCTTGAGGGCTTTGGCTCTTTCTAAAACCCTCGCCTCAAGCGATATATATACATCCCTTCCGCTTGATTAACGTTTTTTTTCCCCCATTGCAAAATCATTTTTCCTGCGAGCATTTGCTTGGCTTTGAAAGAGGAGGAGGCACACCACCGCATCGCCGCTAAAAAATAAAGGTCTCCGTCATTCCACGTTCACGCGAAGATATCGTACGGTAATTTTTTTTTTTCATTTTAATTTATCATTTAAATATTTATAAGTATTAGTTGTTTTATTGTTTAGTTTTAGTTGGTTTATTATAGTATTAGTTGTATTATATTATTTAATTAGTATTAGTTATTTTATTATTTAATTAGTTCATAGGATCTCGTGACACATTTTCACGAAAAAGAAGGTGTGGGATACCGTGTATTTATGAGATGGAAGCCACACTTGTGAGTGTTTGATTTTGTTTATTCACTATACAACTTATAAGTTAATAATATACATAATTTTAAATATCAAAACATTTGTATGTCCAGAAAGCTGTGAAGGAAAAACTCAGCCAGTTATCCAAGCAGCCAGCAAACGAGAAGGAAAAAAATAATTGAGCCAACTATATACGCAACAGGTGCCATACGAACACAAAAAATTTAAAGGTCTCGGTCAAATGGCGAATTTGGGCGCATTCAATCTGGCCCATGTGGGACCTCAAGAGGCACTTGTATTGACGGCTACGTCGAACATTTGTTGGCACAACAACAGGAGAGAGAAAGACAAGAACAAGAGGAGATGACCAGGAAGTTTCAAGAGAAAATCGAGCGGCGCGAACAGCTTTTGCGCCAGGAATGGAGAGATATGCAAAATCAAATGAGGGCGTTTTTGCAGGGGTTGCAGGCAAACCCGCCCAGTGGTCTTTATCCTCACTAGCAGTAGACGAGTCTTTATCCCCAGCAGCAGCAGACAGGTTTTTTTCCCCAGCATCAGCAGGTGGGACTTTTTCCCCAACAGGGAACCCTATCGGGTGGTTTTGCCCAGCAGGCCGGTGGTAGCCCACAAGAGGTCGGTGGTAGTCCTCATCAAGCCAGTCCTGGTGTCCAGGGTTTCGACGCCTTATTTCCCCCCTTATCCGCTTTTATCCCCGAATATCCACATGCTATATATATTAGTGGTTATTCTCTAATTCATTGAACCTTCCCCGGTGGTTTCTTCCCCCCTCTTGTTAGTGCTCTTGGTCCTAGTGCTTGCCGTCTCGTACTTACATCGTTCGACCTTCTCGTTGCTCTTTTTAATGATCTTCTCAATTTAGGTGAAGAAGATGATGAGGAGGATGATGATGTAGCTATCTTCTGATTTTATTATTTGAATACTTTGTTATGTTTTTCTATTAATTTTTAAATATTTGCCACATGTCTTTGTTATAATTATTAGTTAAGAATATTGTTGATTAATCTCTCGATTAGTTTATGAGAATTGGAACGTCACGTGTGTGTATATATATATACATGTGTTGGTTAATAGTGAAAAAAAGAATATAAAAGTGATTATTTGACAATTTATTGATTTTTTTTAATAAAAACGATCAATATAAGCGTATATACATGTGCACATATTAGTTAATAGTGAAAATAAATATAAAAGCGATTATTTGATAATTTTATTAAAAATATTTTAATAAAAATGATCAATATCTTAATATTATATATTGGTAAACCTGATTAAGCCTATGTGGCGAAACCACGTCAGTCTGCGTAAAGCCAATTCAAGCAGGTTATTTCGTTTTAAAATCGTGTGTTCTCATTAAAAGTTATTTAAGTTAATTTTTCAATCTCTCTAATTGAATTAGATTTAATCGTATCCCTATTTTTTCTAACAAATCTCAACTCTTCGTTTTATACAAATAATTTAGACAATTAATACTTTTTTTTTGAAGACACCAAAACCTACGTAACACCTATCGAGTAGGCCATCCACAAAAACCGGAGGCTCCACCCAACAATGAGGACTCTCGAAAAAATGAGAATTCCTAGCAAAAGAATGTGTCGTAGTATTGGCATTTCGACTAACCCAAGAAATCTTGAAATCAGGCAATGAACGCAGGATCTCCTTCCCTCTATCAACAAAGTCCCCGAAAGTAGTATCAAACACTTTCGGGTTCTTGTACGCGTCCACCACTCTCTTAGCATCCAACTCAATTTCCACTTGAGACAAGCTCAAACTTGTTGCCCATTTGATCGCTTCAAACGCACCCCATGCTTCTCCTTCATCGATCTTCATCAAACCCATGTGTGTTAAGGTACGTCCAGATCATCCCACACTCCACTTTCTATCCAACAACCTTTAGCGAATGGGCAGTCCACGAAGGCATGCCATACCGTCTCAGTTTGAGCTTCACAAATCGGACACAAAGCCGATATATTTATACCCCGACGAATCAGTTTGGTAGTAACCGGCATCCATCCCTTACATATCCTCCAATAACATGATTTCACCTTTGGAGGCACCTTACACGTCCAAAGTTTTTGCCATGGGGAATCAACACGTGGTTGGTCATCGTTTATAAGACGCATAACCAAGTTGTAGGCTGATTTAACCGAATATTTGTTGTTTGCAGAAAAATGCCAAATACGCTTATCATTACATCCCATAGGAGTCGGCGTTGTTTTTAGAATGGCATCTCTGTCACCCGGGTTAAACGCCTCATCAATGAGGTCTCGGTCCCAAACCCTCGCACCGGGAATGAACAAGTCATTTACAACCATATCCTCAAAAGTAGGCAGTGGAGTTGTTGATATATAAAAAGAAGCATCACTATCCACCCAAGGGCTACCCCAAATGTTAACATTCTCACCTCCTCCGACCTTCCACCTCGTTCCACGCCTAACCAAATCCCGAGCCTCGTGTATACTCTTCCACGTGTAGCTAGGATTATATCCCATATTAGCATTAAAAAAATCAGTTGAGGGAAAGTATTTCGCTTTTAGGATTCGACCCACTAAAGAACCAGGATTATTCAGAAGTTTCCAACCCAATTTGCCCAACATGGCAACATTAAAAACATAAAGGTGTCGAAAGCTCATACCTCCCACTGACTTGTGCTTGCAAAGAGACTCTCAGGCTTCCCACTTGATCCCTTTTTTCGGGTCCGACCCGTGACCCCACCAAAACGAGTTCATCATCTTCTCTAGATCTTCCAGTAACGAAGGCGGAAGAAGAAAAGTGCTCATACAATAAGCCGAAATTGCTTGGGCAACAGATTTCAAGAGGACCTCCTTCCCCGCTTTCGAAAGCTTTTTATTCCTCCAGCTTTGAAGTTTGCTCCACAGTCGGTCCTTGATGTGGCTGAAAATTTCAGATTTATTCCTCCCGACTAACGAGGGAAGGCCCAGATACCTTCCCGTGTTCAGAGGATTACTGACCCCAAGGATATTGCTCAAAGCCGCTCTATTATCAGCCTGCACATTGGTACTATAGAGAATTCCGGATTTTGAGTAATTAATGGCTTGCCCAGAAGCCCTCTCATACAAATCCAAAACTGATTTCAACGCTTGACACTCTTCCACAGTAGCCCGACAAAAAAGAAGACAATCATCAGCGAACATAAGGTGAGAGATAGATGGAGCTCGACGACAAACTCTACTCACGTGAATGTTCCCCCTCTGATTCTCAAGCTTAAGTAAACTCGAAAGGCCCTCGGCACACAAGATAAAGAGATAAGGTGAAAGAGGATCACCTTGTCGAAGACCTCTGTCGGGTGAGATAGGACCAACAATTCCCTCGTTAACCACAAAAGAGTACTCCACAGTCTGTACACATAAACTCATCCAATCAACCCATTTATCACAGAACCCCATCCGACGAAGCATCTTTGGTCGAAAAACGCCAATCTACTCTGTCGTATGCCTTGCTAATATCAATTTTCATAGCAACATCGCCCCTATTACCCCGCCTCTTAGTCTTCATCGTATGAATGGTCTCGAAAGCGATCAACACATTATCTTGAATAGACCTGCCCGAAATGAAAGCTGATTGGGACTCATCAACAATAGCTGGGAGGACCATCTTCAACCTGTTGCACAAAACCTTAGCAATGATTTTGTAAACAACATTGCAAAGAGATATAGGCCTAAGATCTTTCATAGATTTTGGCTGCTCAACTTTAGGGATAAGAACTACATTAGTGCAGTTCAAGCCCCTCGGAAAAGTTCCAGTTTCTAGCCAACTCATGCACGCCTCTACTATATCCGGACCGATCTTACTCCAAAATTTCTTGTAGAAACCTGGGTTGAAACCATCCGGCCCAGGGGATTTATCCTTGTGCATGCTAAAAATGGCCGTTTTGAACTCATCAGGATCAAATGGCCGAATAAGGGAC
Source organism: Stenogyne calaminthoides (assembly GCA_037126765.1). NCBI lineage: Eukaryota > Viridiplantae > Streptophyta > Magnoliopsida > Lamiales > Lamiaceae > Stenogyne > Stenogyne calaminthoides. The sequence continues at coordinate 30,306,021 of JBBCBC010000022.1, read as the reverse complement.
ATATTATCTTCCCCTGAGATCCGTCGCCGAACCGAACTCATCACTTGCTCGACGTCACTCACGTTGTCTGATGGCGTAAGCCTAAAGAAATAATTTGAACAACATCCTCAATCCACGATTTAAACGTGACCCAAATATTTTTGGTCATCAAATAACCCCGTGATTCTGTTGGACTTCTTACGAGATGACGCCATCTGGTGAAATTATTAAGATCATTTGCATCGTTGTTAGGGTTTTTTACCGCCACATTAATCTGCTAAAATTTTCTCCCTTTTATTTTTGAAGGTGAATTAATTCTGATTCTCTTTTTTTGTTTTAAAATTTTCCAGGGAACGACAATAGAGTTTTGTGGAAAGATATGTCAAAGAGTTTTCAAGGAACATAATACAAGCTATTTTTATCCTCTCTCTCAGACTATAGGAGGTTTGCTATTTTTCTTTTGTATCTCTCCCTTTTGGATTGATTAATATTTGTGTATTTTGTTTACAATCGGCCATAATTCAGATTGTAAGAAGGTGCAGTTGTTTTAGTGTGTTTTAAATGTCAGGGGTTGATGAATAATTTGTTGAATTGATGCTCTAGATGCTTAATATGGCTGTAAATTTCGTTTTTCATGAATAAAGGGTGATTGTCCGTAATTATCATAATTTAAGTGTTGAATTAGTTGTGGATATGTTTTTTCTTTTTTGTTCATAGCAATATTTTTAATTTGATAAATTATTATTTTCTTGGAATAAATGATGAATTTGTTAACCTGATTTTATTTTATAAGTAATATTGATGTAAGTAATTTGAGTTTTGAATTGGATGTGAATATTTTATGGCAATGTATATATGATCAATAATATTAAATTGTGAATTGTACCATGATTTTATTAATTTGTATTGAAATATTTTTCTTTCGATTATGCATATTTTTTTAATCAATTTGTCTTCATCCAAGTAAACGCACGTTCGAATAAAAGGAGAAGAATAAAGCGGATGATTATGAGAATTACATGAAGTGCGAGATAATTGTATCCAATTCACCTAGGGAAGAATATAATTATTAAATAATTTGGGTTTTTGTGTTATGTTTATCACGACATTCACATTTTTTTAATCTGATTTTATTTTTTTATATTAAGTATTGAGATAAGTAATTTGAGTTATGAATTGATTATATTTGTTAAAATTGTAATTATTTTGTATATTGTATAAAATTATTTTTATATTGCACGGAGTATTGAGGTAAGTAATTTGAGTGTTGAATTAGTTGTGGAGAAATTTCTTCTAATCTATTCATAGCGATTAATATTCACGTTTTGTATATATTGCAGGGAATATTTATGTAAGTAATTTGAGTTATGAATTCGTTATGAATGTTAATTGCAATTGTGTAATTATTTTGTATATTGCAGAGAATTTTTTTATATTGCACGAAGTATTGACAAAAATAATTTGAGTGTTGAATTAATTGTGGATGAGTTTCTTCTAATTAGTTCATAGCAATTAATATTCATGTTTTGTATATATTGCAGTGAATATTGATGCAAGTAATTTGAGTTATGAATTCGTATATAATTTTATGAAGTTTCTAATTTGGTTTTGTGTGTATATTTAATTTGATTTTATTATTTTATATTGCGGAGAGTATTGAAGTAAGTAATTTGATTTATGAATTGATTACGAATGTTTATTGCCATTGTATAATTATTTTATATATTGCAGAGAGTTTTTTTATATTGCACGGAGTATTGAGGTAAATAATTTGAGTGTTGAATTAGTTGTTAATAAGTTTCTTCTGTTTATATTGCATGGAGAATTGAGGTAGTAATTTGTGTTATGAATTAGTTTATGAATGTTTATTGCAATTGTGTAATTATTTTGTATATTGCATTGAGTTTTTTTATATTAAGCGAAGTTTTGAAGTAAAGTAATTTGAGTGTTAAATTAGTTTTGGAGGAGTTTAACTTTTAATACTTTCATATCGATTAATATTCACGTTTTGTATATATTGCAGGTAATATTGAAGTAAGTAATTGGAGTTATGAATTTGTTATAAATGTTTATTGCAATTCTGTAATTATTTTGTATATTATAAGGAGTTTTTTTTATATATTACTAATTTGGGTATTGAATTAATTGTGGATGTGTTTCTTCGAATATGTTTATAGATATTAATATTATTGTTTTTGCATACATTACAAAAGAGTATTAGAGATAAGTAATTTGAGTTATTGATTAGTTTTGTAGAGATTTTTTTATATTGCAACGCAGTATTGAGGTAAATAATTTGAGTATTGAATTAGTTGTGGTGGAGTTTATTCTAATACATTCATAGCTATTCTTAATATTAAGTTTTGTATATATTACAGTGAATATTTAGATAAGTAATTTGAGTTATGAATTCGTTATAAATATTCATTCGTAGATTGCTCTGAGTGAACAAATAATATATAATACACATATATTAAGAAAAAAATTTAATAACCAATAATAGTCGTGTCCAAACGGTTTGTGGAAACACACAATAATACATCTACATTTATTAATTGATACCATTATATTTATAAATTAAAATTATAATATTAAATTCTATTTGATGTTCATTTATAAAAATAGTGATATTGACATCAATTTTATACAATGTACAAATTTCAAGGAGAGTTTGTGTTCAAACAAAATTATCAACCACAAATATTTAAAGTTGTATTTGCACCCAAGTAAGCTTAAAAAAGTATATCATTATGTCTTTAATAAAATTTAAGATTGACTACTGAAAACCAATTTGCAAAACTTAAATCATTTATATGGATCTTGATTCAAGGTCATGAGATGGCTGATGAGAAAAAACAATAAAATAAATTGTGGGACTCTTTCATTAATGATTTCTTGCACACATTGCAAAAAGGGAAAGCAAAGAACAAAATCAGAAGAAAATAATTACAAAAACAAATGGCAGAAAGAATGGTAGTGCACAACTATATCTGAGAATTTAAAAAAAGAAAAAAGAGGAAGCTCTAATCGCTTTTACAATTATTATTTTTTATCAGGTGGGCTATGCATTGTCATCTCCACTTTTAACAGAAAAATAAATCATTTCCAACCCTTGTAAAGTGAAGAAAAGAAAAATTCCCATCATGTAGAGAGAAAAAAAAAAAACAATATTCCAAGGCATATTTCCATGTTCACACCAAGTTTAATATGGCCTCAATGTTAAAGATTTAGCTTTTTATGCAGATTGGATCTCATGGGCTTGCTCCTTGTCTTTTCTGGACTGAATTTTGAGATGGGTTCTCGTGCATTTTGCTTTGGTTGGTGATTTTGGAGCTTGAATGCTTGGAATTCTAGGTTAACTTTTTCTTCGCTTAATTTAGGGATTTCGCCTTCAATTTCGTCTCTCATTTTCTGTTGTTTCTTCTTTTTTTCATTTTCTTGCATTTATGCTGCGTTATTATAGGTTTTGGTTTGGGCTCATTCTTTATTTGTGATTTTAAAATTTGGTTAGGGTTTTTAGTGGGCGTGGATCTGCTATTTTGAATTATTGAGCGTGAATCAAACTGATATCAAGATTAGTTCGATGTATGTGTCTATGTAAGTATTGTATTTGTTGGAAAAAGTATATTTTCTGTTTGGGCAACACTTGTTTGAGACGGTTCACGGCGCGAGGAGTATAATAGAAATGACGCTTTAACACTTTGAAAGGGTGTGTGTTTATTTGTGCTAGTTTGTGACCCGTCTCATACAAGTTTTTGCCTTTTATTTGTTTTGGTTTCTCTGTTGTTTGATTGTTAGAGGTTCAGTTTTTGGAGTGGATTTGAGAACAATATACAATTGAAGCTTAAGGATGGTCTGAGTTTAAAATTATTTCTTTAGACTTTAGTAGGGAATGAAGATAATTGAATCATATTCGAGCAATGAATGGAATCTTGTATTCTGTAGGCAAAGCACCACTTTCACCGTACACCACTATTACTATTGTGGGTAAAGAATCAACACTTTCTTACCCACAATAGTAATAGTGGTTTCTGAAAAGTTTACCTAAATACCTTCTCTTTATATGCATAGGATCAAGTGTTTTGTGGATTCAGAAAGATTTGTGCAGTTGTCTGCTTGCTTTTTTTCAATCATTGGGGCTTAAACTCTGTACAACATGTTAATGTAGGTCAAACTTGCAAGCTCTGATATACGGCAGTAGTATCTTGACTTCTAGATGCTCATGTTATTGTTAGTCATTGTAAAATAAGATGCCTCACCAAGATTAATAGGAGAAGATACCATATCAAAAAGTCTTGGGCCAAGTATGCATGAAATCGAAAAAAAATGACCATAAAACCGAAAGTTCCTCAGAGGGGCGAGGCGACTGGCTTTGCTTTAAGATGTCTCAGCCTCTATGGCAGAGCCCGGAGGTTGCAAAGTGAGTGCTGACATGGATGAAGAGTGGGAGATCCAGGCAGTAGAAGGAGGTCAAGTGCAAGTGAGGGGCGGAAAAAGGCTATAATACAAAATGTAAAAAGAAAAAGCGAAGCAACTTTTGATTGCTTTTCCCGTGGAAGATTCTTCAGAAGAAGCAACCGGAAGCTTCTAATATACAATGAAGTACAACAAAGCAATAATAGCATGAATGCTCGTCTCCCCGATGACATCATCGAAATGTCCTTGGTAAGGCTGCCGTTGGTGAATCTAATGAGCAGCTCGTCTTGTTTGCAAAGAAATGGAGGAACTTGACTACAACACCCGATTTATGAATCTTAGGAGGGACGGCTTATACCAAAGCTCGTGGTTGTTTCTATTTGGTGTCGTAAAGGCGACTATTGCTCTGGAGAAATACACGCGTTGGATGTCTCGTCTAACCAATGGCACAAAATCAACTCTCAAACGCTAAAGGGACGGTTTTTGTTCTCCGTTGCTAGCATTCAGTGTGATATTTACGTAGTTGGTGGTTATTCGAGCTTGACCAACTTCGGAAGATTGGATCGTGAGCTTCGTTCAAGGCGCACAAGGTGTTTTGGTCTTTAGTCCCTTGACCAGAGTAGAAGTGGCGTAAAGCTGCAGCTATAAGTATGCAAGGTCATCGCCTATTTTAGGGATTTCAGAGATCAATCAAGACTGCTCCATCTTTAAAACCAACAAAATCGATCAGATAGACGCGTTTTTTACAGAACCAGAGTAGGCGGTGTATCAGATGTTTCTGAAGATCCTCATAGACTTTTCGGTTAGAAGGCAATCTAGGCACTCTCTTGATGAAAATGAAATCACATTATTCCAAACAATCAAGCCAGGAAAGTCTACACGATCTATCAAAGATAGTAAAAAGTTCATATTGATCGCTGTGGGGGTGCGTGGATGGGTGGGGACGAACCGTTGGATTCTTGTGAAATTCTACCCCATATCGAATAAATGGACCCGAGATACAGAGGATTCCTCCCAATTTTGGTGTGGCCTGTTCAGGAGTCGTCTGTAATGGGGCGTTCTCGTTTACTCAGAAAGCGATAGGCTCGTTGCATATGACATAGAGAAGGGACACTGGATCACAATCCAAGCAATTTCAAGCCCGGCCCGTGTGCATGAATACCATCAAAGCTCGTCTCTTGTACAGGTCGACTTTTTTATGCTCTCCGTTTAGGTGGTGTGAGGGAGAGGGCAAATTGGTCAGAGAAATAAAGCTGTGCAGAAGCTTTGGGAGCTTGATCTCGTGAATTTGACTTGGATGGGCGTCGACACATCCTGATGCTCCGATGGACTGGAATGCTTTCTGCGTTTATTGGGGATGAAGAACTTATTTTTGGGCGTCGAAATGTTCAAGATTTTCGGGCAGGTATTAGATTTCGTGACGATGATTAATGTGTGTGATGATGCATCTGGGTGGAGTCACATTTCGAGGAATCATGCTACACAGAATTTGGATGTTTCGTCTTGCATGACTAAATCCATGACTGTATTGCGCTTGTAAATAAGATGAACATCCATTGTTTCATTTACTTTGATTCTCAAATTGTTCTGAAACTTGACTCTGGATTGCCTTACATTTTCTTGATCATTTATTCAGGTAAAGCATGTTTTGATACATTGGGTTTCCACTACTTTTCATCAAGGTTATTTTTCTCTCCCCTATTTTTGACTATTGCAAAATTGGTCGGGTCTTGACGGTTTTAGTTCCATACGAATTAAATTAAGCCCTACGACTTTTAAAAAGTTGCAATTTAAGTTTGAAACCTATGTGGCTTATTGGAAGGTATCTAAAACCAGGTGTGTTTTAAGGCTAAATTTTGTATGCATTGAAGTGCTATATTCATAGTGTATTTTAGAGATGTGCAACTTATTATTATGAAAGATGCAATTTATTTATATTAAAGCGTGCAACTATTTTTTTATATTAATAGTTGCATCGTTACGTTCAAATAAATAAGATCTTTTAAGTATAATTGTTTGCTTGATTAAAAATGCATGATGAATCTTTGTAGTTAACTTAGCGTGAATCGATATGAGATTCACTAATGTTTTTTATATCCCGTGATCGTTTCTGAAAATCTTATAAAATTCCGGCAGTTCATGTGAAATTACCGTGTAAAAATTCGATAACATTATCCATATAGGACTAACATTGCAGCATTTTTGAAAATTATGAAAATCGATTTGAATTGAACTCCCAAGACCAACTTTTCAATATAATCCATATTTTCACACCTAATTGAACTGTGGAAAAACCTTTCATGTATTCCAATCAATACAAACTTATGTACCCCAAAACCAATATTTTCACACCTAATTTACATTTAATCATCTTTAGACATCAAGAACAAGAATCACAGTGGAAAAATGTAACTTCCAAAAAGAGAGATGATAAACAACATACAATGTACACGGACAAATTATCCCTGTTTGGATAAATGTCGGAGAAATTAGGAATCTTCTCAATATGTTTCAAAGCGCTCAGCAATCTGGCGCGTCCGATAATCTCCATGTTGGAAAGCATCGACTAACGCTGTGCCTGTATTAGGATCATCTGTAACTACGCTTGCAATTTCTGCACTTCTCAACAATCTTTCAACTGTCCAAACAGCCCTCCTCCTTAAATTCTCCGTTCGTTGGCCAAGCAACAAGTCGAGAATAGGCTTCACCCCGTCTGCATCGAGCAACACCTGAGTCCCCTGTTCTATGTCAACCCCATCATCTAGTAAGCGTAGCTAAGGCAGCAAGTGATGCTTCAATTACATTATGTCGTTCTTGTGGTCCAAAAGGGCAGCCAGTTTATCGACCGCCTGTCCTTTCAGGAGACAAAATGTTTCTTTCAACGAGCATGTGCCCACGATGAATTGGGCACAGCCGGATATCACTGGCGGCTTGCTTAAACAAGGGAAGATCGAGGCGAAGTATCCCGGGAGGAAACTTCGGGCAGTTTGGTAAGGTTCTTTTGTTTCTTAGGATAAGTTCTCTAAAGCCATAGCTGAGACCATCTGGAGATTGTCGAGCCCGCTAAACGCTGAGAAGGTCGATGAAGAGCGAAGCTAGGTTATAGTCTTGGCAAAATAGCACGAGCAACCCCGAATCCTCGGACAACGCGTCATTTAATTCTCGCGAGAACCTTCACGAGCCCGTCTAAATACGGGTCGTGAAGCGGTTCCCTCTCCCCCTTGCCGGATTTTGACAATTCTCAAAGCAACGAAGGAAACACCCTCTCTTGCAGCATCTGTCTTGTCAGACCAGCGTCTCTTTCGCAGGTTGGCTAAAAAGTCCAGCGGCGCAGCATGCTCCTCGGTTATTACTACATTTTCTAATATCAATCGGATTAGGCTGCTGAGCTGGCCACCGTGCCACGTAAGCAGCCAGCTAGTTCGGGCCCCATGTGGGGCGAGAGGTTACAGAGAAGTTTCAATGAAGCCACCCGTAAATCCCACTGATGGGCTTCGACGAACTGAACTAAACTAGCAGTAGCACCGGAGCTTATAATAGCCCGTACCACACTGGATACAGTAGCTGCAGAACTGGTGAGCCCCACAAGGACTTGGAGAAGCTTCTCGACTCTATCGTGGGGCCGTGTTGCTTATAAGATGTAAAAGGTTGTGAATTATTTCTTCAGAGACAAGAGTTAGATGCTTAGGTCCAACTGGGATTGAGTCAAAATCATGGCCCGAATTCACGACGTTGGCAAGAATCGTTGCTGAAACTTCTTTCAATTTCATTGGGAGATGATTTGGACTGACCGTGAAAAGATCCTTCACAAGAGTGGGCAAAATACCCGCCTCTACCAAGACTTTGGCGCTCGTTTCGTCTGATGAAATCTGATTTATAGCTTTGAGAGCAGCCTCTCGGGATTGCATGTTATTATTATGGTTCATAAGACTAATCAGCGAAAAACCAACTTTCCTCGCTACAAATACTTTTACTTCGTTGTTTAGAACTAGATCACCGAGGTATGCAGCCATGGATAATTTCATTTCAGGAGAGCCTGCAAAAGAAGTGCCAATTTATAAACAATAAATAGCCAGTGATGGAGCCAGAAATTATGCTCGGGGATCTAATTAAGAATAATAGTTACCGATTTCATCTCATGTTAGTATTGTCGAAGCATATAATCAATTAATAAAAATCGATTAAACACACTTTTAATATGCTTTAATGAAATTCTCGGCTGTTTCGGCTCACAACATACAAATAATGTTAAGACTCTCTAGAAATTAATATCTTTCATTTTTCATGTCTATATTTCATTACAATTTTAATTTCTGTAAACTAGTTTCAGAGGCGTTACGTCACTCTCCTATACACCATATATCCAACTCCACACAGCTAATAATTTTCAGTGAAAACAACTGATACTTACCAACAATAAGAAACCAATACCTTTTAGTAAAACAACTAACACCATTAAAAATCTGATTGTACCTGATGCATACAAAGTGTGTCTATTTAAAAAAAAAAACGTCGAATAACAAAATTATCATTTAAAACAAAGGAATTAAGATTAAAAGATTATTTTTCTTTTTCATTTTTCACGGCACCTCCTCCTTTTTGTCTATGCATATATTTAAGAATTGCATCAGCATTATAATTTTATAGGCGAATGTTAGTCTAATAAAAGCATTTTTGTTTTCCAATAGAAAAAAGTGAAAACAAAAAGAGTTCGGGTTGAGGACTAGACCTTCAAGCAGTAGTGTCAGCAGAGGCTGCAATCGTCCGCTTTCAGCCATTTGTCTTCGTTGTTCTCACACTGTGCCAGATTATCCAGGGTTTTATCAGCATACTCGACAGTTAGAACATTTTCGAATTGCTGCTAGCCATTCCCACTAGAATGAGAATCGCGCCATTAACTGAACCAATCTTTTCACACAGTAGTTCTGATTTAGAGCTCATAAAAGCAGCGAAACAGCTTCTTCTCTCTCTTTAGATTGGTCATGAGACAAGAATTTGACTATCGTTCGGACGGTGTCCCCTTCAGCCATTATTTCCTGCAAAACAAGGCAAAAAGGTAAAACAATATAAATAGTTGAACTGACATATATTATATCAAGCAAAAATTTCGATGCACCAGTTAAAAGCAAGCTTGACCAAAGTTTGATGCACTAACAAAAAATTGAAATATATAATGTGAAGTTATTAGTTCATATGAAGAAAAAATATCAGTTCATACAAGGAAAAGGATTAGTTTGTAAGCTGAACAGTATTAGTACTTTTTCAATATACAGCTAATACTTTTCAACATATGGATGATACTTTTCTTCACATGAACTAATACTTACGATCGTTTGTAAATTTTTAGTCGAAATTGGGTCAAAATTGCACCAGTTCCCGTAATTAAGAATAACCTTCAACAACCTTATTATCAGAATCTTCCTCCACCACGATCCTAAAGCGTTTGAGGCGTACATCGTTAATTTCGGCGACTAGGACTCTTGAGCACACCAACGATCATTGGTATCAGCTCCGCATTATGGATTACACGTTTATTTGAGTGGTTATTTAGGCAGAGGTGCTGAACAAACTTGAGGGCGTGTAGAATATCATCCTCTGGACTATTAGAGGATAGAGACCTCTGAGCCATATCAAGTTTAGCTGCTTCATTCCTTGCATTCCATTCTTCAATGGTGTGCCCTTAGCATAATCTTGGATTTAGCTGGGTTGCTCGTAATTCTCTCAATGTTGAGGGGGCAAACTAGTCTTCTTCCATTCTCTCTGCTCTCCTGAACCATTTCTCGATGGCCTCTCTCTCGAATGTTTGCCCGTTCTCCAAGGTCCGCGGGATCACGCATCCTTGTTTCGTTAAGGGGCATAAGAATGCATCGTATATTGGTTCTATACAGAAGTCTCTCGAAATGATAGCTGTCGTCTGATTGTCCACCCAAATCCTGACTTCCATCCCAGCTTCCAGCCATCAAATTTATTGCAACTGTGTAAATTAACACAGAAAAAAAAGGATATAATGATTATGACTACAACAAATTAAACATTTAATTAGCTCCATTTTGAAATTAAACCTCTTTTCTCATCAAAACCTAGCTGTATTTTTTGAAGCAAAAAGGATTTTCATTTCAACAAACATCACTGCTTATCTTCAACTTTAATCACCAAATTCAAGAAAAAATGGCAAATAATTCCAATTTCAGTCCACCTATCAAAATTCAAGTGCACAAAGATTCATCTCAATCATTATACTATTTCAACAAATTCCTCAAGCCCACATGATAAACAACAAGAATTAGGAACAACCCATGTCTGAATAGCCCTAAAAACCAACATTCAGAATTCAAATTAATACAAAACATCATTTAACATACCACAATCAAAAAAACCAAAAACCATCAAAATATTACCTTGAAAAGAGAATCTTGAAGCAACTACAGGCAGAAAAGGTTTAAAGATCCAAGCCTCAAGAAAATAGCTGGATAAATATCAGTTCCAACTGCACCATGGTCTTGAATCTTGAAACATGGGTTCTTGATTGAAGTTTTCAAGGGGCGAAGATGCAGCTGAAAAAAAAAAAAAAGGGCAAAAGTGGTGGCACCAATTGGAAACAGGGAAGAAAAGAAGACACCAACTACTACCATATGTTTAATCATACTTAATTGTCAAGATGTGGTACTAATAAAAATATAAATCTGGATTAACTTCCGAAAATGCCTGTAGTCGTCGTGTTGAACGGTGTATAGATTTTACAGCGATGACTCGTATTTTGATTGACTTCTTTCTCCTAACTTTTGAAACACGTTAGAAAGTTCCATAGTTGATCACATGTAGCTCAAATTAATTTAATCCATTTCTCTTTCTAATATTAAACGAGCGATCACATTACTGTTTTTGGCATAAAATATAGTATTTAATAATTGGGGAAAAAAAAAGAAAATACTCATTTTAATAGAAAAAAAAAGTTTTCTACCGTTTTCATTAAACAAAAAGATTAATAAGCGTAGAATTGAAACAAATTTACTTTGGTGCAGTTAAGGCGTGGTTTTTTATAAGCTAAAAGTGTGATTTTTTAATTATAAAAGGTGTGACTTTTAATTATAGGGTATTACTCATAAAAATAAAGAATGTGATTTATATTATAACAGAGAGTATCATAGTGATAACTGAAAGGTGTGATTTATATTATTAAAGTGTGTGATTTATATTATTATTCTTAAAAAGTATCGCTTAAAAAAATCAGTTTACTGATTGAAATGAGTTTAGCAGCATCTTAGCTTCAAAAATGTTTTATAATCATTTTGTAATTTAATAAAAACTAATATACCTTTATTACAATTTTTTTTTACCCACATCTCTACATTCATTACCCACCTTTTATTTTAGGTTCTGGAACGGCCGAAGACTAAATTTTTTGAAACTACCAGCCGAAACAGAAACGATCAATATTTTGGAACGATCAATTGGAAAAGACCAAATTTTTTTAAGAACAAACAACCCAAAAATTCTTAATATAAAGTCGATATCTACTTTTAAGATTATATTGATCTCAAAGTGTATAGTAATTTTTTTTCTTTATTAAAATGAGTATGTTTGTCCTTCTTTCAATGGTTATGTAAGGTTTAATTTTGCTACAAATAAGTTAGCTAGTAATGATTCTTGACCGAGGAGTAGGTTTCTTGTGAAAGCTTCAACTAAATCTTCAAAAAATACAATTAAAAAATAAGCATTTTCATATATTTAAGAAAAAATTGAAAATAAATCTGAAATATATTAAATAATCAACTATATCTTCAAAAATAAATATTAAATTAAGAAAACCAATTAAAATAAAAAATAATAATTAAATAACTAATTTAAAAAGTGAAGTTAAGAAAATTTTGAGACAAGTTAATGAACTTAAAATTACTTTGCCCTAATTTAAATGGGGTTGTTTTCCATATTTAAAAAAAAAAAAAAAAAAAAAAAAAGAGGAGGCCTTTTAAGTAAAAGCGTGCTGTATTCAACAAGCGCTTATCATTCAAGCGCGATTTCTTATTCTGCCATAACTCAGATTCAAGAAGAATTCGTTCCCAAAAAATGCAGAGCTCTGAGAACGAGATTGAATCAAGTAATGGACTTATGGAAAAGCGATGAACATATACTGAATTTCTTGGACTCCATGGATAGTTATCTAGTCCTTATGGATTCCTTAACATCAGCTCTTCGCCAGGTAAAAAAAAATGGTTTGGTTTTTTATGATCCGATTTTGTATTTATTTGAGAATATAGTAATTATCAGTCTTCTCTTGTATAAATTGAATCTCTAGTTCATTGATTTGCCAATATCCATTAATTTAATGGATCTTGTTATTAAAACGCCCTGTTGTAGGCTTTTTCTGGGTTCAATTTCAACATTAATTAGGCATCCAGAAGTTGTTAAGGCGTTGATTCATGCTTTTCATTGTTGCTGATATTGAATATTTGTTGAAAAAGAGTAATGTTCTTACTTTCACCAGTTTAAGCTTTTAGAGATGAGGTTTTTGTTGAACTTTTAAGCTTGATTTATATGGTAAATCATTCCTTTATATCTGTTTTCAGGGATGGCTCGAGTTAGCTAGTGCTCGATATTCGATGGGTACTTGGCGTGTTAACACCACTTTACTTGACCTCAAACCTCACCATGCTTCAACAACATTGCAAATTGACAATGGTACTTTAATGCACTTATCTGCATCTGTTATATGATTTTGAGGAAGTAATTTGATGTTTGTAAAGGATTTAATGTTTTTGTTTTCCAGCTGACACGAATACAGAGGCCCCACAGCTTCACATTGTGCAAATGGGCGTCGTCTGGTGATCTTGAAAAGTGCTCCGAGGAAGCCAAATTCGAGGAGGATGATTTATTGCAAAACAGGTCCAACAGCCCCACAAGTTCAGCATCAGGGTACATTATAAATTTTGCTTTCTACAGCTAAATTGATTTATAAGCATATCATTAAAGATGCTTACCTTTCTTGAATGTTGCACCAGTTGCTATCTTTGCCTTCACATTTTTCATTGTTAGCATTTTTTATGATGTTGATAACGTGTTAATATACAATTCTTGCACCATACAGTGTTGGGTAGGCCAAAAAAATGTAAAGGACTTTACTGTTGTTGACAGTTTTGTGTCGTTTGATTTCACCATTCTTGATAAACAGTTCCATTAATATTTGTGTTCTTTTATTTGTAAAGAAGTTGAAGAAAAGGCCAGAAGGTTGTGAATCTCCAGTTTCTGCCGATAATCAAATAAGCTACGATTTTTCTTGTCTCGAGCAAATTGTCATTTGAAATGTATAGCGTGTAGTCTTAATAAGCAACATTAATATTTGTATTTCTGTTTGTCCAATTTATGACTATATGTTCTGGCCTGAAGAAACAATATGCGATTATTCTTTACAATATAGGAATTTCTATAGTCATAGACTAGTTTTTGTGCTCAAGTAGAATCATTCATCTGTCATCATTTGATAAAATCTTGAAACAATTTTGGCAGGCTGAAAGCAAGATCTAGATCGCTCTCCATGTTTGGGCAGCTGGTCTCTCCCAAGCCGTTCAACCCAACTGTCATTAAAGACAGGTACTGTAACCCCCTTTATTCTACTTGAACTGGTAAGATCGTCCATGCACTTGGTTCATTTTCTGGCGTTTGTTACAACATTAATAGCTTTGGAAATGCTGGTAGAGATATCAAATGTTAGAGCGCGTCTTTGTTGTGTGCTTATGATAAAGTGCAGAAGGACTGGAATGGTGCCAAATAATCGTCGAGCACTCAGCTTATCAGTTATCTTTTATATATCCGTCATGTGTAGTTCAAAATTATTATTGATTAATTATAAAAGCAGGAAGATTTCAATGCCATCCCTAATTAGGAACTTCTGAGAAAAAAAAAAAATTGTGATCGAACATAATCTCTTCTGCAGTTAAATTGTCATCGAACAGTTGAAGTTGGGATAAAACCCTTATCGTCTTCTTTGCTAGAACAGCAGACCCCTTTCTTCCATTTCGAATTTGGAATTCCAAATCCAAGCAATCTTCAATTTGTGTTTCCAAATCTTCTTTGCAAACAACTTTTCCATTACGTGTACCTGTGGCGTCTCTCTCAATTAAAAAGAGTGCGTATACGAACACAGTCATTCAATGGTCATCCTCCCTATTTCTATATTTTTTAAAAACTTTCAGTTTCAGAAATTAAAAATTGATCTGCAAAACCTCCAAATCAAAAATGGAAGAAGATATGAGCCAGATTTTTTTTTTTTCACTTTTCATAAAATTTAGTAATTTCAAACACCGTCTCTTAAATAAACTCACATATTTGGGCAGTTTATTAAACCAGGCAACTCTTCATTGTGCTATTTTACAATTGTGTCTTATCGGAATTGTTGCTTAAATACCGTTGTGTTGGCTTTGCATCCCCATCCACCCAAATCCCCCAACCAAAGACGCCGTCGCTTTCCAATAACACCACTTCTACGGTGGCTCGCCACCCTCATCCGCTCAGCCGCCGCTATTACTTGACCTGGATTTGCTCCTCTGTCGGTGGTGTTTGTTGCATCCACACTCAAAGACACTGTCGCCTTCAACAACACCACCTCTGCGATGGCTCAAGCGGTTCTCCACCCTCATCCGCCACCGATCACCGATATTAACAGCAGAGGATAAAATCTTCCACAATCTACATGATCTATTATCTGGTTCCTATTTCGATTTCAAAGCATGAAACAAACGAAACACTGCCGACATGAACAGTTTGGGAAAAAGAAGGCGGTAGACGGTTCAGAAAAAAGCAATTTGGGAAAAAGGCGACAGACGGTTTAGAAAAAAAAAGCGGCGGTTTCTGGAAAGGAGGAGCAGCGTTTTGGGAAAAAGCAGCGGCGGCGAAGCGGTGCCCGACGAAAAGTTTAATCACCGCGCCGCTCGTGCTTCTTTGTTCCCTCCGATATTGAAGACAAAACTTCAGTATATTAGAAACCTTCAGATTCAGAAGAGTATGCAGTTTTTTTTTGATCGGATGAAAGTTAGTTGTTAGATGTTAGTAGTTAATCTGGCCAAATATCAAACCTTTCGCTTAATTGAAGTCATATAACTCCCCAAACTCCAATTAAGTTCCCCAAGAATCGAACGCAGGTCTCCCCGCTTCGATTGAGGCCGGTAAATCGGTCAATTTAAGTCATTTGTTGGTATCTGATTAGTGGGGCTAATTTTTGACATTGCACCCATATCCATGAAATAACTTATCACATCTTTTAGTTGGATTTATTATTAACCATAATCCCAGGTTTTGGCAATATCCCAGGTCTCCAGGATTTGAGACTTTTCTCATCAAACAAAGTAAATAGTTGATAATGTTAGGTAATTAATTCTTATTCAACCTTATCACCTAAAGTAACTTTAGGTTTCAATTGGATCCAGGGGCTACTTGCTCTCCACCATATAGTTTAAGGTCTAGTTTTAATTGTTTTTTGTCCCATAATTTTTTTACATTTATTAAAATTGTCCCATAATTATATGATTTTTGAATTTTTATTTTTTAGAAAAAAACAAAAAGAATATAGACACTCTACTCCAAGAGCACAAGAGATGCCCTCAAGAGAGAAAAAATTGGACAAGGCAGACTCATCAAAACTATCGACAATGTTGTTTACGTCATATTAATAGTTCCGTGTTCATTTTTCCGCCATAAGTTGCTACTAGCGAGTATTTAAATCATTTTCATCAATGATCTCATAATTATCTGCTTTTTTGATTGAGTCTCATATATATATATATATATTTTGTAATTCAGTCTCAAATGGCGGCATGTAAGCAGCGTCATTGCGATTATGAAATTGTTGGATCGATGCACACACGCATACCGATGCGGGTGTGTCAATCAACATTCCTTACTACATCAGCATGTTGGCCTGTAGGGGATCAACTTCAATACCCATAAATTTTATAAAACACACATATATATTTAATTTATTTATTTTCAATATTATTTTATTCCCTAGAATATAAAGGCCCATTTAACATTTAAATTCTAGTTCTTATCTCATTTAAGCCCAAAGCCTAACCCCAATCCTACTAGGCTTATATATTTGAGATCATACCTCATATTTTTTATATTCTCATTATGTACACAGTTTAAACCCTAGATACGTTTTCTTCCTCTGCAAAAGAGTTCTTACAGTATCATCTGTTCCTTCTCTTTACTCTGTATTCTTGAAGTTTATAATTTTTTTTAATTAAATCTCTCTCAAGTTATATATCTATTATATATATAATATATATATATTACTTGATCATGTTTTGACTATTAGGGTTATTTGTTTTAAAGTCTTCTGGAGTGATATTATTAAGTAACTGGGCTAGCTAAGGTCTAACTAGCTAATTTGGGTATGAAGGCATACATACGTGTACAAATTATGAACTTTGCGGTAAAAGCTATTAATTATTGGATTGTTACTTTCGTTTCTATGGAATTGGAATATACATATAGTTCTTTTGTTTCTCATGTGAGATGGAGCATATATAATTTGAGTATTGGCGTTTTAAAATGATGATGAAAGGGGGGGTGTTAATTTGTATTGGCTACATCTTTTCAAATACCGTATGATAGAGGCATATCAGTGAATTTTTTGTCTTGTTATTTATGTTAGATGGGGGTAATCAGGAACATACCTCCTGAGACCTGAAGCGAAACAATAAGAATATGATGGCGGCATGATGTGATCTTCGAGATCCTGGTCCGACTACCACTCAAACACGCAATCCAATGCACGCTTCTCCAACAAGAAAATGCATCGTTTAATTTCTCAACACAAAAACTTTCTAATTTCATCGTCGTATCCGTATCCGGGCATCAAATCAAGCATATTCTATCGCCACATTTTCAAAAGATTTACTCCACCAAATCGTGAGCTATCCATAACCCTACCCGAGAGAGTACTCCTGATGGTCCAAGTAATTCTGGACTCGTGCAACAGGTTCTTCTTATAGCGTTTCCCCCACAACGTTCAATCTGTGTATTTTAATCCAATCACCGGCGGAACCACGTTCGTCGGCAGGGTTAACCCCTTTAAACTCTACACCGCCAAATTAGCTGTCGACTTAGATGCTGCCCAGGATATATACTACTGCTTTCACTTTAAATTAGTGACAGTTTGATATCGCTGTCAACAGTGTAAGTAAAAGATAAAGATATTTTTACATGGATAATCAGTGTTTTGCCCCTTCCCCGGGCCCACCGGCCTCACGTGGTGGTCCCTAAACCCTGTGAAATCAACGGGTAGTAAGGTGTTTTACATGGATGCATGTACTGGCCTCAGCATGGCAAGGACACTATAGTCTTTTGCATGTGGAAGAAAAAAAAAACAGGAACGATAAAGTTGGCCTTTTTCCGATTCCATTCTTTATCTGATCAGTTCTTACAGGACTACAACGTCTCATAACACAAGAAGCTGGACTCATGGATTAGTCAGATGCATGCGTGGGAGAATTTAAGAGGAACTTAAGGTGATTAGTTTATTTGTTTTGGTCATATGAATAAATTCAACTTATATATATTATGTTCTTGTTTACTCTCAATTATACATTTTGAGACATTATTGGAAAACATTATTCATTCCTTATGAATTCGAAAATTTATGTATGGTTTTTGAATTAACAGATTTTATAATGGGAGGTATATATTCTAGTTTGTGGAAATGGAGGAGAGTTTAATTTAAATAGATTGATTGGAAGAATTGTATCAAAAGCTTAGTTCAAGTAATTATGGGAAATATTTCAATGGCATGAATTTGCACTTTATAAGTTTGAAATGTTGAATCCTCAATGGATATATATAGAATTATAGTAAAATTACTTAATTATATATTTTTTCTATATTATGATTGGTTTATCAAGTAATGTGATGGACCCAAAATAAAAAAAATAATGTGATTAGGGTGTTATAACTCTGTTAATCTGGCTGATACTTTTGAGCTTATTTGTGTTGGATTGTACGGAATTGGCTGATCATGAGGGCTTATTTGTATGAGTTATAGTTGGTTTTCAAATCCCTTTAGGCTCCATTTGGATGGATGGATGGATGGTTTGAAATCCATGGATTTCACACAAATCATCACACTTTAATGGATTTATATACAAATATTTAGATTTGAGAGTCTAGTTTAAAATTGAGAGTTTTAAATTTTCATCTCTTTATGAAAAAAAGAAAAATGTTGATTTAAATGAAACGAGTGGACCGCTGGCTTCTCTCTTTTTGTTTGTTTCTTGATAAATTAGCATTCTGTATGCAATCTAACCATATAAAATGCCTTCTCACACTATGTCTTGTTGGTGATCAAATGATTTTTTTTATAATATATTTATATATGCATATAAGTCTAGGCAAAACCTTCACAAATTGTATATATAAAAGGCTTAAGTGACAGTTTGAATTTGATTAGCAATTGTTTTTTATGAGCATATGTGAAAAGATGTGCGAGGGAACACAGGATGAGTGAGTCTATGCATATACGGGGTGTGCATTCATAGTGTATTTTTAAACATGCAACTATACAAAATTAAGCATGCAACTATTCAAAACAAAAAGCATGCAACTATGTTCCCATATTAACGAGTTTACTTTTTAGCCTAACAAGTTACTTATGGAGGTCCCGAGCGGGTTTGTGAGGTGGAAGTCTCTGAGGGAGGGGTGAATAGACTTCAAAACTTTTAAATGTGGATCGGTGTGATTCTGATTACCCGATCAGTGCTAGTGTATCGGTTTAGTGATGTTCAATCTTCTTGAGTGTCGAGGCGGTCGAACGATATCTGTCCCATTTAGCGAGTGAGGAAGCTTGTTTTAACGATGTGAAAAACCCGTTTTATCAATTGATTCTTAAGTCGGTTTTTCAACGGTGACTAAGGTGTCGACGATCGGATCGATTTGCTTAGTCTTGATTGAGCTTAACTTAGAATATGTATCTTGCTTTTAAGCTTCGGTTGTGTGAATAGTGTAAGCAATAAAAAGCGTAAATACACACAGACTTTTTATAGTGGTTTGGAGCGAAACTTGATGCTTCGTCCGCTCTTCCCTTAACACAGGGAACCTTAGACTTAACTGCGGGACTTATATCCCTCCGTGATGGCGAGATTTTTATTGAGTTCACACTCTCTGAGATGTTTATCGAGTTCACACTCAATAGAACTAGAAATCGAAAACTAGAATCCCTGATGCGAAATCTTGGGAACAAACTTAACCTAACTTGCGTTTGGGTAAAAAATGTTTGAGGGCTCAATTTGGAAATCTATCTGGTGTTTTTAGGTGGCCAAATGCTAGTGGATATGATTTCTTTGCTAGAAACTAATGGAATGAACACTCTAAGAATAATCTTCAAATATGGTGTTCTTCGGCGGAAATCCCCGAAGGCTTTTTGCTTCTTGAGAATCTGCGTTAATGATGTTGTTTCGCTTTGCTCAATTGTTCATGTGATAGTAGTTAGTCTCTGTCCTTCCTTTGAGCAATCCGTTTTTATAAACCTCGAAATCAAAGAGCCGTTGGAGAAGCGATTTGAATTTAAGACTATATTAGGTAGGTTGTAGGATATGATTGTGGCGTGCTCACGATTATCGGCGTGGCCCGTAGATTAACGCCCGTTTTTCATCCCATATTGTATCCTTCATTGTCGCTCTTTTTTTTGCCGTGTCGCTTTCTCGCCCAGCCAGCGCCCCTGATGTTGTCCATTAGGCGATTGATATTCCTTTTTGTAGATTCTCTTATGCGGTGTATAATTTTGATTGACACGGTGTGGTGACTTGTCGGAGTGGCGATCGATCTATCTTGTTTGAATCTTGATGCATATTGTCTTAGCTTCAATCTGGCATTAAAATTTGAATGTAGGTCTTGAGTCTTTTGATCTTCCGGTGTCTCACGAACCTTAGTGTATTCCATCATCCGAGTCTTGAGGTTTATTCTTTGAGAGTCTTGAGTTTATCCCGAGTCTTGAGGTTCGCTCTGGTCTTGGTGTCTATCACGAATCTTCGGTTCATCTGTCTTCACTTTGATCTTCGACTTCTTGTCTTACGATTTGTTCTTAGTCTTGATCATCGACCTTATGTAGGTAATACGATACTTCGACGACCTATACATATTGATTCCCCCTCAATATGTGACCCTATCTTTACATCGACTATCTATACATTTTTGAATTGGTCATCTTAATACGATTCAAGTCATCGACCCGGTTCCAGTCAGTTGGTCTGTCTGACTTTTGGAACTTCCATCAAAACTAAAATCTGATTTCCCAATAATTTCCCCACTTTTTGATGGAACCAAAACCCTTCGAGAAAAAAACAGATACCATGAATGGAAATGTAGATAATAAGCGGTATACCTCGGAAAACAATGAGATGTTGTCTTAGAATCGGTCAAGATGGAATATTTCATTGAGATAGAATTATTGTGCATTATAGAATACATGAAAAACCCTATCATCGATTCCAAGTTATCTTCTCGGTGTACTTGAACATTTGCGACTTTTGGGGATGCGAACATCTGTCACCATCCTTTGCATTAGTTTGTCGACTCTTCTCTCTATGGATCCCTCGTTTTTAAATAAATCCATAGTAGGCATTCTTGAACTTTTGAGGGATCTGGCTTTTTGTGCGGGCCTTGAAGGTGGAAGGTAGTTCAAAGGGTGGAACTTCTGGTATCGGTGACATGATCTTTCCTTCTTTCATCCTTTGTCATGCGGTAGAATGCGGATACTTTGTTTCTAACCGGTTTGAAATTCATCATCATTTTTGATGCGATCTTGATGAATTGGAATCTTCTCCGGAGATGTAACGTCCGCATAACCATTCTCCTCGATATGATCCCGTTCACGGAAGCGAGTCCTGGCCCGTGCACGGAAGGATGTCTTTAACGAGGTGTCGGAAGGGCATTCTTCTCCTCCCAATCTCTCTGCTGCTGACCGTTCTTATAACTTCCTTCGGGATGGCGATGTTGATCCACTTATCTCTGCTAACTTCTGCTTCTTGATAATGACCTCTACTTTATTCTCTGCTCGTGTTTGCTCTTGAACTTTGTTGAGGAGTCATCAGCTTTGTTGAAATAGGTATTTGCTTGTCTCTGATCTTCATGAGTTAGCACCACCATTTTGCCTTTGCCTTTCTTTCTCCTCAGTACCTTTCGGAGTTCATCTTGTTCGTCTTCTTGACTAACTTCTTAGCGAGTTCAAGGCTCTTGGCGATCGCCGATTTCCATTCCTTTTTAGCCTGTGAGCGAAAAAGTCTTCCAATCTTATCGACTCTGGCGATAATCTCTAAAAGCGGTTTTTGCTCGGTGATCTCTTTCTTATGTTTCTCCGCGGTTTCCTTCACCCGACAACGAGATCATTAGATGGAGTGGTTAATGAAGTCGGATCTGATTGGTTTTCGGTAGAGATGAAATTGTTTACCAAAGCCGTAATGCATTTTCTTCTTCCTCTTTATTCTCTTTTCTTTCCTTTTGGTTTCATCAAAGGGTTGGACTATCTTCTTGATTCGCGATTTATTGGTAGAGATCTGGGTTCCTCGACAACAAGAGGAATGTCGAGCAGTTGGCGAAAGGTTGAGTTGAAGAAGCGTCAGGAAACTTAATTCGATTTCTGTCTTTGCTAGTTTCAGAAATTTAAAAATGTTTCCAACCGTATCCATGTAGTTTGTTAGTTTTGTCGAGGATGCCCGGACATTTTCCAAAAGTACGTATCGATTGAGCATCTCTGTCTAATAGTGGTTTTCGGGGCCAGTTTGAGCTTCTCGACAGAGGGATTTACTGGTTGCATTACTTGCCAAGGATGACGTGCTTTCGATACGGTTGTTGGTCCCGTTGGATTTTTTCGCGCGTGCGAGAAGTGAAAAACATGTAATCAATGCATATAAAAGCGAGGGTGAAGAGGCGAGTGATTCGATTTTTCTTTTAAAACGATGTGTGTGTTTTGCTTATAATGCATATGGCAAGTAAGAACATAAAGCGATAAAGAAACCACCGATTTTTATGAGTGGTTGGAGTCAACTCTTCCATCTTCCCTATCATCGGGGCACCTACTAAATAAGCCCGGACTTAGTTTAGCGTGTTAGTCCAACACCCAGCAGATGTTTACCCATTCACACTCAAGCGGGACTTATCACCCTCATGGGATTGCCTACCACTCACTTTCGGGATTCTTTAGATGTTTGAGGAGTTCACACTTCATGCTCTAAACTTAGCAGAGCTCTTGGGTTTGGGTATAAGATTGTTTGGTTTCCAACTAGGTTGAGATTTTTCCTTACATTTGTTTTAGCCTCAATGCTTGGGATGGGAAAATCTCTCTAAACTAGGATATAGCATTTTTGCTTAGATCTAGGAGTGAAACACTCTTTTGAATATATCGTGTATTTCTTGCTCACGTGTTCTATGGTGGGAATCTTTAGATGATTTGGCGATGGATGTTTTCATTTTTTTTCCACACGATAATGAGGGAAATACTTGTATTTATAGTGTGGATTTGAATATTCTGGTTGGATGGATCACATTCAAATCCATACTTCTATTCTTGTAGCTTTCTTGTAGCTTTTCGGTCCCGTTGTCTTCTCTCATTGGTCGCGTCGGTGATTCGCGTATATTCCTCGATTCTCGCCTTGAAATCATTGATTCTACAGGTCTAAGTCATCCTTCGGTTCCATCGAGCCTTGGTCTATGCGATCGACCTCTTTTCGGTGGCGGTTTGATTCTTCGACCCTGGATTAAGTTGGTGATCGGTATGCAGTTTAGTTT
This sequence comes from Stenogyne calaminthoides, assembly GCA_037126765.1. Classification (NCBI taxonomy): domain Eukaryota; kingdom Viridiplantae; phylum Streptophyta; class Magnoliopsida; order Lamiales; family Lamiaceae; genus Stenogyne; species Stenogyne calaminthoides. The sequence goes on along the minus strand of JBBCBC010000022.1, from coordinate 30,282,855 downwards.
CGATATGATTCTTCTACTGATGATCATTTCATGGAATCATTATCGCCAATTAATTACGCTCCAGTTAGCATATTAGGATTCAGCATACTCGGTTTCAGCACATCCGTCAATCGTGCGATCTTGATCATCCGCCGATCTCGATCCGTCGATCTAAATCGATCTCGCTTCTTATCTCCGATCTTCAGCACTATTACGATCTGCAGTGGTCTGATCCATTTGATTCTTCGATGGCTTAAGCTTATCTTTCTTGATTTTACTTTCGTACGTGATTGACAGAACTCTTCTTTCATCTGATCTCGTCCGGTGTAAATCCTCGCGACCTCGCTGATCTCGATCAACCGTTCGTGAGTTCCCCTCAATTTGTTCGTTCCACTCAACTTGTTTTTCTTCAAATTCTTTAACTGAAGTTTAGTGTATGTTTTAAACGTAGTCATTTAAAATATCCTTTATTGGCTTTACAGATTTCGCCTGACTAGTTTTGCTTGCTCATCTTCCGTCGCTTTATGGATGCAGCAATGCCGTTGTCTTCAATGACCTTGATCTCCATTCTGAATCTGATATAATGATCTGAATAGAACAATAGTGGATGACAAGCCTTATAAGTTAGATTTCATTTATTTCCTAAGCGGTCTGTAGGAGGTTATGATGGTTTATCTAATATCAGCAATCCAGACTTTTCTGTATCTGATATCTGTAAATGGGATGCCGATTCAACAACGCTGATCGGTGATGTTTAACTGTTTAACTCAAGTCTGAAAAATGGATGATTGCTGAGCAGAATAAAAATTCTTGATAACTTTTGATGCGATATCATAAAGAACACTATTTCTTCTCTGACTGGATGTCAGATGTTGTTCCATTAAGGGCATAGATCCGATGAGATACTCCTTGATCGGATTTGGCAACATACCATTTCTGCGGAGGCGGTGGGCAACCTGAGTTACGGTATTGGAAGGATTATGAAGACGAACACTTTCGACATGGCGGATCTCGAGGAGGCCTCGCAGCGACTTGATTGGAATTGGGATATTTGTGGTTGATTGTTTCGGCGTGTTCAAAAGTGCCGGTTTTCTGCGAGCGGGTTGATTGATTAGTGGTGTGGAAGTCTTGGTGATGCGATGGCGGTGGGGTGAGAAGGATTTTGCAGGAGGTGATGATGATTTTTTGAGAGGAGAGGGTGATGGTGATTTGGAAGTGGGCGTTAGCGATCTTGCTCTCTGGAAAGATCTTGGTGGAATCAATGGTCTTGCTCCAGTTCCTCCTTTCTCTCTATTCCTTACTCTCGATAGTTGGCTCAGGCGGGCTGTCTCTCGGATCTTGTTCCTGTGGCTTGGCGAGAACTGGGCGTCTTGGAGGAGGTGTGACCTCTCTTACAGCTGAGATCTTCCTCCTCTTCTGGAAATCTTGGTTTTGGAATGGTCTGGATTGTCGGTGGGGACTAAATACACCGCACCCAATATAGCGCTATCTTTCTTGGTATATCTTATCCATTCCGTTCATTTATAATTACGTATGGAATAGAATTTTATGTATGAACCAGGCATTTGAAGATCAGCACTTCATTGCTGATTCAAACTCACCGTCTGCTGGCCATACCCGACGATGATATCTGAAACATAGCGATTCGCGCCTCATCATGATTGATATGAACAATCTCCGGGCGATATATTCTTCTATGGAAGGCTCGGCGTTAAATTAAGTGTTCCTCTGCGATTATGACAACTCGGCGAAATGGCACTTTCTCACTGCATCGGCGTGAGTCTGCGGATTGATGCTTATAAGTTCAAACGATATCTGGAATCGTCATTCGACACCATAACACTTCCGGTCTCCATCGGAAGAAATCGGTGGCGTAAATATCCGTCCTGCCGCAAATTGTGAAAACTCGAGGCTTAATGGTGGATGATGTTACGATGTGTACAACAATAGCGTTCAAGTCCTACGCTGCATAAGCACTCCGAAATTTCTGTGATTAAAAGTGCGGTGATGGTGGGGCTAGGCCTTTCATCAATGATGCTGCTATCGATGAAAAAATTCGTTTTTTAACATAGTAGATAAGATATGTCATTTTGTATGCGATATATCTTAATTATTCATTTTAGTTTGAGTAGATATTTACAATAGAAATCGATCAAACTAGTAATTTTAGCATCAATTTAGCAAATAAGCGTTTAGATCTAATAATTCAAAATATATCATCGTTTTGTAAGCTAATTTTAGAGAAATTGAGATCATCTGATTAATTAATCGAAAATTACCGGAAATTGATTGAAGATTTAGAAATGTAGGAAGAGTAGAAATCAATTGATCTCGATAGTAATTCTCTGAATCTTTGATAAAAGTTTTCAAGAAAGATTTGGATTTTTATAGAATCAGAGAGGAAAACATTTTTAAAGTACTCAAATATCATGTTTTGAAAAATGGGTGGAAAGTTAATCATTAAGTGATCATTGAAAAGTAGTCTTTTAAATATTAGGACCTAAAAATTCATAAAACCATTAAAACTTTTAAGTCTTAAGTTTGATAAAACTTTATTTAAATAATAATGGAAAAGGGATAATGATATTCTGACAATATCGATCAGATTATGATCATATCGATATATTTAAATTCATATCGATACTTCGTCTTGATCTTCTGAATCAACTCCGCTTAAACTTTTACTTGAGGGGTCAGTAAATCTCGATTCGAATAATGTGATTTGACGTCCGTAATAATAGTAGATACGTGATTAATCACACCGTTAACTCGTGACCATTAGCCGGCGTGTTCACTTTAAAAGATGTACGAAAAAAAATAAATTTGCATTTATACCCCTAATTTCCTTCTATGTTTAGAACAACCTGACATAAACCATTCATCTTCTTTTTAGCATACTATCAATGAAGTTCCTTGGACTTCAGAACTTTCCTTACTTTTCCAATGAATTGACTTCTCAAATCAACCTTTGTATGAACCTTCTTTCGTGGAAATCATCTAAGATTTTACATGATCGATATAAAAACCTTTATGGGCGGATGCCGCTAAAACGATGAAACACTTTATCTGATATTAATGCTTTATCAGACGGCAGGTGCATCCATGAGACCGATCGAAAACAAAACATGAGTTTGATATACAATCTTGTGTATCCGACTGATATCATGAAAATAATATTATAGTCTTTATGACCAAACACATATACGTTTAGCAATTGGAAAGCCCGTGATTTTAGGTCAAAGATACATTTAGTCATCAAGGCTGGCTCTCGCTCACTAACTCCGGCTCTAAGAGTGGCTTTTCAGTTCTAAGCTTCTACACTTCTGATAAAATATATTTCTTAAAATCTCTCTCTCCTTCCACACTGGGATTGTCTTGAAGCTTGGTTTTGCGACCTAGGGTCTTACTTATGAAGATAGCTTGCTACGCGCTTGCTGGCTTGTGATACTCCTTGTAACTGTAATCAATATAAGGTCTTATTAGTAATTATATTCCTTTGCGTTGTTGTTGCTTATTATCTGATCTTTATATGACACTTGTTGGCTACGGCTTTGTCGACTTATAAGTAATCTTCCCATCGATTGGTTACATGTCTGATATATGTGACCGTCTGCCATTTATACGAACTTGAGATGATATTGATAAATACGATGTTGAGATCTCTTCATGAGATTCATAACGGTTGAGTCTTTTAACTAAACTGGTTCAAGAATCGTTCTTCATTATCTAGTGCGACTGCTGCCGAATCCAATGCCTGGATTCCGTAACTCTTTGAATCTGATCATTAGCGGCTTGGTTAGGATACATACATGAATATGGATCTTTCCATCCACGATATTCTTCTTTTCAACGTGATCCTACGATAAAATGGCATCCACACATCTTTTGTCTTGTATGAAGCGAGTTACAGTGATTCTGACGCTATCGCGAATATAGATGCGTTCTTAAACGATGTTGTAATCTCAGCGAGCGGTTGAGCTCTGCGGTAGTAAGTACTTATGACTGATACCTTGACTGGTCGGTTTCGCTTTGACGTCAGGTTGGCTTCTGGGTCCAACCTCCATGTCTGAATCGAGAATACCGCTTTAGCTACCGTTCTGATAAACCGGTCACCTTGGATGCGAAATCATTAAATTCAACTCTGATGATGCCTCTGCCGAAAAGTGTCAGTAGTGATCGATCGAATATGTTCTTTTTCGGGTGCTTGACCATCTTCGTACCGGATTATCTTGAACCGTCATCATTGGAATCTGACTTTCTTCACAATGTTGAACTCAAGCATTCGGTTATTATTATTCTTGGCGATGAATATCGCCACACCATGGCAATGATTTTAACCCTTGCATCAATTTCTTCATGACTTTACATAGCTTCTGCGGAGATCGAAAATCAGTGTATCCGCGTAATCTGAAATATCGGAATATCCTTATAATGCAATCTTGAATCAGGTTATCTTATTTTAATGAATTAAACTGTCTGTCAAGAAGCGAAGAGTCATCATACCAAACTCAAAGGAGCTTATTTGACCCGTCAAACTTTCATCATGGTACACTTAGTTTCCGCCTTTCAAAACTGGGGTTGTTCGACATCAAACTTACTCTATTAGTGCCGGTTATGCTCTTTTATCAGACCCTCTTAGTAATATATAAAAAGCAGTAGAAGTGACGGTCTCAATTACGATTGTGAATACCGCTTTGTGACTTCTTTTAATGCAGGTTATGATGTTATTCTCGTCTCTCGTTTCTTTAATTAGTTCAAGTCGTCCTGATTTCCAACTTGATTTTTCTCTCAAAACATTGATTTACATCTTCGTAAGCTTCCAGATAAACGTCTTGTTAGAGGCTTCCTCTGCTGGTTAGTTAAACCCTAAAACCGAATCTTTAACGATGCAACTCATAATGCGATACCTGGTTTGACTCTGGGTCTAAATGTCGGTCGGTTGGATGACTTGTCAGAATTCTTATTCGGTGTAAATGCATTTAGAGAACATCATCCATATCGATATTGGTTCATTTCTTAGTGATTGAAATTGGTGCGGAATTATGATCTCGGCATTATGTAATGTTGGACTCATCATGTCTTTGATGTACATTCGTGGAACTTGAGAGTTCTGAACTGATGGTTGATTCAGCAGTTGTATGATTATTTTATTCAGATAAAGATCAGATTACAGGATATTATAACTTTTTAATGTTCATCTTGCTCTCGCTTAATGCTTAGTGATCCATTTTTCTTAACGTGTCGGAAGTGGCGTTGATATACATTGCGGCTGATTCTTGTTGAAGATCGCCATCAAAGACCACGTGTGGTGTTTCTATGGCTAAAAGCCTTCTTTGGATGAATAATCTTATACAGCCTCAAATCTTATTGTTTAATATGAGGTTTTTGTTTGATCAGTGTCAATATTGATTATATAATTGTGGCATGTTATTAACATAGTCTATTGACTTCATGATTGGATTCTTCCATTTTTGTTGTGGCGTTCTTGCGAAGTTGACGTTCATCTTTTATATGCCAAACTAAATTAAAAATCAACAAGGAACTAAATATATGATCTATTATCATACCTTCTCATTTTGTAGCTTCTTGAAAGGCTGGTATCTTCATCGTTGTTCTGTATTAAAATATAAACTTGAAATAATCATTATGAAGATATTTAATTGATAGAATAAGTCCATAGATGCTCTCTTTGAATTAAGAATCCTTGAATAGAGAACTTCTTGTTTTCCTCCGTATGCGGCAATATACATTCTTTGGAAGGAAATATCTCATTCGGAGGTCACTGACCAAAGACTTATCTAGAAGCGTCTTCATTAGTCTGAAGAAGATTGAGATGGCTTCAATCTTTTTGTGCGAGCAGCCATACTTTTAAGAACTCTTAACAATTACTTTTATATATTCCTCGGACCATTGTTCTTGTCCGTTGTGTAGAATCGTCCCACTTTCCTTGAACGATTAGCAAGAGTTTGTTGAGCTTCGATTCTATTGTCATTACACTTGTCGCTCAGGCTCAATCTTTGAATCGTTTATCTTGATTGTGATGCGATAGTAGATTGTGCTTCAATCCTTAAGCTGTCACGAGACTCCGATTACTTATGCATCATCATTCTCTAAGATTCGATCTTTGGGCTGACAGTTACTCATCACCAAGAAAGTACCGTGAACCATATATTCTTTAAAATAGAAATGTTTGTTCAAGTCTGCCAAGCATCCACTATCGATGTACCGGATAGTTCTTGTACACAACATTGGTGATCCCACTTGAACTTTTATGATCAAATCGACTTTAAATAAATTAGGTCTGGGGTTGGTATTTGGGATCGCACCATGGATAGATTGATTTCTCATTACCGTCCTTTTAATCAATCTATCTTTTACAGTTAGTATGATTTATTAGGTGAGCCTTGGAACGATAGAAGACTTCAGGTTAACATATTTTGTCTTCTTTTAATCAGGATGTAGCTCGAGGTCATTGTACAGATCTCTTTTTCACGGTTATAAAGATTGAGTCATTGCCATCAAAAGATTCATATATCTTTTGGCATAGATGGTCTTTGAGTTTACTATAGCACTGTTGGGTCTCAGTTAGATTTTTTCTTCTTCTGAGGTTGTCTGCGATTTTCATCGAGGAATTGAGTTTCTTGAAGGCTGGGTTCTTGTTGATTCAACTAGTGCTGATTGAAACTTGCCTTACTTGCTATTGGTCTTTTCCGCTTATCGAGATACATGTTTAAACTTTTTGTACTATGATTTTGATTACCATACAAGTGATGAATCGCTGGGACTTTTGAGGATAGAAAGAGTTCTCATACCCAATTCACACTTCTTGTTAGTTGAATTCAATAAATTGTTCATATCTTGAGCAGTTTTGACTTAAGTAGAAACCTCTGACTGACAATAGATGCCTCTATTGAATAGCTCATCAAATTAGCCAGAAGGATTTTGGAAATCATCGACATTTGTTTATTGATTATCTTTGATGCCTTCGATAAATTTAACTTCGGAATGTTAAGTTCTCGTTTTGCATACGGCGGGTTTATAATTGACTTCTGACGCGTTCTTTAACAAAACGATTATTTCGTCTTAACTTTCATTTTCGGCTTCACTTTTCATTGTATAAATTAACCATCCAGAGAGTCTCATCAAGCAATTGCTGAGTGTCCTCCAACAATGAAGGTTTGGAGAATTTACCTCAGATGATCTTATCCCTTGGCCATTATAATGATTTCATCAGTATCACGAAGAATACTCGGATCTTCATGTTAAGTGGAAGTGGCGTGACGCTTATGGAATCGAAGTCTTCTATATGATGGCAGAATCCTCGGAGAGGCGGAGATAGGAATAATCAATTCAGGATGTGTCGTGACCATGACTTTTCTATCTCTGACGTTGCTCTGCCATTTCTCTTCCTTTCTCTTTGGGAGTTCGGCATTCAATTCTTTTAGTGACTGGTTTCTGATTGACATGATCTGATCTCTGATCGCTCAAAATCTGTGGAATCTCTGTCGAGTAGTGTCTGAATTCTTCTGCCCGAATCTGTTATCTCTTCTCTCATCTGACCAGGATCATCTCTTTTCTTTTTCTTCTGCTTGATCTCTTGCGATCACTCGGATCAGTTCTTCTGATGATTTGTCTGATTTGGCCTCCTGTTTCTTACATTTGTCTTGATAATTGTAGATACTTAGGATTGGTGATCTTGACTCATTATGTTTCTGTGGTTAGTGGCCTTTGATCTCTTCATATATTGGTTTGATCTGTCCTCTTTCGATTCATCTGAACTACGTGAACTAAAACAGACTATTAAATCTTTGAAATGTCTTGTATTCACTTGATTCATTTCTTTGAAGATCTGGGATCTTTTAGTTGATATCTTTATGCGACATCTCTCTTCGTTCGTGGTTTATTTCTTGACAGATCCTCCCATCGAGCTCATTGATGGTCTCGTTGGAGTAACATCTTTAAATTTTTGAACTTCACCGTTCAACTTTTGTAAATCGGTTGTCTTTGATCCGATCATTACCTTCCTTTTATCTCGGCAAAGAGTATCCCATTTGTTTCGCGATTTTGAGATATTTTATCTTCTCCTTTGTGACTTTATCCATCGTCTTCATGATTATATGTCTAGCGATTGTATCTAGAGTATACCATTTCTTTCTTCCGATCCATCGTATTTGGGCTTTTTGTACAAACTTCCCATTGCAAGCAAAGTTCCGATCTCCTCCAACTTCTTTGGGTTCGTGATATATTTATGATGGGTCCTCGCTCAATGACTTCCATCATTCTGCCGCTTATCGATCCTAGATGGTTGCACATATATATATAGCCCATCGCATACTCATCAATTGAAAACTTAGGCTAATCATGATACATGCGGAGGTATTATCCATCTTTGAGTGATTTTGAAAGCGAATGAGTTTTGAAAAATGATTTTCAAGATCTGCTCAAATGACCACAAAGATTATTCCTCAGAATTGATGATACTCAAAACTAGTGGTGCAGTAGAACCCTTTGCTCGATACCACTTGTAGGTCCTGAGCGGGTTTTGTGAGGTGGAAAAGTCTAGAGAGGAGGATGAATAGACTTAAAACTTTTAGAAGTCTTGGATCGGGGTGTAATTTTAGATTACCGTCCAGTGCTAGTGTATCGATTTTTTATGATGTTCAATCTTCTTGAGTGTGCAACGATGTCTGTCGGTTTAACCGAGAGTCTCTGTTGTTTTAACGGAAGTGTGAAAAAACCGGTTTTATCAATTTTCTTAAATGGGTTTTTCAACCGGTTTACTAAGGTGTCAACTTCATCCCATTTTGCTTAGTTCTTAACTTAGAATATGTATGCGCTTTTAAACTCGGTTGACGTGAATAGTGTAAAAGCAATAAGAAAAGCACGTAAATGCACACAAGACTTTTTATAGTGGTTCGAGACGAAATCAGGTCTTCGTCCCTCTTCCCTTAACAGAAAACCTTAACAAAAATTAACCGAACTTAACTTTCGGGACTTATATCCCCTCACGGGATGGCGAGATGTTTATTGAGTTCACACTCTCTACAGATGTTTATTGAGTTCACACTCAAATTTAACTAGAAATCGAAAACTAGAATCCTAGTCCTGAAATCTTACGGAACAAAATCGCTGGGATTATCTTTGGAAAGTATCTTTTACTTTGTATAATCGGCCTAATTTCGGACTTATTCTTTGAAATAAATTGTTTATCACCTGATGCTTTAAATATTATTGAATGTTACATATATTTCTTTGCATAATTGTTCAATAAAGTCGTGCGTGTTACATTGTAGTTAATTTAGTGATACCGAATCACGGAAGATTAAATTAACGGTCCTTGTAACTAAAAATGCGTTATTCACGACCTAGATGGAAATGAACAACCCATCGTGAAAGGTTGAAGTGTAAGGCTCAGATTGGCTTGTCTTGACCAAGAAGATTACACTAGTGCATGGTGATGCCTTTGAATAGGACCTCTGAGGAGGATAAATTCTTTAGGCTGAACAAGAAGAATTAGACCTCGAAGGTTAGTTCGTTGTTTTCTTAATCTTCGTTCCTTAAATAGGATCACGTGGGATTAGTAACTATTGCTTTGACTTATCATGGGTGGCGAATCAATGAGATTCAATACTTTTTATCTTGGGTAATATTATTAGTCACGTGTGATTGCTAAGATTTATCTGAAGAATCGCGTAATGTAATCACGCTTGTTTGATTTGCCCCCTTAGGAGGTTCATAAGCTTTATCATACCAAATCTTGCAAGTGGAATTAGTTTAGGTATGGATAATAATGTTGAACTGTTCCTTGACCAAGGATAAAAGATATTAATTAATGGAAAGCTATTTGATGGCTTGAATTAATTAATGGGCTAGATAATCTTAAACCACGAGAAATAATACCGGCCATATTGACCTGTAATATGGGTTAAGATGGATAGTCTTGATAATAATTATGTAGTGGGATTAATTAATATTTATGGGCTTGAATTATATTGTGGCTCAATATTAGATATTCAAGGTCCATTAGAAGGTCCAATCTTAATTCTCCTAAAGGCAGAGTAGCCCACAAATAGTCCAATAATTGAAAAAAGGTGATTAAAATAAAATAAATATTGTTGCTTATTTTTCCTATAAAATTTTGAAAAAATTATGGATAAGTTGGGATAAAGATTTTCTTTGAATTTTGTTATGGAATGAAGATATGTATTCTTGGAATACAAGATTATCTCATTAAATTCAAGAAATCTCCCACTTGGTTATTCATAAGGGAAATTTCGAAAGTTTTGAAAATATAGTGGGCAAGAAAGATTTTCTTGATTTTCTTGAAAAGATATTATGGAAGATATGTATTTCTTGAAATACAAGAATATATCATAAATTCAAGAAGATCCAAATCTTGTATTCTTGCATCATTATTTTCGAAAATTATCCATATTGAGGAGGTGGGATTTTTGTGGAATATTTTAATTATGGGAAAAAGAATATAGGAGATATATTCAAGATTTCTTGGTGATCAAGAAAAGTCTTTTTCCACATTGTTTTTTCACTGAAGAAATCGACCACTCATCTCCTATAAATAGGGGATGATTCTTTCATTCCAAGTACAATTCCATGTGCTGGAAAAATTAGCAAATCCACATAAGTGGTGCAACAAAGTTTATTTTTTCCTTTTTTTTAATTGTTAAATAAGTAAGTGTCCTTCCACGGATAGTTGAGCAAGGGCTAAGGAATACTTGGGAAGTCCTTTTGGTTAGTCCGGATCAACCGAATTCACTTTGCCATCCCAGAGAGATACGTTCATAAAACCCGTAGATTCGCATGCGTAGGTTTTCGTGGCTTATTATATGCATGATATGTTGTTGGATTATTATTTGAATTAATATAGGATTAATTCATGCTAGTAATAATTAAAGAATTAAATTTGTATTTAAATATTCACCCCAATAGATATCTCACAGTAACTTATTCCTCAACAAAAACAACCTAACTTGCGTTTGGGTAAAGAATGTTTGAGGGTTCCAATGAAATCTATCCACGGTGTTTTTAGGTAGCGAAATGCTTTGTGGATAGACCTTCTTGCTAGAACAATGGGATGGCACTTAATTCCGGTCTTCAAATATGGTGTTGTAGGAAATGATTGTGCTTTTTGCTTCTTGAGAATCTGCGTTAATGATGTTGTTCCGCTTTGCTTAATTGTTCGTTTTTAGTAGTTGGTCTCCGCCATTGTCCTTCCTTTCGAAAGCAATCATTTTATGTAGACCTCGAAATCAAGAGCCGATTGAGAGCAATTTGAATTTAAGACTATATTAGGTAGGTTGTTTGATATGATTGTGACGTGCTCAGATTATCTACGTGATCAGAGAGGCATGATTAGTCGCCCGTTTTTATCCCTTGTCGTATCCGCGTGTCCATTCTTTTTTGCACGGTCACTTTCTCCTTTTGATCTTGAAGTCTGTCCGTTAGCGATTGATATTAAACTTTTAGAAGATTCGTCTTTGTTCGGTGTATAATTTTGATTGACACGGTCTTAACGACTTGATCGAATAACGTCGATCACCCTTGATTCATTCGAGTCTCGATCTTAATGCATATTGCTCTTAGCTCAATTCGGTGTCTCAGTTGACCTTATATTGATTATTATTATTATTATGACCAAAAGAATTAACTAAATAATTTAAATGGGACTTGAATTAAATTATTTAATTAAGTAAATTAAATTACAGATTCGAACCCAACCCGAGTGGTTCATGGTTCACTTTCTGTCCGAAATTGATTCATGGTTCAATTCTACCCTAATAGGTTATGGTTTAGGGTTTATGATTTAGATTTCAATTTAGAGTGTAGGATTTTTTAAATTAATTTAAATTATTTAATTAAATAATTAAGATGAAAGTGGAAAAAATCATCAATTGGGGACACCCCTGGTCTCAATATCAAACTATATATATATATATATATATATATATATATATATATATATATATATATATATATATATATATTCATTCTAGTTCCGCCGCCACCATCCATTACCACATTATTTTTTTCCAATTAACGCATGAACTTTGTGTGTATCATTTTCAAATATAAATATATTATAGTTTAATTAATATTATCATCAATAAATTTATTTAATTGTTAAAAAAATACCAAATTGTCAAGACAGTGATAATGCAAAATAGTGGTTTGAGTTATTTCAGGGAAAATGTGATTCATTTTTTTTTCTAATTTACCCATGTTGTACGACATTAATAATAAGTAGCGCTACTTAAATATTTACTGATTAAATTATGTTTCGAAAAATAATGTACAAATCACTTTGGTCGAAAAAAAAAATGTACAAATCACTAGAAAAGTAAACCACACAATGGACAGGCCATCAAAACGGGTTTGTTTTAGTAAAAGTGTTGATTGTAAAATTTGAAATCGTTATTCTTAGATTACTTTATTCACCCAATCACCACCCTAAAATTTCTACAGAATTCACTAATTATATGGATAATATATAATGAACTAATGAAGTGTCGAGACATCAACAATTTATATACATAAATTGTGCTACATAACGTGTTATATATGTAGGAGTAGGACTGCAAATCAACCCAAACTAAACTCGATTCGAGATCGCTCGATTAAAACTCATTTAAATCAAACAATTTTGAACACAAATTTATATTTAATACAGTTCAAAGTTCAACTCGAGCTCAATAAATAAATTAAAAAAATCGTTAACATTTTAAACAAGAATAACACACCAACAACAATAATGAATCTAGTCATGATGTTCAATCTTCATCTTCTTATAAATTCGTTTATATTTTATATACTCCCTCCGTCCCAATCTTTAAGGTTTTCTTTCCATTTTTTTTGTCTCAATCTTTAAGGTTTCTTTCCTAAAATGGAAATACACTTTATCACATCACTTTATCACATAAAATACTAATAAACAACTCTTTTTACCCCCAACTACCCATCACTTTATCACTTTATCACATAAAATACTAATAAACAACTCTTTCTAATCACTATTCCCATAAATCCTTATGAACAGTAAAAAAACCCTAAAGAATTTTATTTTATGTAGATATTTTATCACTTGATTACCAACAAGACTTTATTGTAGAAGGCACTAAAATTTTATAGGCTAATCTGCAGCCACCTTTAATTTGGTTGGACTCACTGCATAGTCAACTTAGTAGCAACTTTTTCCAAGTAGATCAATTTAACAAGAGACCCACAAAAAGGGAAAGCCGGCGCCCAACTTTTTTCATTTAAATCATCATTTATCTGTCATAATCCACATTTTCATATAATAATTATTAAATAAATAGTTCGTTATGCATCTTGATTTCTCTTTCTCTACTCTTTTTTTTTTTTTTTTTTAGAGATTTAAAAACTCCCCACATCCGCGCCATTGACCCCCTCAACAAAAGAATCGAAAGATGTGCTTAAAGTGATGCATATTTGTGGGAAAACCAACATAATTCAATTCCAAGGACAAACCTCCATAATATTTTAATAAAGAATTTGTCCCACACGGGGATCAAATATGCTTTGCCGAGAAATTTTTCCCCACATCACCACAAGCTTTACCACTTGGTTATGCTCTTGGGTGCTCTCCACTCTTTTCTTGAAAGAACATGATGATGATACACACACATATATATGTTCAATGATACTTTGAAGTTTGAAGTATATATATCACACAGTCAACTTATGAATATATATATATATATATATATATATTCTCGATATGGTTTTTTTTTAGTTTTTTTTTATCGAGTCCGAACTCCAATTCGACTTTTCGACCGAACCTCATCCAAGCTTTTCATGGTTCAATTCAATCTTAACGATTAATGATTTAGAATTTACGGTTCATAGTTTAGGGCTTAGTTTAGGAATGCCACATAAATTTTATGGAGCCCAATATTAGGCTTCATCTCAAATATATATATATATATATATATATATATATATATATATATAATACATACAAATAATGTTTGAAGTTAATTTGAAGTATATATGTGTGTTAAGAATTCGTGGATTCGTGGATAAATGCAATTCAAGAATTTACATTGCATATGGTGTACTTCACTTTATTAATACTATTATTTTGCACATGGCACGCATTGTGGTACTAGTAAGCTGTAAGCTCCATTACTGTTAGTAAATGTACACCTAATTTAATTAATAGGACACGTGTGCACATAGAAAGCCATATATTTTAAGTTCGAGTTGGTATTCCTGAATTAGGTCTATACTCTATATTATAAATTTGAATTATTTGACATATTTTATTTATTTCTTACATATTTTTAAAATGTACGATGACTCTATCCTGGATGGACATAAGACCCAACCATTAAAATTATATTCAATTCCCTTAATGTTAATTAAACATTTGATAATGTGTAATAATTCAAGCGGTGCTTATATCGTGAAATCATGAATTCAACCGACCTTTGACCACTCTAACTAATTCCTACTTGTATAAAAACTCCACACAGCAGCTCAAAGCTTCGACAAAATCACTTGATCACACCATTTACCAAACACCCTCTTCTCTCTCTCTCCTCTCTTTCTCTCTCTAACATGGCTCCCCGCTCACGTCTCCTCACCGGCCAAACCTCACCGCCGCCGCCAACAGCCTCCACTCCGCTACCGGAACCTCCCAACGCCGACTTCGTCGTAATCCTCGCCGCTCTCCTCTGCGCCTTCGTCTGCTTCCTGGGCCTCATCGCCGTCGCCCGCTGCGCCTGGCTCCGCCGCATCGTCGGTAGCAACCTCCCGCCGCCACCGCCGCCGCCTCCGGCAAACGAAGGCCTGAAAAAGAAAGTGCTGAAATCTCTCCCGAAACTGACCTACACTGAAAACAACGAGCAAGCAACGAAGCTCCACGATTGCGCCATCTGTCTCGCCGATTTTGTCGCCGGCGACGAAATACGAATTCTGCCTCAATGCGGCCACGCCTTCCACGTGTCCTGCATCGACACGTGGCTCACGTCTCGCTCGTCCTGTCCCACGTGCCGCCAGATTTTGGAGGCGGCCCGGTGTAAAAAATGCCGCCGGTTCTCTACAGCCGGTTCGACCGCCGGTTTACTGCCTGAGCCGAGGGAAAGCTATCATATTATGTTCCTTGATCCTCGGTCGGTTTAATTAGTTCAATTATTTACACATATTAACTTTAGATTTTGTACATTACATTATATATATTATGTAGCTTCAAAGTCCAGAAAAATTGATCAAATGGCATTTATTAGTACTGCAAAATTGCATGCCAAAAATTCTAGCTGGTCACGTGGTTTGTTTTAGTGGACAGATACAAACACTCATTTACCGATGATTAATCTTTAGATTATAGATGACCTATTTTTTTTTTAACAAATTATTGGTGGTAGCTTAAGCTGAGATTTGAGTCAACACACTCCCACTTGACTACGAATTGGGCCCAATACACATATTCACACATTTTTCTCATTAGCATTCATATTTAGTACAATAATTATCACATGAGGGATTATAAAAATATATTTAAGATTGAATATTATATTTATCGTGCTTGACACTGCGTGTGGTAGTTAAGGCCGAGTTATAGTCGTACCAAAAATCATATGAAATTGAGTGTTCAGGTAAAACTTGTTTATAGTATAAATTTTATATTATTATATTTATAAATTGATATTATATTTATCAACGGTTATTATTACATTTATAAATTGAAATCATAGTATTAAATACTATAAGTACTAGTTTATAAATATAACTATATAAATTTTTATGGGAGAGTTTGTGATAAAATTTAATTTCAAATAAAAGCAAATAAACAATCGAATCTATTATTTTGAATTGAATTTTAAATTTGTTATCCAACTTCTTCTTTGCTCCAAGTGCAACATTCTAAAGAGAAATTGATCTAATATAATAAAATGAGGATTTTGTCGGTCAACGTGATTAACATATTAATTACGATAATGACTAGGGTGACTATATACATAAATGTCACGAGTCAAATCCGTCTCTTCTTTGAACGAACTTTTCTCTCTTATGATCGAATTTCTTTACATAATCTTGCATAGTGTGATTTACCTATCTTCAAATAGTAGTGCGGATTATCTAATGTTCTTAAAGATAATTATTTATTATTAAATATATCCCTTATCCATATCAAAATCGCACTTTGTTGATAGCAACGTTTTCTCTTGTTTTGTTTTCTAGTGATCATACTCCAAGTAATTCTTCGACTCATTTGGCTCAACAGGGCATATCTTCCACCGTTTATCCCATAATAACTTGCACACCATTTTTAATTTTTAATGCGGACGTTTCAAAATAATTTGCACACCTTTAAAATAATTTTTTTTTAATAAATCTCACTCTCATAATATTTATAATTTTACATAAAATGATATTACTTTTTGGCCCACATACACACAATTCAGCTAACGTTTTTATTTTATATAAAAGTATAAAATTACCCCATAAAATTCTACTCATTATTTACTTTCTTAATTTGTGTGTCCACCAAATAATACAAATTAATTCGGACGCATGGGGATTTATATTAAATATATCTATTATATACACACGTACTCATAACAATTATATAATTCACTAATAGAATCTGGACATTTGAGATTTTCCTGAAGCAAAATGAATAAATAGACAAAAAAAAGGCATTTAGGCATATATAATTATTTATAAGACTACGGAGATAGTAGGGGAATGGAGATGTGAATTCATGATAATTTTGAAACGCCCAATTAAGTATAATTGGTCTCATGAGTCATGATTACCTATTTAAAAAAATGTGCCAATTAATTGACAGGATAGAAGATAGTATAGCGTAATAGTTCACAGATCGCACCAATGATAGAGATGAATATCTTTAAAAAAAAGATCATGATTGAATTTGCATGATTTTGATTAGTGAATGGGGAACTTTTGAAAAGAGATAGAAATTAGAATGTCGGGTCTGGTATGTACGCTCTATAATTTATTATATGAAAACGTGCAATATATATTCGTAAAATAAATTATACACTTTATTATAATAATTAAATTATATATTTTAATATAATAAATTATATATTTTTAAAATACAGTATGAAATATACACTACACTTGGTGTCACAGAGCTAGATTAGAAAGTTATGTAACGAAAAATATTCATATCATATCTAATTATGACAACTAGTATGTCATTCTTCACCTAGTGAACAATTAATTTCATTCAACATCCCCAAATTAACATTCAAGTATACAAAGCAACATCGTTTTGCATTTTTCCGGTCGAAGTTTTAGGAATAAAATTGGATAATTCGAAAGATTAGACTAAATCAATAAAATTTATCTTTTTTACAAAAAAAAAATGTTATGGGAAGAAATAATGGAATGATGAGGCCCTTTATTTTTGTAGGACAATACAAGATGACAAAATGAAATTAATTAGTAGGTCGGTGAACCACAGGTCAAAGAACTATAGTAAAAGTTATGGGTATAATTGTTTGAGAAATTAAATAAAGATAAAAATTAATATGAGACGATCTCATGCATAAGATGAAGTATAATTTAGCACAATTAATATTCATTCCTCCCAAAATGTTAAAGTATTAATGTTCAAATTACACTTCGTCTCACCGTGAGACGGTCTAACACAAGTGTGCCTCTTAAATAAACGAATTAATTCTCCATTTCTCTACAAGTTCGAACTTTTATATGAGATGAAATTCTTTTCAGGTCCTGAGTTCGATTCCTGCTAAAAGAGTCTCCACCCATATTAAATTGTTTACTCAATAGACCTCCTCCAAATGAATTAAAACACATTCACTCATATTAAATTGTCCACTCGATTGGCCTCCTCCTAATGATGGAGGCCGAGAATTAAGCCCAAGAGTGAAGGGTTAGGGAAATTAAATAAACAAATTAATTTCACACCTCTCTACAAGTTCGAACTTTTAGATGAAATAAATATTCAATTTTTTTTTTCTCTTTATTTCTAAAGCTTGAATTATCAGTTTCACTATATTAGGTATATACTTCCACAACAAAATTAAAAACTAGATCAATAAAAACACGACTAAATTGAACTGGATCTATGTTGTAATTCGACTTCCGTTTCCTTAAAAGAAACAAAACCCAAATAAGAAATTAATTTTGATTGGTTATATATTTAACTTATAATGGTACCTATATAGGTATAAATTCAACGGTTGATATATTAATTGGTGTACGGTGAAAATAGTGTGTACAATACTTTGTCATTACCCAATTAATAACTGGGTACCACATAATTGAAATATATAATAATGTGAAGGAAAATATTAACATATAAATGGTGCTAAATGTGAGTGTACTAAGGAAATTTCATCGAAACAAAAACGAACATTTCTCATGCTAAAAGTTGTCATCTCAACTAATTGTAACCTATAACGATAAAATTGGCCCAACCTATTACTAATATTATCATTTATTTATATTCCCTTTTAATAGCAACCGTCCAACCACTCAAGATGGAGGGCCCTCCTTTACTCCACTACAAGCCCACCATCAACAACGTTTGAGAACTTCTTCTAATTATTGTTGGCACAATAAGGAGGAGTACGATTGATTGAAAATTTAGAATATTATTAAAATTTAACTTTATTAAGTTTGAACACTTGACTTGGTGCAAAAAAGAAAATGAGTAATACTGAAAGAATTCCGTCAAATTTAAAAAGTTAGAATTTATAGAGAGGTATAAAATTAATTGTTTATTTAATTTCTCTAACACCCTCTCTTATTCGTGAGCTTAATTATTATTTTTACTCCATCATTGGGAGGAGGCCCATCGAGTGGATAACTTAATATGACTTGAGTGTTTTTAGCGGGAATCGAACATAGGATGTGGACGTAAGCCTAAAAGCTCTGATACCATAAAAGAATTATGTCTCATCTAAAAGTCTGAACTTGTAGATATGTGTGAAATTAATTAATTCGTTTATTTAATTTTCCTAACAAATAGTTCTATGATTCAAGTCTACATAAACTTTAATGCACAAAATCTATTATTGTATCACTTTTATGCACAAGATCTATCACAATTATGCATAAATGCTATCACTATTTAACTATTTAAGAAACAAAGCATTTTTTAAAGATACTTAATGAGTCCTATTCTTCACGAGTTCAGATATGCTCTATAAATTAGGACACCTTAATTAGTCATATTCTTCACATTAATTTCGTATCTTAATAGTATTACTTAATTTTTAAAGAAAAACCGATTCACATGTGTACATTTTCAGAGCTCTTTTTCGAGTTCAATAGATTAATTGAGAGCTTTATATTTTAATTAAGTAGCAACTAATTACAAGAAGAAGAAAAAAAATATGATGAGTTTGTTGATAAAAAGAGTGAAGAAGGAGCATTGCGAGAGTCAAACTAGTGGTCCACTTCAGGGTTCACATGCAATCCAGATTTAGTTGCACGGCACCAGACGCGTTTGTTGGCCCGTAAATAACATTGGAGTACAATTTCCTTATTCTATTTTTAGTTTAATTGTATAAATGCTTAGCTGAATAATCTTACTCAATCAATTTCAGTATGAGATCCATGTTTTTATGATTCAGTATCTAATTTAAAGATTGAGACTGGGTGGGTCTTATATGCATAAGATGTGACGCGACTTTTTAAACAGATATTTTTAAAAATTCATGATTTGCTTACATTGAAAAACGTATAATCAGATTCGTAAGACATAATTGCATGTTATCAATATCAGAAATCACAAATTTCAGTGCAATAAATTGTAAATTTTTAAAATATTATGAAATGTATGATGCACCTAGTGCATAGCCCATGGGATTAAATTATGCTCAATAGCCATTGTCAAAAAATCATTATAAGGAAATGAATTATATACATTTTGATTAATTCATGAGAAAATCTTGCATGTGATCATTTTGATAAGACAGAAGGTTTTTGCCATAGTGCGGTACTTAAACTTTAAAAATATTAGAAAAAATTATAACTAGATCCAAGATTGAGTAAACTATTACAATCAGATATAAAGTGCAAAAATTTGAACTAAAGTATGCGGCAGACTTTTAGTTCAAATTTGAACTAAAGTGCATAAATTTTCTCTCACTTTGTATCTCAATGTAAGTTTTTAAAGGACTTTGAAATAAATGTTTTTCCCCCAAAATATTACTCCATCCGTCCATTAAATTTATGTTCATTGGTCTTAATCGTTCTTCCACCAAATCTATTCTCATACCCTTTATAAAAATAAATATTTTACTTTTTATTCTTTCATCATCACTTAATTACTTCATTTAACATTGTTTTTATTAACAAATAATCATTTTATTTATAAATGTACCCTATAATACTCCATAATACCCCCTTATTTTATCTATATATATTTTTTTAAAATATATATATGTGTGTGAAAAATTTTAGCATAATTTTGTTGAACGAAGAGAGTACAAAAAATTGCAAGAATTTAAGTATATTTAATGCATAAGACCTTCTCACACACAAGTTATATATTAGTTTAAATAAATATAAGTACATGATGATATCATTGTTTATTTATTAGTTATAACATGTTGTTATGATAAGAAGATAAAAGATGAAATAACAAATAAGATCAACTAATTTAGTGAATGCATGTAATCCTCCTCCATTGTCCTCTCTATACATGACATCATTTATTTATTAAAGGGTTTTAATTTAGAAAAAAAAAATAGCTGCACTATTTAAAATATTCTAACGTGAAAATATTCCCTTTCAAATCACCTGTATATTTTTTTTAATTATATAGTAATAATAACAAGAAATGCTTAAATCTTAAAAGCAGTGAACCAAAAAAAAAAAACCATTTTAACTGGTTGTAAATCTGATGTTTCTGTTCGACCTGGTCTTGGTTCTGGGATAGCTGGAGTTCTTCGGAATGAAGGAGGTCGTGTGAGATGGTGTTATGGGGAGATGTGTGATTCTGTGGTGGTGGATGTTGCGAAAGCTATGGCAATAAGACGTGGGATGGAGTTCGCGAGGGACAATGGGGTTCGTGCATGTTGGTTTAGTCTGATGCACATATAGTGATTTATGTCTTGTTTTATCCGAGGCAGGATCTTAGTTATGTGGGGATTATTGATCGAGACATTTGAGATTTGGTTGCGGCCTTTGATAGGGTTACTTTCGCTTGGACATGAGAGCCAGAAACTATGTGGCTATTTTACTTGTTTTTTATGCTTTTACGTCTGCAACTTCTTTTTTCTCAATCCATGTTTCGGATCATATTGTTGCTACTGTGGAAGCCGAATTTTCGGCTGTTAATTAATACTAGTTTTTTACCAACCCGTGTGTTGCACGGAAGTCATTAATATTGCTATATTTTATTAATTTATTATTGTTTATTTTTAATATCACTTCAAGTTATATATTATAAATAATCTTGTACATATTAATTATTATATTAATTGGTAATTTAATTACGGTTTTTTTACTAATATATATATATATATATATATATATATATATATATATATATATGTTTTTTTAAAAGTTTTTCGCCACGTCTTTCGCATTTATTTAACACGTGACCAAGAAACAAAGGTGTCCGCTAGCCCATCGCATAAGTGCTCACCATTGGATACACATCCTCGCTTCATCCATCTGCAGGTTCGCCAGAGCACGCCAGTTTAGGCGACCAGAGGGTGTTGGGCGCTAGAAGCCATCATATTACAAAAGTTATGCTCTCCCGGCAACCCAATGACCACTCACCAAGATAGACAAACAAGGGTAGTGGTCGAACGGAAAACCGCATTTAACAGAGAAGGAAAGACGGCCTTATGAACAGAGAAGGAAAGACGGAAAACCGCATTTAACATAGAAGGAAAGACATGCTCGCCTCGGCGAATAATATGCAAGAATCAAGGCACATGGCCTACAACAATGTTTTCTGTATAAAAGGATTTATCGGGAGCTAGCACGCATAATTGGGATTATACTAGAAAATATGTTTTTACTTTGTATAATCAAAACTGAATTTCGGACTTATTTACTGAAATAAATTGTTTATCACTGATGCTTTAAATATCATCGAATGTTACATATATTTACTGCATAATTGTTCAATAAATAAGACGTGTTACATTGTAGTTAATTTAGTGATACCGATCACGTAAGATTAAATTAATGTCCCTTTGTAACCAAAAAAGTACACCATTCACGACCTAGATGGAAATGAACAATCCATCGTGAAAGGTTGAAGTGTAAGGCTCAGATTGGCTTGTCTTGACCAAGAGATTACACTAGTGCATGACTGATGCACTGAATAGGACCTACAGGAGGACAAATTCTTCGAACTCGAACAAGGAAGAATTAGACCTCAAATGTTCGTTATTTCTTAATCTTCGCCCCTTAAATAGATCACGCGTGGTTGGTAACTATTGCTTTTGACTTATCACGGTAGAGAATCAACGAGATTCAATACTTTATATCTTGGGCAATATTATTGGTCACATGCGATTGCTAAGATTTAATACGGAGAATCGTGTGCAAGCACGCTTTTTTCGACGGTTCTTTGGGAGGTTCATAAGATTTATCATACCAAATCTTGCAAGTGGAACTAGTTTCCTAGATGGATAATAATGTTGAACTGTTCTCAACCAAGGACAAAAGATATTAATTAATGGAAAGCTATTTCAAAGGGCTTGAATTAATTAATGGGCTAGATAATCTTAAACACGGAAATAATAACCGGGAGCCATAGTGAAAGAATATGGGTTAAGATGGATAGTGCAATATTAATTATGTAGTGGGATTAATTAATATTTATGGGCTTGAATAATATTGTGGCTATTGATAATTCAAGATTCATTGGAAGGTTCAATCTTAATTCTCCTAAAGGCCCCCCTAAGTAGCCCAACATAAAGTCCAATAACCTAAAAAAGGTGTTTAAAAATAAAATAAATATTGTTGCCTTTATTTTTCCTCCTCATTTTTTTTTCAAAATTATGGATTAAAAAAGGAGAAAGATTTTCTTTGAATTTTGTTATGGAATGAAGATATGTATTCTTGGAATACAAGATTATCTCATTAAATTCAAGAAATCTCCCCACTTGGTTATCCATATAGTAAATTTCAAAATTTTAAATATAAAGGGCAAGAAAGATTTTCTTGATTTTCTTGAAAAAATATTATGAAAGATATGTATTTCTTGAAATACAAGAATATCTCATAAATTCAAGAAGATCCAAATATTGGATTCTTGTTCCCTATATTTAGAAAAATACACCATAACAAGAGTGAATGGGATTTTTATGGAATATTTTAATTATGGAGAAAAAAAATATATGAGATATATTCAAGATTTCTTGAAGATCAAGAAAAGATTTTTACCCCTATTCCATGAGCAAAAAATCGGCCACTTCAACTCTATAAATAGGGGATGAGTGTTTCATTCTCAAGTACAATTCCATGTGCTGGAAAAATTAGTAAATCCACAAAGGTGGTGCAACAAAGTTTATTTTCCTTTTGTTAATTGTTCGCGAGCATCCTAACACCGGATTGTCGAGCAAGGATTAAGGGAATACTTGGGAAGGTTTTTTTGGTGTGTCTAATCAACGAGACCATTGTCATTCCAAGAGGTACGTTCACGTTAACTCGTAGTAATTTCGCATGCGTAGGATTTACGTGAACTGTTTATATGCATGATTTGTTGTTGAATTATTATTTGAACTAATATAGGATTAATTCATGCTAGTAATAATTGTTAGAATTAAATTTGTATTTAAATATTCATCCCGAATAGATCCAGGCAATTCGTTCCCCAACACATACGTGGTTGACATAGATCCGAGAGAGTGGAGAGCAGAAGAGTGTGCTCGCCCCCTAGGACGAGCACAGAATCAAGGCAATGGCGTTTGACTTACGACCGCACTTACTCAACGACCACAAGAGTCGGGCCTCGTGAGTACGGACCACAACCAAGCGAGCACAAGAATCAGGTCACCCACGACGCCACCATTACCACCTGGATGATAAGGCGAAAACTTCTCGAGCAAGTAAAGACAAATGTCAACCAAAGAAGCACGAACAGAAAACGTGGCAACACCACATAGATTCGTGCATGTTAAAAATCACCACCGTATAGCCAGAGACACCACCACCAAGCCGACACCACCACTTATCCAAAATCCTATAAATAGGCCCAAAAAAGAACAAAAAGAAGGGTTCAAATTTTCTAAGATAGCTCTTGTATCAACTCTCCCTCCCACATAACCATTGTGCTCGTCACTAACACATTGTGTTCGACGCACTCCCCAAACCATAAATAATATAATCGTGGCTTGGTATGCCCCCAGACGTAGTCAACTTTGATGAACTGGGTCATCAAATCCTTGTTGTCATCCTACATACAGATGTGCTCGTCATACACACACACACAGTGTTTGACACATCATTATTTTGTTTGTTAAGTCAGAAACACACACATCGACACATCAGATTTTCCACGCAACACGACTTACAACAATTGGTGCTAGAACGAGGGTTCGAACCTCCGAATCCAAAAATAAGAACACAACCCAGAATAGTATTCGAATCCCATCCAGATATTCACGAAAACCCCACAAATTAGAAGGACATCCAGTATCATCTTTCTCAAGACAAAAATCCAACAAATACAAACAACACATAAACTCAGATATACATACACATATACATACGAGGGAAAGCAAAAAAAAAAATGAGGAAGATGAAAGCTGCTGGACTATTTTACCAATTCCTCTACTACACCAAATCCAGAGGTATACATACACAACAACATACAAAACAAACAAAAAAGAAGGAGGTTCCCTTGCCAAGCAAGACGCTTGCCAGATCGCTTCACCTCCACCGCCTTTATATAGTCGCATCATTAGAAATTCACCATTCAAAGGCGTCGTTGCCATCCGCAAACCACGACGATGACGACGGTTTTGTGCCAATTTGAGGCGTCTAAATCCCAAAGTTGGGACGATTTGCAGAAAATAAAGGCGTCGCGAAAGACGCCTTCATTTTCCTGCCGCCGCCTCTAGAATCATTAACCGCTACCGTTGCATCCATCACGGACTCCGCCCAATACAGAGTCGACGCCAGTGTTGCTCATAGTCAACTGCCTCGATCTATGTCATCGAATCCCCAAAACTCCACCATTGGTTTTTTCGAACTTATCTCCAATCTCCGATTTTCGCCGAAATCGCATCGCCATTCCACATGAAACTGGATTTCATGGCGCCGCGTGGAAGGCTTCATGGCGATGGGAGGTGAATCCGTTTGCTGCATTGCACGAGTCACAGGTTTGATCTAATCCTGTCATTTGGGCGTGGTTTCTTAAGTGTGGGGCTGGGCCTATTTTCATGAGATGGGACATGGGGTTTGGGCTCGATCTGATATCTATTAGTTGGGCGGAATTAAAAGTTTGGGCCTTTCGCATTTTACTAAGCGATTTTTCAAATTTCAACCCAGTATGAAGTGGGCCACGAATATTTCCTGTTGGGCTTTTACAACAAATAGCAGGTTTTAAGTGTTGGGCCGGTTTCCCTTGCACTATTGAGCCCAGATCTTTTTTGGGTAAAAAAAAAAAATGGGTTGGTCATTCTCTTCATTTAAATTCAGGGGCCCATTTTTGCCCGTTAAAAAAAAAAAAAAAAAAAATTGGGCGAATGTAAAAGAAAATTAGACGAGCACCGGACTCTCGAGACCGACTCAAAGAATCTACGGGTAGTCCTTTTACCCAACCAACCAAAGTTTATTATACTTATGTCCTCGCGGGCTTTTCATTCATTCGCTTATTTTCATTTATTTTGGCCGTGTTTATGAATGGTCGTCGACACCTAAGCCGGACTTACCCAAACAAAGACGAAACGAAGCAGAGGTTTATGTTCGCCGACGAAACAAATCAGATTTTTACAGATGCTCGCAAATAAAGCGAGCAATGGGTACGGGTCGCAAGCAAATAAGATGGCCTTTAGTATAATAGTGATCGCAAATAAATATAAGATGATCACGAAAAGAAAAATGGGGTTGCACATAAGTTAACCCATCCGTTGCAAAGAAAAATAAGATAAACCAATCCAATCGCAACTAAATAAGACGATTGAAAAACCAAAGAAGTCAGGTTGAAACATAAGCATATATCATGTTCGATTTCATTCAGAAGAAAACGGCACTACCGGCCAAATTACAAAAAATCCACTTGGGCTATTTATCTGAAGTCTCCGACAGGGTGGTATCGAACACAACCTTGATAGCAAGCAGATCAAGAAAAGGTCTCACCAGGCAGGCGAGCATAAGGGGCAACCACAGAAGTAACCTATGTGCTCGTCACCTCAGGCGAGCATGCACCACGCCATCAGATGAATACACGAGAGTTCAATAGTGTGCTTGCTCGGGAGCCATGTGATTGTGCTCGCCTAGCAGGCGAGCACCGGGCGAGCACAAGAAGTGATAGACCTAGAGCCATGGACCGGTACATAGTCGACCATCAAGAGACGAACATCCACACAAAGGAAGAAGGCGAGCATGACTCGCTCAACATGAAGACAAGCCACCTGCTAGGAGGTAACCACCTATATGACAAACTGGAGACTTCACAACACCCTTCTCGGCAATGAGATTGTCGACCTTTACGGCGACGACCAGCCTGCATTCTCAGCATTGGCTTTCTGCTACCTCGGCGATGTCCAGTCTGCCGTTTTAGTGAAGTATTCTCCGTCTTCTTCTGGCAATGTGATCAATTCCTTTTACGGGACGACCGGCCCGCCTTTCCGGCGTCGGCTTTCCGCTACCTCGGTGATGTCCAATCCCGTCGCTTTTAGCGAAATTCTCTCCGCGCCTACGATCGTGATCTTCGCCTTTACGGGCGATGACGGCCCATTCTCGGCGTTGGCTTTCCGCTACCTCGGCGATGTCCAGTCCGCCATTTTAGCAAAGTATTCTCCGCCTTCTCAGCGATGAGATCATCGGCCTTTACGGCGACGACAAACCCCCTTCTCGACGTTGGCTTTCTACTACCTCGGCGATGTCCAGTCCGCTTTTTAGCGAAGTATTCTCCGGCTTCTCCGGCGTGAGATCGTCAAATTTTTTACTAGACGACCAGCCCATCTTCTCGGCTTCAGCTTTCCGCTACCTCGACGATGTCCAGTCCACCGTTTTAGCGAAGTATTCTCCGCCTTCTCGGCAATGAGATCGTCGGCCTTTACGGCGACGACCAGCCCGCCTTCTTGGCGTCGGCTTTCCGCTACCTCGACAATGTCCAGTCCACCATTTTAGTGAAGTATTCTCCATCTTCTCGGCGATGAGATCGTCAGCCTTTACGGCAATGACCAGCCCGCCTTCTCGGCATTGGTTTTCCGCTACCTCGGCGATGTCCAGTCTGCCATTTTAGCGAAGTATGTTTGACACTGAGTCTGACCCACATGTTCACCTCAACACGTATTCGGATTTTATGATCGTCATGGGTGCCACCGATGCTATCTTGATCTTGATCGTTCCCTATGACCTTAAAGCGTCGAGCACACCGCAGGTGGTTTTTCAACTCGCCACAAGGCCCATCATATCCTTCACCCAATTAGGATAGAATTTCTTGTCTCATTTCTCATCTATGTGTGCTGTAATCAAGGCAAAAGCAACAACTAACATTTCTCCCAAATCAAGGCTTAATCGGACAGTATGTATGTGGAAAGGTTTGATAAATGTTCAGTATGATGGGCTCCCGTCAAGAGGACGCCAAGATTCTCACGGTGGTCGGAGGTCTGACCCTGAATACGGACATGTGGAAAGCCATGCATCAGGAATGGCCAAATACATATGCCAAATTCGTGGCGGAAAAACCAAGATTATAACGATGCAAAAACCGCCACCCAACATGAGAGTAGGCCAAGAAAGGGGACTGAAGGTGGTTGCGGAAAGAAACCAAAATAAGGGGATACAAACCTCCAGGTTCTTTCAAACCATTTGAAACAGGGGCAAGTACAAGCGCTTCAAACTATTCTCGAGGTCTCAAATGAGACAAAGGTATAACCGCATCAAGGATGGAGACATGTTGAAGAACCCCGCCAAGATTTTCGGGATAAAAATCATCTCAATCCTTCTAAGTTCTGCTCGTTCCATGAGTTTATTGGGCATAATACAAACGAGTGTCGCGACCTCATGCGACAGCTTTGGAAGTTGTATGAGGAAAATCGCCTTACCCAATATATAAAGAAGCCAGCGAACAGAAAAACCCAGCGGGAAAGGTCGGCCGATCGTAAAAGAAAACGCAAGGTGGAGGAAGTATCGACAAATGATCTAGAGGATTTCCAATCGATAGCTTGGGATTGCTAAAGAAAGGAGCCCGACTACGGACAAAGCCCTGGGGGGGCAAGAAATCGAGATAATCCGCCCAGACAGGGGCCGATGGGGAGGACGCAACCAGATGCCAATTCTATTCAAAGAAGGATAAGAGATGGACATGCAAAGAACATGGTGGAACAAGTGTTAGAAGTCGAGGAATCAAGCCAAGAGGGGCAGGCGAACATAAAGTCCAGAGAGACCAAAGTAGCCCCGAATTCCATGAATGAAGGTTCACCCGATGGGCATCTAGACCAAAGAACTCGATCATGAAGTTCCGGACTTAAAACCTCGCATAGGTTTTGACCTAATGGAGATTGAAGACGAGCACCGGGGGTCGATCATAGCTCCTCGGTGGAAACAAAAAAAAGAGATGAACACCTACTGAGGAATTTTATCTCCAAGTAATGACGAGCAGGGCAAAAAAAATAGGACAATCACGAGCTCGTGTTCGCTCACCAGCAAACCCGTAACCACAAGGGCATAAAGGATCAAATATCACTGAAGCCGTATGGTCGCCAGATGATCAGAGCAAAGTTTATTTAAACTAGCTAAGCCGCATTGCGTTTGTTTATCCAAGCCACACCCCGGATGGTCGCACCGCAATAAGACGACCGTAGTCCAATAAGAAATCGAACAGAGCCGAGTTTGTGTTTGCTTGGCGAAATAATGTGTGCTCACAATGACCGCAACAACGTGACCATGGGGAACATAGGTCGCGCATAAATAAGACGATCAGAAAGGTATGATCACCAAGACGTAGTTCGATCGCAACGATTAATTGGTTGCACTCAGATAAGCCAACCATCATGATTGAACCTACGTAAGTCAATCATAAAACGAAGTCAAGATTAAACATAAACATATCAGATGGTTCGATTCATATTGTAAAAATAAGGGGCACTAATGACCAAGAAGACAGAGGTGCATAAACAACACCCGGAAGTTCAAAACACAACAACAACCATCCCGGCCAAGCAAAAAGGGCTGTCTTAGTCAAATACGAAAGTATTACTAAAGAAATCAAAGAAAAGATTGATTATCCGGAGCCTTCTGCTCACCACCAACCAAAGCCCTCTGCTCGCCATCACCATTTTGAGCCCTCTGCTCGCCATCGCCATCCGGAGCCTTCGCCGCCACCAATCGGAAGAATATCATGCCACCATCCCGCCGCCTTTGCTCGCTTTTTCTACCACGATCCTCTTGTTTGCCTTTCCGGCCCTGATCCACAGGATCACCCTTGACTCCAACATCCTGATCATCATCCTCTTCATCGGTAAAAGGGTCCCCGATTCTTATTCTTTCAAGGAGATGGGAGAAATTGCACAAGTCCTGAAGATCGGCCAAAGGCAGCTCTCGGTCGGGGGTAGGCGGGTTGCTGGCCAAATATTTCTCGAGGTCCCGGATGAAAGGCCCCAACTTATCGGCCGAGAGTGTCCTCCTCTCCATACAAATGGCATCTGCGAAAGCACAAATATAGGAATAATTGGACATCGAATCCACATACTCCTCCGTACACATTTTTAAGTTTTGAAGGCCCAGTAGGTTGTTGGTCTCCTCGGCGATAAAAAGTTGTTGGGCAAGGAAGACTATTTTACGGGTCAGGATTTCCCTTTCGGACATTAGTTCCACAAGACACCGTCGTAAAAGAATTCTCTAAAATCACCATTGATCGACCTTGATGAACTAGGCCCAAGCGTATCCGGGCCTAAAGAACGATGGACTATCGAAATAACTCGAGGTCGAGCTTGTTCATGCCCGAATTGGGGTCTCGCAGGCTCGCTGGATATGGTCGAGCAGTTCAGAATGTCACACACCTAGGGAGAACATAAGTAGTTCATCAGGTCTAGCATTAGAGGCGGTCTTTTGGCCGAAAATCTGCAAAAATAAGTTATCAACCAAGCGAGCGGGATGACTAAACACAAGCATAAAGTAAAAAGAGAATGGACGAATGGACTTACTTGCTCGCCCATTGGGGGTCCCACCCCAAGAAAGACTTCTTATCCGGAGCGTGAATTCAGGAACTGGACGAAGCCTGAAGGTTTGGAGCGACCGGTGGGGGTACAGGTATGTACGCCTCCACGGTTAGGTTTTCTCCTCGGTAGGGAGTGCTTTCGTCTCGATGCCTTGGGCTCTCCTCTTGAGCATGCCTTCGTTCTCTTAAGCGGAAGGAGTCCTTTCGCTCGATTCCCCGATCAACCGAACGAGTTGGAGTTTTCTTGAACACCTTTCACATCTCCATGGAAGACCCGGCGTGTACCTTCCGCTCAAATTTAGATCCATGCCATCTCGCTCGTTTTATTCTTCCAGACCATCTTAGTATGTTCGACGGTGCTCACGACAAGGGTAACAGCAGGTCAGTCTGTAAGAAAAAAGTTGTGTTAAAACGATACGTAGCAAGATTGTGCGTAAGAAAGCACAATATGAGTAAATGAACAGGTATGGTTGAGGGCGACCAAATGATGCGGAGGCACGTACAACTGTCATTTCTTCCTTTCGTCCGCAGTGTTCAAAATTTCCCACTGAACGTTGCACTTAGTATAAATCGAACTATGGAGCCGATCAAACGGGGGTTCGTGAACTTGCTCGCCTCCAGTTGCCGTATCACCTCCATGCTCGCCCACGATCATGTCTTCGTCATCAGATGGGAGGTCGACCATCTCTGTGAGGTCTCGATTAAAACCAATTTTATGTGTGCGGAAGTGAAATATGTCATGTGATGCATATAAAAACAGGGGTGAGGGAATGGTCAATACTATTTTTTTGCTTTTAAGAACGATGTGTGTTGTTTTGCTTATAATCGAATGCATATGACAAGTATAAACATAAAAAAGTAAAAAACACACAACATTTTATAGTGGTTCAGACGAAACCCGTCTTACGTCCACTCTTCCCTTAACACAGGGGAACCTTAACCGAACTTAACCTGCAGGACTTATATCCCTCACGGGATGGCCGAGATGTTTACCGAGTTTGCACTCAAGCGGGACTTATCACCCTCACGGGATTGCCGATAGATGTTTACCGAGTTCACACTCAAGCGTGACTTATCACCCTCACGGGATTGCCGATAGATGTTTACCGAGTTCACACTCACCTACAAACTTATCCTATCAAACTGATTTGGGTAAGGTTTGTTTGGTTTTCAACTAGTTTGAGATTTTCCCTTACATTTGTTTAGCCTCAATGCTAAGGATGAGAAAATCTCTCTAAGCTTAGATATAGCATTTGTGCTTAGATCAAGGTAGAACACTCTTGAATATATGCGTATATCTCTCTGCTCTGTTTTCTATGGTGGAGATGCTCGATGATTTGGCTCAGTAGTTATGTTGAATGCCTTAGTCGTATACGATCGGGCCATATTTCGTGACTCGCGATCATCCGCACACGACCTTGGCCGGGAACCATCGAACCCATATCTTCTTAGCTCAGAGCATCGATGGTGTTTTTCACACACTTTTCTCACGCATCCACGCTTGATAATGAAGGAAGGACTTGTATTTATAGTGTGGATTTGAATGTTACCGCTTGGAGAGAATCACATTCAAATCCATACTACTCTATAACTTTTTGCGACTTTTTCAGTTTCACTTCCTCTCATTGGTCACGCCGGTTGAATCTAACGACTATATTCTTGATTTCTTACGAGTCTCTAACGGTTATATTCCTCGGGATCTTAGAGTCTCGGGATCTTGATTCTATCTCGAGCCTTGAGTTATCCCGAAATTATCCGAGCCTTCAGTTATCTGAAATGTTGAACATGGGTTATCCCGAGTTATCTGAGCCTTGGCGGAGTTATCGAGCCTTGAGTTCTTGGTAATCTCATCGAGTCTCAAGTTCTTGATTCAATGAGACTTCTCTTCACGGACCTTATGCGTCGGACATCTTGACACTTTCGGGCTTCGAGTTGGGACTCTGAACCGAACATCGACCCCCCGCGTCAATTATTTCAGTTATCGATTTCTTCTTGCGATCGACATTTCGGCGATCGGATCAACATATCTTCAGGATCATCTCAGGATAGCATCAGGTCATCTGGATCAAGTTAGCATATCAGATTATCATATCTGATCTCGATCACGTCTAATCTCGATCAGTCTCATCTGCTCATCTTCTGATCTGTAACCTTTTCTTCTGATTTGCTGGCTTTAGCTTTTCTTCACATCTGATTTGCACAGCACATCAGCTAACTTCGGAACTCATCTAACTCATCTGATCTCGATCATTCTTGTCTGCAGCCTCGTCTGATCTCGATCGTCTTCTTCTAATTTCGTGAGTTCCCCCTCAATTTGTTCTTTCGTTCCCCCTTAACTTGTTATCTGTAAAATAGCTTGAATAACACAAGTTAATAATGTTTTGGCATAAATCATCAAAACTAAAATATCCCAACAATCTCGACTCCCTCTAGCAAGAACAAGAAATCAAGGCTAATTTTCTGAAGATCGGTAGATAGGAGATGGTGACCAACGACTCACACTAGTTCGGACGAACATAGACCTCCCCAATTTGGACGAGCACGTGCCACAGACCTCCCCAGTTTGGGCAAACACGATCACCATCAAGAAAGCTCTCAACACTACTTGCTTTATAGTTACTTTTCTAGCCGACACAAGGGGTTTGTTCCTCTGAGATCGGCCAAGCTGGGGGTGGCTAGCATGCTTGCCCCCATTGTCCGCCTTCATTGGCGACAACCAGCCCATTTTCCTGGCGATGAGATTATGTGCTCGTCCACCTGTGCTCGTCTGGACTGGTGTGACCCATGCTCGTCCACTTGTGCTCATCTAAACTGGTGTGACCCATGCTCGTCCACTTGTGCTCATCCAGACTGGTGTAACCCATGCTCATCCACTTGTGCTCGTCCAAACTGGTGTGGCTTGTGCTCGTCCAGTTGTGCTCGTCCAGAGTGGTGTGGCCCGTACTCATCTACCTGTGCCCGTTCAAACTTTGGTGACGACCTACCCGCCTTCTCGGCGTTGGCTCCCCACTGCCTCGGCGATGTTCATTCCGCCGATTTAGCAAAGTATTCTCTGCCTTCTCGGCGATGAGATTGCCCGCCTTCATTGGCATTGGCACGTGCTCACCAGAAGTGGTCGTCGACGAGCATAGAAAAGACTCGTACAAGAGGGCTCGCTATCTCGGAGTACGAGCACATAAAAAATTGACGACGAGCGTAGGAAAGATCTTCAACCCAGAGACTCACAAGCGATTCAAAGAATCTACGGACAATCCTTTTTGCCCACCCCGCCAGCACCGAAATATGACGACCAGAACAAGGAGGTACAAGCAACAACAAGCTTTGTGTTCTCAATTTGGCATCAATTGAGTGATGGTAATGTCTCACTCAACGAGCAAATGGGAGATCGTCGGATGAAGAAGGAATTGGAGGCCCGCCTCCATGGTGTCAAGATTTACTGTCACACAACCTTCGGGAGGCTGATTCACATGCTCATCGGTCCGGCACCCGTAAAAATACATCTTTCGAGTATCATAAGCCCTGCATAACCCACCAAGCCAATCAAGACGATTATTCTTGCAATTCTTCTCGCCGATAATTTATTCTCAACGGAAATCCGGTGAGGCTGATCGGGCCAATCAAAATTGTATTGAGCACTATATTCGGCGTAACTCAAGATATGGGGCCATCCAAGCGCGATGTTCTACTCGCTATCGACCTCCACATTTTGCTCACCCACACCCTCGACTCTATACTCGGCCCCAACATTATGCTCTCCAGTTTTTTTTATTTCAGATTCACCAACAGTATAATCACCCACAACCCAGGCACCATCCCTCGGCGACAACCTATTCTCATCGAAATCATCCAGAAAAATAGAACGTGCTCCCGACCTGGCTCGTTTATCGCCTCCTTGGAATCAAAGGAGAGAAAGACAAATGGCTTCCGAACCCTCCGGTGAGGTCGTGGTCCAAAAGCATCCACCTACGATGAACAAGCCATGCTGCGAGTAAATGGACGGCGAGGTGAAGACACCAACCCCCGAGAAATCTTAGACCCCTCGGAGTTGGATAAAGAATCAAAAGAGATGGAACGAGATAGCATAATAATAAAAAAAACGAAGAGAAGAAATTTACTACCGGAGAAGACGAGGTTGCCGAAAATCTGAGAAAGAAGAAGGAATGATTTCCTCGGGATACGCCTTACGGAGAACGAAACGATGCCTCGATCTCCCTCTATAAGGCCTTCAACAGTCGGGCCCCCATGACGAACGCAAAGTGGCCCAACTGGGGGTATTGTTGTGCACATAAATTATCTTTCCTGCCACGTGCTCGCACGACGAACACGTGGACAAGTAAAACAAAGGTGCCCGCTAGCCCATCAGACAAGTGCTCACCAGTTGGATACACATCCCGCTAATCCATCTGTGCTCGCCAGGAGCACGCCAGTTTAGGCGACCAGAGGGTGTTGGGCGCCAAAAGCCATCATATCTTTGCAAAATTATGCTTCCCCAAGAACCTAATGACCACTCACCAAGATAGACAAACAAGGGTAGTGGTCGAACGGAAAACCAGACGAACGGAGAAGGAAAGACGAAGCCCAGATGAACAGAGAAGAAAAGATGGAAAACCAAACGAACAGAGAATGAAAGACGAAGCCCAGACGAATAGAGAAGGAAAGACATGCTCATTCCGGCTCCTTAATATGAGGCAAGAATCAAGGCACATGGCATACAACAATGTTTTCCTGTATAAAAACGACTTATCGGGAGCGAAAACGATACGTGGTTGACAGAGATCCGAGAGAGTGGAGAGTGAGAGAGTGTGCTCGCCCCCAGACGAAAGCACGTAATCAAGGCAATGGCGTTTGACTTACGAATCAAGATTTACTCAACGACCACAAGGGTCGGGCCTCGTGAGTATGGATCACAACCAAGCGAGCACAAGAATCAGGTCACCCACGACGCCACCATTACCACCTGGATGACAAGGCGGAAACTTCTCGAGCAAGTAAAGACAAATGTCAACCAAAGAAGCACGAACAGAAAACGTGGCAAAACCACATAGATTCGTGCATGTTAAGAAATCGCCAGCTCGTGCTAGCCAGGACACCACCAGCTCAAGCCAGGACACCACCAGCTTATCCAAATCCTATAAAGAGGCCCAAAAAGAACAAAAGAAGGGTTCATAAATTTTCCTAAGATAGCTCTTGTATCAACTCTCCCTCCCACATAACCATTGTGCTCGTCACTAACACATTGTGTTTGACGCACTCCCCAAACCATATATAATATAATCCTGGCTTGGTATGCCCCCAGACATAGTCAACTTTGACGAACTGGGTCATCAAATCCTTGTTGTCATCCTACATACAGATGTGCTCGTCATACACACACACACAGTGTTTGACATATCATTATTTTGTTTGTTAAGTCATAACACACATTGTCACATCAGATTTTCCACGCAACACGACTTACAACAATATATATATGTATATATATATATATATATATTAGTTAAAATAAAATTTAAGAATTATTCGGTTCTTGAAGTTTCAACTGCAAAAGATCCAATAATTAGAGCTTCTGTTTACCACTTGACAATTTAGTTTTAAAAACGGTAGTTATTATGCATAAGTAATTCTCATTATCTTGCTCTTAAATATAAACAAAATAGATACAATATATCAAACATAAATTAATAAATATGCTTATAGCAGTAATTATATTTAAATAAAATAAAAATAAAACAACAACAATTGTTTTTTTAAAAACAACATTCACCTTTTCAAATAAAAATAATGTAGATAAACAAATAAAAAAAACCATAATATAATCCAAAAAATCTAAACATTCCGGAACACTTCTTGAAATACAACATTCTTTGTTGTATTATGTTCAAAGCTATTATTATTACACAACATAATCCTCAAACCGCGTCGACTGGTAACCCTCGAAACTGTGACATAAAGTTGGTCATGGCTAAACATTGACTTCTTAAAAAATTCTCCAACATGGAAAAAATATTGTCCTTGACTTTTATTTATAGACATAGCATACGAAACAATCAACGAAAACTGTCTGCGTGTAAACTTGAAAGGTAACCTAGAATTAGAAGGAGTCAATGACAATCTAAATATCAATGCTAGTTCACCAGCACTGCTACCAGTAAGAATTTTAACTTCGATTACTCTATCACTCAACCTAGTGATCACCAACCTACATATATAGAAAAATAAATTATAAAAATAATCTTATAAGAAATGGTAAATATTACTAAATAATAAATTTAATTTTTAAAAAGTAAATAACATAACCTGGTCTTGTTACACAATCAACAATAGAAACAATTGGATCATCATCAATATGATAATATCAGAACCATTATCAATTCTTGTCCCTATACTTCCATCACCAACTGATTCAATCCATTCAGAAAATAACTTCATTTCATTTATCTGTGGAACATAATGAAATTGCGTTAACCTCATGTTTCTTGTCAATTTCAAAACAGTGCATGCATTCCACAAATCAGATGAATTGATATTGGCATGTACAATGTCCTGCCTCCTTCCTTTCGGAATGACAGACAAGATCTATCAAAAATCTCTCCCAAAAAAAATTGTCTTTCCACCAAATGGTATTTCAGACATTGATGGATCAGACAGCTCCATGATATCTCTCAATGATGTATCTAATGCTTCACTGCAATGTTTGTGAACCATTGGAGCTTCATCACATACCATGAGCTTGCACTTAATCAAAAGTTCAACGAAGTGACTACCTTGGTTAACGTTACACGTAGAATCATCCATACAATTGATTGAAATATAAAACCTAGAATGCGTTGTACGTCCACCAAGAAGTAAAAGTGATGTTATGCCACTGGATGCTACATTCAATACTATCTCACCATACGATCGCAGTCCAGCAGATAATATCCTCCATAAAAAAAGTTTTACCAGTGCCTCCATAACCATTTACAAAAAACACTCCATCTAAATCTGACAATACCGATCTAATTATTTTATCAAAAAAATAATGCACTGCTCATCATTCAATCTCCTTAGCAAAACGTTTATACTCCATCCTTAGTTCAGCTCCATTATACGATAACTCAGTCCAAATCATCATTTTACGGGATATTATACTGTTATCAACAACTGCCACAGGCATCCCATCAAAATCATGCAAACGTTTGCCAAGAGAACGCAACATATTATCGATTTCCAAAAGACAACAGTTTTTTATCTCACCATCCGTCATTCTTAATTCTATAAACATAAGAAGAATTTAAAAAAAAAACATCACTAAAAAACATACATAAAATAATAAATGATTATTTTTAATAAGATATTAAACAATTACAAATAATATATATATATATATATATATATGACAATATATACACCAATAATATAAAAAAATATTTAAAACACTTAAAATAATATTATTATATAATTATGATTAATTATATAAAACACTTAAATAAGGAAAGCATGCAAATAACTTTGGTACAAAAGAATAAGGAAAGTGGGCGAAAAATAATGGGGCGGAGGGAATTTAATTTAAAGAATGTATAATATAAAAAAAAACCTGGATACCGCATTATTTTTCGTCTCTTGTACAAAATATCATCAGACATGTATTTTCAACATTTATCCCATATCTTACACGGATTATTTAAAGATCTGAAATTGAGAAGAGTAACAAAAAGAGATCTAATTGAAGATGCAGAGGCCCAAATGCTAGTCTGTTCAAATTCATCAACATATTCTCTATCATTATCCAACAACCCCCTAGCAAGGCATGCACCACGAAATGTGGGATAAACTATTCCTCTAAAAAAAATTATATCATCAAAACACTTAGGTCAGTAAAAACGTTCAACAGAATCCTCAGATAATATGCCTCACCAGTACCAGGTGGTACATAAGAAATACGACCAACAAAAAATCCCCCCTGTTTGGGTTCCCACGTCCTTATTTTTCTTTTAAAAACAAAAAACTGAGGAATTTGAGTGTATGTCAACTCAACAGCTTCATCGGAATGTTCAAGTCAAGCTAAAAACATGCCGGTCTTCACACCCGGTCTGTCCAAAACAGAATCCAATAAATTTGTGTCCCTGAAATTAATATTTTATTTTTCTGGAAGATGAAATGTCAAACGTTCAACAGACGGATACCTGAATTTATTTTAAAACCAAATAATCTCCAAAAAGCTTCGCAAGGCAAAATATACCTACAATCATAATATATCTTGATCTGATCAATATCCGATGTGTGATTAGATTCCCCATTATTTAAACAAAATTAGTAGTCACACGGTCATGACCCTTGTTGATATACATGAATAAGTATTTAATGGCTCTAGATTGATTGCACCATTCAACATTAATATGCGCACCGTATTTTAAGAGAAGATGTCTATTATGAGGAACAACAAATTTATTGTCCAAAACAACATTTTTTTTCTTCACAGTTTTTTATGTTGGGAAATTAATTGTCCGGATCTATTCGGGATGAATATTTAAATACAAATTTAATTCTAACAATTATTACTAGCATGAATTAATCCTATATTAATTCAAATAATAATTCAACAACAAATCATGCATATAAACAGTTCACATAAATCCTACGCATGCGGAATTGCTACGGGTTTACGTGAACTAACCTCTCGGAGTGACAACAGTAAAGAAGATGGATCTCGTTCACATGAACACACCAAAAGACCTTCTCAAGTATTCCATTATCCTTGTTCAACAATCCGGTGGTAGGAACTCGCGAACAATTTAACAAAAGGAAAAATAAAATTATGTTGCACCACCTTTGTGGATTTTGAATATATATCCCATATATTCTTTTCTCCTTAATTAAAATTTTCCATAAAATCCCACTCTCTTATTGTTATGGAATCTCAAAAAAAATGAGGATAAAGATTTCAAGATTTGGATCTTCTTGAATTTATGAGATATACTTGTATTCCAAGAATACAAAACTTCCATAATATATTTTCAAGAAAATCTTTCTTTTCCTTCTTTTTTCTTAATTTTCGAAAATCCCCATATAAATAACCAAGTGGGAGACTTCTTGAATTTAATGAGATAATCTTGTATTCCAAGAATACATATCTTCATTCCATAACAAAATTCAAATAAAATCTTTCTCCCCTTTTAATTTATAATTTTCGAAAAAAATTGGAAAAAATAAGCAATCATAATTTATTTTATTTTAAACACCTTTTTCAGTTATTGGACATTATGTTTGGGCTACTTGAGGGGCCTTTAGGAGAATTAAGATTGGACCTTCTAATGGACTTTGAATATCTAATATTGAGCCACAATATTATTCAAGCCCATAAATATTAATTAATCCCACTACATAATTAATATTGCACTATCCATCTTAACCCATATTACTGTTAATATGACTTCCGGTTATTATTTCCCGTGTTTAAGATTATCCAGTCCATCAATTAATTCAAGCCATTGAAACATCTTTCCTTTAATTAATATCTTTTGTCCTTGGTCAAGGAACGGTTCAACATTATTACCCATACAGGAAACTAATTCCACTTGCAAGATTTAGTATGATAAATCTTATGAACCTCCTAATGGGGCAAATCGAACAAGCGTGCAGATTGCACACCATTCTTCAGATAAATCTTAGCAATCGCATGTGACCAATAATATTGCCCAAGATATAAAGTATTGAATATCATTGATTCTCTACCCGTCATAAGTTAAAGCAATAATTATTAACCACACACGATCCTATTTAAGGGACGAAGATTAAGAAATAACG
Organism: Stenogyne calaminthoides; assembly: GCA_037126765.1. NCBI lineage: Eukaryota > Viridiplantae > Streptophyta > Magnoliopsida > Lamiales > Lamiaceae > Stenogyne > Stenogyne calaminthoides. The sequence goes on along the minus strand of JBBCBC010000022.1, from coordinate 30,242,753 downwards.
AACCACTGAGGTCTAATTCTTCCTAATTCAGTGCTGAAGAATTTATCCTCATGTAGGTCCTATTCAGTGCATCAGTCATGCACTAGTGTAATCTCTTGGTTAAGACAAGTCAATCTGAGCCTTACACTTTAACCTTTCACGATGGATTGTTCATTTCCATCTAGGTCTTGAACAACGTAATTTTAGTTACAAGGGACTGTTAGTTTAATCTTCTGTGATCTGGTATCACTAAATTAACTACAATGTAACACGTACTATTTATTGAACAATTATGCAGTAAATATATGTAACATTCAATGATATTTAAAGCATCGAAATATAAATAATTTGTTTCAATGAATAAGACAGAAATTCAGTTTGGTTATACAAAGTAAAAACATACTTTCCAGTATAACCCCAACAATCTCCCACTTATACTCAAAGTCTGCTTTTAAGTATACTACAACATATCTCGTGTAGTTCCTAATGCGTGACATCTAATGTCACCTACACGAACCTAATAATATATCCCACTTATACTCAAAGCAGATTGGCAACGCTATTGACACCCATTCCTTCCACATGTCTCTCGAATGTGTTCTGAGGAAGACCCTTTGTGAATGGATCTGCTAGGTTTTCTTCTGACGCGATCTTTGCCACCTCTATATCTCCTCTCTTAACGATTTCTCGTTATAAGATGGTATTTCCTTTCAATGTGTTTGTTGGCCTTGTGGGCTCTTGGTTCCCTTGAATTTGCAACTGCTCCGACATTATCACAGTAAACAGTGATTGTGCTGGGCAAATTCGAAACTACATCCAAGTCCACTAGGAAGTTCTTAAGCCAAACCGCTTCTTTCGCTGCCTCGCAAGCAGCTACGTATTCGGCTTCCATGGTAGAATCGGCAATGCATTTCTGCTTAACTCTTCTCCATGTCATGGCTCCTCCCCCCATGCAAAACATACTACCGGAGGTAGATTTTCTGGAATCTAAGTCTGATTGGAAATCCGAGTCCGTGTAACCGATGGGGATTAGACTATCTGACTGATAAACTAACATTCTATCCTGAGTTCTTTTCGGATACTTCAGAATGTTCTTAATGTTGGGGAATGAGTTGCACAGATCTATTTGGGGTGAATATTTAAATACAAATTTAATTCTTTAATTATTACTAGCATGAATTAATCCTATATTAATTCAAATAATAATTGCAACAACATATCATGCATATAATAAGCCACGTAAAACCTACGTATGCGGAATCTACGGGTTTACGTGAACGTACCTCTCGGGATGGCAGTGAATTCGATTGGACGGACTAACCAAAAGGACTTCCCAAGTATTCCCTTAGCCCTTGCTCAACTATCTAGTAGAAGGACACTTGTCGAACAATTAACAAAAGGAAAAAATAAACTTCGTTGCACCACTTATGTGGATTTGCTAATTTTTCCAGCACATGGAATTGTACTTGGGAATGAAAGAATCATCCCCTATTTATAGGTGAGAAGTGGTCGAAATTTTCAGTGGAAAACCAATGTGGGAAAAGACTTTTCTTGATCACCAAGAAATCTTGAATATATCTCCTATATTCTTTTTCCCATAATTAAAATATTCCACAAAAATCCCACCTTCTCAATATATGGAATTTTTGAAAATTAAGGGTCCCAAGATTCCAAGATTTGGATCTTCTTGAATTTATGAGATATTCTTGTATTTCAAGAAATACATATCTTCCATAATATCTTTTCAAGAAAATCAATAAAATCTTTCTTGCCCTTTATTTTTAAAATTTCGAAATATCCCTTATGAATAACCAAGTGGGAGATTTCTTGAATTTAATGAGATAATCCTGTATTCCAAGAATACATATCTTCATTCCATAACAAAATTCAAAGAAAATCTTTCTCCCTCTTTAATCCATAAATTTCGAAAATATCAAGGAAAAATAAGCAACAATATTTATTTTATTTTAATCACATTTTTTCAGTTATTGACTATTTGTTGGGCTACCTCGGGGGGCCTTTAGGAGAATTAAGATTGGACTTCCGATGGATCTTGAATATCTAATATTGAGCTACAATATAATTCAAGCCCATAAATATTAATTAATCCCACTACATAATTAATATTGCACTATCCATCTTAACCCATATTACAGTCAATATGGCTCCCGGTCATTATTTCCCGTGTTTAAGATTATCTAGCCCAATAATTAATTCAAGCCACTGAAATAGTTTTCCATTAATTAACATCTTTTATCCTTGGTCGAGGAACGGTTCAACATTATTATCCATACCGGAAACTAATTCCACTTGCAAGATTTGGTATGATAAAGCTTATGAACCTCCCAAGGGGGCAAATCAAACAAGCGTACTTGCACACGATTCTTCGTATTAAATCTTAGCAATCACATGTGACCAATAATATTGCCCAAGATAAAAAGTATTGAATCTATTTGATTCGCTACCCATGATAAGTAAAAGCAATAGTTACCAATCCCACGTGATCCTATTTAAGGAACGAAGATTAAGAAACAACGAACCACTGAGGTCTAATTCTCCCTTGTTCAGTTCTGAAGAATTTATCCTCATGTAGGTCCTATTCAGTGCATCAGTCATGCACTAGTGTAATCTCTTGGTCAAGACAAACCAATCTGAGCTTTACACCTAAACCTTTCGCGATGGGTTGTTCATTTCCATCTAGGTCGTGAATGGCGTACTTTTAGTTACAAGGGACTGTTAATTTAATATTCTGTGATCTGGTATCACTAAATTAACTACAATGTAACACGCATTTAATTATTGAACAGCTTATGCAAAGAAATATATGTAACATTCAATCATATTTAAAGCATCGCGATAAACAATTTATTTAAGTAAATAAGTCCGAAAATTCATTTCGATTATACAAAGTAAAAAGCATACTTTTCAAAGATAATCCCAACAATCTCCCACTTATACTCAAAGTCCGCTTAAGTATACTACAACATGTCTCATGCGTAGTCCGTGACATCTAATGTCACCTACACGAACCTAATAATTTCTCCCACTTATACTCAAAGCAGATTGGCAACGGTCTTGACACCCATTCCACCCACATGTCTCTCGAATGTATTCAGAGGCGCACTTTTGTGAATGGATCTCGCTAGGTCGCCCTCGACGCTATCTTTGCCACATCTATATCTCCTCTCTTAACGATTTCTCGTGATAAGATATCTTTCCTTTAGTGTGCTTGTTTGACTTCGGGACTCTTGGTTCTCTTGAATTTGCAATCGCCTTACAAGATATTGCTAGACAAATTCGTAACACCATCCAAGTCCACTAAGAAGATCTAGAGCCCAATCGGTTTCTTGACCGCTTCACAAGCCCTACTTACCCGACTTCCATGGTTGAGTCGGTGATGCATTTCGCTTCACACTCGTCCCATTTGATGGCTACACTTTCCAAATGGAAACACACTAACCGAGGCAAGATAATTTATGGAATCTAAATCGATTGGAAATCCGAGTCCGTAGTAGCCGATGGGGATTGGAGTATCCGATCGATAAATCAACATTTTATCCCGAAGTTCTTTTCGTATTACACTTCGAATGATTTTAACCGTCATCCAATGCGCTTTCCTCGGTTACTTTGATATCTTGCTACCATACCTACGGCAAAGCGGATATCCTGGTCTCTTACACAAAGATTGCATACATAAGGTTTCCGGACACCGGCACAAGGAATGTCTTTCATGTCATCTATCTCCTTTTGGCCTTAGGGGACATTTTCTTGATAGATGGATTCCAAGTCCGAAAGGTACGAATCCTTTTCTTGAATCTTGCATGTCAAGCATTTCAAGACAAAGTCTATGTATGAAATCTTGCGATAACCCGATCATCCTTTTCTTGCGATCTCGAAAGTGATCTTGATCCCAAGGATGTGTCGGGCTTTCCCTAAGTCTTTCATATCAAACTGCTTTTGAAAACCATGCCCTTACGCCCGATCACACCTTCACATCGCTCCTCGATGATCACAATGTCATCTACGCATGCATTAAGAATACCAATGCGCCCCGACACGCTTTTTTATATACACAATAACTTTCAAACTCGCTTTTGATCAAACCCATAAGACTTTATTACATGATCAAAACTTTGGTTCCAAGCTCGATGCCCGCTTGAGTCCTTAAATGGACCTCTTCAGCTTACAAACTAGGTGTTCTTGGCCTGTTTCAATGAAACCTTGGGGTTGTTGCATATAGATCTCTTCATCAAGACTTCCGTTAAGGAAAGTTGTCTTGACATTCATTTTCCAGATTTTAAAGTCGAAATGCGCAGCAATCGATAAGAGAATACGGATGGACTTAAGCATGGCTACGGGCGAAAAGGTTTCCTCATAATCGATCCATTCTTTCTGAGTATAACCTTTCGCCACTAGTCTTGCTTTAAAGGTTTCAACCTTCCCGTCCTGTCCTCTTTTCCTCTTATATACCCACTTGCAGGCAATGGGTTTGACCCCATTAAGTGGTTCAACTAGCTCCCACACTCTATTATGAAAATAGAATCCATTTCGACTTTCATTGTTGTTTGCCAAGAATCTGCATCCTTATCTTGGAGTGCCTCGTCATATGTCCATGGGTCTGATTCATCTTGTCCAGGAATCAAGTCCGAGGACTCTCCTATTCCCATGAATCTCTCGGGCTATCTAACAATCCTCCCACTACGATGAGGCTCCGGTTGTGAAAGCGTATTGTTTGGTATATCATCTAGTATAGTTGGTTGGCTCGAGGTTTGCCCTCTAAGCTCATTTAAGGTAATCTCACTGGTTTCTTTGTTCATATAGTCTTTCTTCCAAAAATCTAAAGTGGGTCGATGACCACCTTTTGATCTTCGGGACTATAGAACATACACCATTTTGTTCCCTTGGGGTATCCTACAAACAGCCTTAATTCTGATCGAGGATCCAATTTCCCGGCTTCCTTGTCCAACACGTAGGCCAGACACCCCCTAATTCTCATGTGTCTCATACTAGGCTTGCGCCCGGTCCATAATTCTTTGGGAGTTTTGGGAACCGATTTGGATAGCACCAAGTTCAGAATGTAAGTCGTTGTTTCCAAGGTATTACCCCAGAACGACTCGGGAAGATCCGCATAACTCATCATTGATCTAACCATTTCCAAAAGAATTATGTTTCTTTGCTCTGCAACCCCGCTTTTGTTGAGGGTTCCGGATGCGATGAGTGAGATACAATCCCTTCATCAGATAAGTGGTTCAAAAACTCATCACTGAGGTATTCGTCTCCACGATCAGATCGTAGAGACTTGATACATTTTTCCCTATGATTCTCTGTTTGAGCCTTAAATTCTTAGAATTTTTCAAAGGTCTCAGATTTATGCTTCATATGGAAAAATGTAACCGTACCTTGAGTAATCATCAATAAAATTACTCATAACCTCCTCTTGCTTTGGTTGACATTGGACCACATACATCTGTGTGAACGATCTCTAACACTTCCTTGGCCCTATTCCCCTTGGCTCCAAATGCCCTCTTGGTCATTTTACCCTCCAAACATGATTCGCAGGTTGGAATCGGTTCAACTTGGAGAAGCCCTAGTGAACCGTCTATCACCAACCTTTGGATCCTCTTTGGATTTATATGACCTAATCATAGATGTCAAAGAAGTGTCTCATTCACGTCTGATGAACGTTTTCTTTTCTCAGAAACAGTTGATGTGTTTATAGGATACATTTCGTGAGTGGTGTACACAGTTAATTGTATAGAGATCATTCAACAACGTTCCATGACAGATAAATTTATCAAAATAAAAATGGTAACAACTTTATTAAAAAGTAACCGAATATCCATCATAAAAAGTTTAGAAACTGAAAACAAATTCTTTCTAAAATTCCAGAACGTAAAGAATATCTCAAAATTAAAACTCTGTCTTCAAAAGACAAAAGACTTCTTCCATCGCTTTCACCGCCACTCTCGTAGCATCGCCCAGTGTGATGAGGACCTCACTCCCACTAAGTTGTCGGGTCCGCTTGAAACCCTGTAATGTGAAACAAACATGACTAGTGGATCCCGTATCCACCACCCACAAAATGGGAGGCATACGCCGCTAAACAAGTTTCAAACAACTAGTGCGTGAGAATTACCTTTCTTTCCATCCCTTTTGGGTCTAGAACAGGCTGACCTCCAATGTCCTTTCTCACCGCAGTTGAAACACTTCCCTTAGCTGGCTTGTTCACTCCACCACCCTTCTTCACCTTATCTTTGCCATTGGCAAAACTTGAGTTCACTTGCTTGTGGCCTTTGTTCCTTTTCTTGTTCTTACCACCCATTGGTCTAGAAGAAGAAGAAGGTCCGTTTGCCACCAAGGCTTGGCTCTTCTGCCCCAATATCGCCTCTGCCGACACTAAAGCTTGCAACAGATCAAGCATCGAGAACTTCTGATTATTCATCTAGTAGTTCAACCTGAATTGTTCAAATATTTTCGGCAAAGAATGGAGCACGAAATCGATTTGGGTCTCGATATCGTATTCACCAAGTACCTCAAGTTTATTAAGGTCAGCCATCATCCGAAGAACGTGCTCCCTTACGCGCGCTCACTCCACCATTTTCATAGAGAGCAAGTCCTCATGGTGATCCGACGAGCCCACACGGCTTCGATGTTGAAACATCGCTTTAAGACTAGTCATGATTTCCGCAATGCCTCAACGCTCGGTGTTGGTGTTGTAACACATCTGACATAGAAGCCAAGATGGTACACTTTGCCATTTCGTTAGACCGCTCCCAGTCAGCATACTCTTTCTTAACCGTTTTAGTGGACTCATCTGATGGTTTATCCGGTTTAGGTGTGGTCAGAACCCAGTTATGGCTTTGTGCAGTGAGGACAATAGTGAGTTTTCGATTCCAATCAACAAAATTTTCTCTAGTGAGCAAATTGTCTTTTAGTATATTGAACAGCGGATTAAAAGGTTGCGACATGATGAACTGAAATAAATAATAATATGTATAAGCACAAATATATCACAAGGTTCGATCACATGCATCATATTAAAATCTCAAAAAAAATATGAACATGCATCAGCCAACATCTCAAAACAGTTTAAATAAGCCACGTTGGGTGGGTCATTATTTAAACACATTCAAAGCGTGTTACAAACAAGAACAAGCATAAACCTTTAATATCCAGATTAATAGTTGGCTCCCACTTGACCAATATAAAATTGACAGGGACTTCGGGGAAGTATATGCATATCAATTTTATACCTAAGTAATAACCATGATTAAATAAAGGATTATTATTTTGCTTTGATCGAGCCTCGTTGGGAGGGTCATCGTCGCCACTAGTAATAACCCACAATCATCCGTTTGGAATTCATTCATGTGAAAGCTATCTTTTTACCGTCCCGTTGGGGGAATTTCTCCAAAAGAATTCACAAATAAATAAATCATGGAGGTCAAAATTAATTCAATTTTATTATCCGGAATAAAATTATCAATTAATTGTTTAAACATACTTAGTAATTTTGAAGGTGAGATTTTTCCATTTGGCAACCCTCATGCAAACACATTTAAACAAATTAAATAAAGCATAAGAAAGCACAAATAAATCAAGCAAAACAGAAAAATAAACATATTGGGCACAAATTATTCAATTGTCATGGTTTGATTTTTCTTGGCTTGATCTTGAAGAAACACGCCTCAATTTCTCCCACTCGCTCGTCTCGAACGCCACGCCAAATGATGCACGTCTCGCAATGATGCACGCCGCCGACCGACCGCGCCATTTAGACTGAAATTTTGCCCTCAGCCAAGACACACTGCCAAGGGTCTACGCGCCAAGACGCTGCTGCGCTGATGACCAAGATTTGCATCGCCAAATAACGCTGCACCTAAACGCTGGGGTTGCGGCCTGTGCTCAGGTTCCATAGGCGTCGGCAGCCTACTTTGCTTCGATTTTGTCCTTTAATTTCGCGTCTTCGCTTCGATCCTAACATAATTTATTTACAAAAATAAATAAACCTAGATCTAGACTAGTCTATTACATTGATCAAATCAAACAAATCCTAGTCTACTGTGATTTTTTCACGAGGCAAAACAAATCCAACGAATCGCATTATAACCACAATTTATATTTATGCAATAAAAAACACATTAAAAATCCATGACAATCGGATACCGCAAAAATAGATTCCAATGCACGCCAATTTCAAATTTAATGTCCACGAATTAAATTACAATTTAAAAATTCAGAGTCTTGGCTCGATACGTTGGGAGAACGAGCGGTATCTATTCCTGGTGAATATTTAAATACAAATTTAATTTTTTAATTATTACTAGCATGAATTAATCCTATATTAATTCAAATAATAATTGCAACAACATATCATGCATATAATAAGGCCTACGATGCAGAACGCACCGGTTTACGGAACGCATTCCTGATGGGCAAAAGGAATCCGGACGGACTAACCAAAAGGACTTCCCAAGTATTCCCTTAGCCTCTTGCTCAACTATCCTAAGGGAAGGACACTTGTCGAACAATTAACAAAAGGAAAAAATAAACTTTGTTGCACCACTTACGCCGGTTTTCGATTTTTGTCCTTTAATTCTTTTCTCTTTCGCTTCCGATCCGGTTAAATTTATTTACAAAAAAATAAATAAATCCTAGATCTAGACTAGTCTATTACATTGATCAAATCAAACAAATCCTAGTCTACTCGTGGATTTTCTCACGAGGCAAAAATACAAATCCGAATCGAATCGCATTATAACCACAATTTATATGCATGCATAAATAAACACATTAAAATTCATGACAATTGGATACCCCAAAAAATAGATCTAACATAAATATTCTACTATCCAATTTCAAATTTAATGTCCACTTAATTAAATTACAATTTAAAAAATTGAGTCCATTAATTAAACCGTGGCTCGATACCAATTGTTGGAGAATGAGTTGCACCAGATCTATTCTAGGTGAATATTTAAATACAAATTTAATTCTTTAATTATTACTAGCATGAATTAATCCTATATTAATTCAAATAATAATTGCAACAACATATCATGCATATAATAAGCCACGTAAAACCTACGTTCGAGACGCGAATCTACCTGCGTTTACGTGAACGCATTCCTCCTGGATGGCAAAGAATTCGTTGGACGGACTAACCAAAAGGACTTCCCAAGTATTCCCTTAGCCCTTGCTCAACTATCCGGTGGAAGGACACTTGTCGAACAATTAACAAAAGGAAAAAATAAACTTTGTTGCACCACTTATGTGGATTTGCTAATTTTTCCAGCACATGGAATTGTACTTGGGAATGAAAGAATCATCCCCTATTTATAGGTGAGAAGTGGTCGAAATTTTCAGTGGAAAACCAATGTGGGAAAAGACTTTTCTTGATCACCAAGAAATCTTGAATATATCTCCTATATTCTTTTTCCCATAATTAAAATATTCCACAAAAATCCCACCTTCTCAATATATGGAATTTTCAAAAATTAAGGGTCCCAAGATTCCAAGATTTGGATCTTCTTGAATTTATAGATAGATATTCTTGTATTTCAAGAAATACATATCTTCCATAATATCTTTTCAAGAAAATCAAGAAAATCTTTTCTTGCCATTTATTTTCAAAATTTCGAATATCCCTTATGAATAACCAAGTGGAGATTTCTTGAATTTAATGAGATAATCTTGTATTCCAAGAATACATATCTTCATTCCATAACAAAATTCAAAGAAAATCTTTCTCCCTCTTTTATCCATAAATTTTGAAAATATCAAGAAAAAATAAGCAACAATATTTATTTTATTTTAATCACCTTTTTCAATTATTGACTATTTGTTGGGCTACTCGGGGGCCTTTTAGGAGAATTAAGATTGGACCTTCTAATGGATCTTGAATATCTAATATTGAGCCACAATATAATTCAAGCCCATAAATATTAATTAATCCCACTACATAATTAATATTGACTATCCATCTTAACCCATATTACAAATCAATATGGCTCCCCGGTCATTATTTCTCGTGTTTAAGATTATCTAGCCCATTAATTAATTCAAGCCACTGGAAATAGCTTTCCATTAATTAACATCTTTTATCCTTGGTCGAGGAACGGTTCAACATTATTATCCATACCGAAACTAATTCCACTTGCAAGATTTGGTATGATAAAAACTTATGAACCTCCCCAAGGGGGCAAAATCAAACAAGCGTGCTTGCACACAATTCTTCGTATTAAATCTTAGCAATCACATGTGACCAATAATATTGTCCAAGATAAAAAGTATTGAATCTCTTTGATTCGCTACCCATGATAAGTCAAAGCAATAGTTACCAATCCCACGTGATCCTATTTAAGGAACGAAGATTAAGAAACAACGAACCACTGAGGTCTAATTCTCCCTTGTTCAGTTCTGAAGAATTTATCCTCATGTAGATCATATTCTGTGCATCAGTCATGCACTAGTGTAATCTCTTGGTCAAGACAAACCAATCTGAGCTTTACACCTCAACCTTTCGCGATGGGTTGTTCATTTCCATCTAGGTCGTGAATGGCGTACTTTTAGTTACAAGGGACTGTTAATTTAATCTTCTGTGATCTGGTATCACTAAATTAACTACAATGTAACGCGTACGAATTATTGAACAGTTATGCAGTAAATATATGTAACATTCAATCATATTTAAAGCATCAGTGATAAACAATTTATTTCAGTAAATAAGTCTGAAAATTCAGTTTCGATTATACAAAGTAAAAAGCATACTTTTCAGTATAATCCCAACACTTAACTGCCGTCCAATTCTCTTTTCCCGGATTACTTTGATATCTCGCTACCATGCCAATGACAAAGCAGATATCCAGTCTCGTGCACAGCATTGCATACATAAGACTTCCGACAGTCGAAGCATAAGGAATGTCTTCCATGTTATTTATCTCCTTTTGTGTCTTAGGGCACATTTCCTTGGATAGATGGATTCCATGTCTAAAAGGTACGAAGCCTTTCTTGGAATCCTCCATGCTGAATCGCTTCAAGACAGTTTCTATATATGAAGCTTGCGATAAGCCTATCATCATTTTCTTGCGATCTCGAGTGATCTTGATCCCAAGGATGTGCCCGGCTTCCCCTAAGTCCTTCATATCAAATTGTTTTGAAAGGTATGCCCTTACGTCTGACAACACCTTTACATCGTCCCCGATGAGCAGAATATCATCTACGTATAGTACCAAGAATACCAATGCATTTTTGACACGCTTCTTGTACACACAACTTTCGTACTCGTTTTGATCAAACCCATAAGACTTTATTACTTGATCAAAACATTGGTTCCAAGCTCTGGATGCTTGTTTGAGTCCATAAATGGACTTCTTGAGCTTACAAACTAGGTGTTCTTGGCCTTTTTCAATGAAGCCTTGGGGTTGTTGCATATAGCTTTCCTCTTTAAGACTTCCGTTAAGGAAAGCCGTCTTGACATCCATTTTCCAGATTCAAAGTCGAGATACGCAGCAATCGACAAGAGGATTCTGATGGACTTGAGCATTGCTACAAGTGAAAAGGTTTTCTCATAGTTGATCCCTTCTTTTTGAGTATAACCTTTCGCCACAAGTCTTGTCTTGAAGGTTTCCACCTTCCCGTTCGGTCCTCTTTTCCTCTTGTATACCCACTTGCAACCAATGGGTTTGACCCCATTAAGTGGTTCGACTTGCTCCCACACTCTGTTATAATCCATATAACCCATTTTGGCTTCCATTGTTGTTTGCTAAGAAACCGCATCCTTGTCTTGGATTGCCTTGTCGTAAGTCTATGGGTCTGATTCATCTTGACCGGGGACTAAGTCCGAGGACTCTCCTTCCCCCATGAATCTCTCGGGTTGTCTTACAACTCTCCCACTACGACGAGGTTCCGGTTGTGTAAGTGTGTCATTTGGTATGTCATCTTGTACAGTTGGCACTGAGGTTTCATTTAAGGTAATCTCACTTCTGGGCTTTCTTTCGTTCATATAGTCTTCTTCCAAAAAATCTAAAGTGGGTGCTTATTACCACCTTTTGATCTTCGGGACCATAGAACACACACCATTTTGTTCCCTCGGGTATCCTATAAACAGCCTTAATTCTGATCGAGGATCCAATTTTTCGGCTTCCTTGTCCAACACGTAGGCCGGACACCCCCAAATTCTCATGTGTCTCAAACTGGGCTACCGCCTGGTCTACAATTCTTTGGGAGTTTTGGGAACCGATTTGGATGGCACCAAGTTCAGAATATAAGCCATTGTTTCCAAGGCATGACCCCAGAACAACTTGGGTAGATCCGCATAACTCATCATTGATCTAACCATTTCTAAAAGAGTTCTGTTTATTTGCTCTGTAACCCCGTTTTGTTGAGGGTTCCGGGTGCAGTTAGCTGGGATACAATCCCTTCATCTGACAAGTAGTTCAAAAACTCATCGCTGAGGTACTCGCCTCCACGATCAGATCGTAGAGACTTGATATGTTTTTCCCTATGATTCTCTGCTTGAGCCTTAAATACTTTGAATTTGTCAAAGGTCTCAGATTTATGCTTCATAAGGAAAATATAGTTGTACCTTGAGTAATCATCAATAAAGGTGACGAAATACTCATAACCTCCTCTTGCTTTGATTGACATTGGACCACATACGTCTGTGTGAACGATTTCTAACACTTCTTTGGCTCTATTCCCCTTGGCTCCGAATGCCCTCTTGGTCATTTTACCCTCCAAACATGATTCGCAAGTTGGGATTGGTTCAACCTGGAGAGACTCCAATGAACCATCTTCTACCAATGTTGGTCCCGAAAAATCATTTTAATTTTATTAAAAAGGGGAGGGGGGAAAATGTGGTATCTTAAAAATTTTCTTTTCTCTTACAAAATTGCTTTGCATGTTAGTAAACATTTGCATATGACAAGAACATAAAGAAATAAAAAACACAACAAAGTATAGTGGTTCGGAGACTCAAGCTCCTACGTTCACTCCCCTAATCCGTAGGGAAATTCCTTCAACGCACTCGACTAGTTTATTATGTTAGTCAACACAGTACAACTAGATATTTATAGAGCTCTCACTCAACGGGACTTATCTCCCTCCACGGGATTGCCTACCCTCCCTTACGGGATTTCTTACAGATGTTTAATGAGTTCTCACTCTCGGAACTTATCACCCTCACGGGTTCGCCTCTAAAATGGACTTATCACCCTCACAGGTTCGCCTCTGGATTTATCACCCTCCACGGGATTGCCTCTTCAACTACCTCACTTAACCACTAACTCTCTCTCAAGAAAGGGGTTTGGGTTTGGTATTGTCTCCAACTAGATTGAGATTTTCCCTTACAATAGTTTAGCATTTATGCTAAGGTTGGAAAAATCTCTCTAAGCTTAGGATATATCATGTGTTGCTTAGATTGGGTTTAGAACACTCTTGAATATATTTTGGATATCTAAAGATTTGTGTTCTATGGTGGGAATGCTTGAGGATATGGCTTTTAGCTTGATAGCATTTTCCACACTTAATATGATGGAAGAGCTTGTATTTATAGTGTGGATTTGAATGTTACCGTTGGAGAAAGTCACATTAAAATCCATATTATTCTGTAAGTTCTGCAGCTTTGTCAGACTGGTTGTCTTCCTCTCATTGGTCCACGTTAGCTGAATCTAACGGCTATAATCTTCAGGATCTTCTGAGTCTTCAGGATCCTTCTGAGTCTTCAGGATCCTTCTGAGTTCTTCAGGTTACTCATTCAAAAAACTTGAGTTACATGATTGGGACTTCTCTTGGCCGGACCTTATACGTCGGGCATCTGACACTTCAAGATATTGAGTTCAGCTCTTCTAACTTCAGACATTCTGACCCTCAGGTCACTTTCCACTTGACCCTCGTGTCACTTTCCTGTGACCCTCGGTCTCTTTACTCGAGTTATCGATCATTGATTTTCTGACGGTTCTCAGCGAACATGTCTTCAGGCGACTTATCTTCCGGCGACTTGTCTTCTGAGGACATCAGATCAGGCGACTTCTTCTCATCAGTCTTGTTCTGATCTTGTTCAACCTTATCTGATCTCGATCAGTCACATATGTTCCTCTTCTGATCAACAACCTCTCTTCTGATCTGCTGGTCAGTTTTCTTCTAATCAGTTGAACTTCTCTTCAGGTCATCTGATTTGGTCATCTGATCAGGTCTTCTGATATGGTCATCTGATCAGCTAACTCTCCTCTTCTGATTAGTTGGCTTAGTTTTTCTTCTCTTCTGATTTTGCTCAACTCATCAGTTTAACTCGGAACTCATCCTACTCATCTGATCTCGATCAGCCTCGTCTACAGTCTCATCTGATCTTGATCATCTTCTTCTGATTTCATGAGTTCCCCCTTAACTTGTTCTCTCGTTCCCCCTCAACTTGTTATCTGTAAATTAGCTTAAATAACACAAGTTGATAATGTTTTGGCATAATTCATCAAAACTAAAATATCCCAACAATTTCCCCCTTTTAGATAATGACGCCAAAACATTAAAATATATGCAGATATACAGAGAAACTGGTTTTTCAAAAAGATCAGTTCAGATGGTCACTTTGAAAACAGTGAACTTTTGAACTCCCGCTCTGATACCAGTTGTTGGTCCCGAAAAATAATTTTAATTTTATTAAAAAGGGGAGGGGGGAAAATGTGGTTTTTTAAAGTTTTTCTTTTCTCTTACAAAATTGCTTTGTTTGTTAGTAAACATTTGCATATGACAAGAACATAAAGAAATAAAGAACACAACAAAGTATAGTGGTTCGGAGACTCAAGCTCCTACGTCCACTCTCCCTAATCCGTAGGGAAATTCCTTCAACGCACTCGACTAGTTTATTGTGTTAGTCAACACAGTACAACCAGATATTTATAGAGCTCTCACTCAACAGGACTTATCTCCCTCCACGGGATTGCCTACCCTCCCTTGCGAGATTTCTTACAGATATTTAATGAGTTCTCACTCTCGGGACTTATCACCCTCACGGGTTCGCCTCTAAACTAGACTTATCACCCTCAGAGGTTCGCCTCTGGACTTATCACCCTCCACGGGATTGCCTCTTCAACTACCTCACTTAACCACTAACTCTCTCTCAAGAAAGGGGTTTGGGTTTGGTATTGTCTCCAACTAGGTTGAGATTTTCCCTTACAATGGTTTAGCCTTTATGCTAAGGTTGGGAAAATCTCTCTAAGCTTAGGATATATCATGTGTTGCTTAGATTGGGTTTAGAACACTCTTGAATATATTTTAGATATCTACATATTTGTGTTCTATGGTGGGAATGCTTGAGGATATGGATTTTAGCTTGATAGCATTTTCCACACTTAATATGATGGAAGAGCTTGTATTTATAGTGTGGATTTGAATGTTACCATTGGAGAAAGTCACATTCAAATCCATATTATTCTGTAAGTTCTGCAGCTTTTTCAGGCTGGTTGTCTTTCTCTCATTGGTCCACGTCAGCTGAATCTAACGGCTATAATCTTCAGGATCTTACGAGTCTTGAGATTCTTACGAGTCTTGAGGATCATACGAGTTCTTGAGTTACTCAGGAGTCTTGAGGTTACATGATTCAAAAGACTTCTCTTGGCGGACCTTATACGTCGATGCATCTTTGAAATCTTGACACTTCAAGATATCGAGTTCACAACTCTTAACGACCCTATCTTATTTTGACCCTCAGGTCACTTTCCACGCTGACCCTCAGGTTATCTTCCATACTGACCCTTAGGTCTCTTTACTCAGGTTATCTGATCATCAGTATTCTGGTTCTCAATGAACATGTCTTCAGGCGACTTATCTTTTGGCGACTTGTCTTCTGAGGACATTAGATCAGGCGACTTCTTCTCATCAGTCTTGTTCTGATCTTGTTCAACCTTATCTGATCTCGATCACGTCTGATCTCGATTAGTCACATTTGTTCCTCTTCTGATCAACAACCTCTCTTCTGATCTGCTGGTCAGTTTTCTTCTAATCAGTTGTACTTCTCTTCAGGTCATCTGATCTGGTCATCTGATCAGGTCTTCTGATCTGGTCATCTGATCAGCTAACTCTCCTCTTCTGATTAGCTGGCTTAGCTTTTCTTCTCTTCTGATTTTGCTCAGCTCATTAGTTTAACTCAGAACTCATCCTACTCATCTGATCTCGTCAAATTTCGCCTCGTCTATCCATCTCGATCTTGATCATCTTCTTCTGATTTCATGAGTTCCCCCTTAACTTGTTCTCTCGTTCCCCCTCAACTTGTTATCTGTAAATTAGCTTAAATAACACAAGTTGATAATGTTTTGGCATAATTCATCAAAACTAAAATATCCCAACAACTAACCTTTGAATCCTTTTTGGATTAATATGTCCCAATCTGAGATGCCATAGAAGTGTCTCGTTCACGTCTGATGAACGTTTTCTTTTATCGGAAACAGTTGATGTGTTATAGGATGCATTTCGTGAGTGGTGTGCACAGTTAATTGTATAAAGATTATTCGACAACGTTCCATGACAGATAAATTTATCATAAAAAGAAATGGTAACAACTTTGTCAAAAGTAACCGAATATCCATTAAGGTAAAGTTTAGAAAACGAAATTAAATTCTTTCTAAAACTAGGAAAGTAAAGAACATCTCTTAAAATTAAAACTCTGTCTTCAAAAGACAGGTGCACTTCTCCTACTGCTTCAGCTTCCACTCTCATGGCATCACCCAGTGTGATGAGGATCTCACTCCCACTAAGTTGTCAGGTCCGCTTGAACCCCTGTAAAGTGAAACAAACATGATCAGTGGATCCCGTATCCACCACCCATAAATGGGAGGCATATGCCGCTAAACAAGTTTCAACAACTAGTGCGTGAGAATTACCTTTCTTTCCATTCTGAGAAGAATTGGAACAGGCCGCCCTCCAGTGTCCTACTCTGCCGCTTTCCAAAGCTTTCCTCATGCTTGAGTCCATGCTCTTATTGGATGTTGAGTCTGCTTGGTTTAACTTTCTTCTCTTTTCATCATTCTTACCACCATTTGACCTAGAATGAAGAGAAGATTCCTGTTTTCCCAAGTTCTTTTCCTCGCGCTCCACTTCCCTTTCAACCAAAGCGAGAGCATTTACAAGATCATCCACTGTAAAATCTAGATCTTCCAATAGATACTCAAGATAGTGTTGATTATAGCTCTTTGGTAAGGATTGGAGAATGAAATCAATCTTAGTCTTGAAATCACATTTTTCGCCGAGGATCTCAAGTTCCTCAAAGAGCACCATAACCCTAAGAACGTGCTCCCTTGCAGTCGTTCCTATTTTCATTTTTAATTCAGCCATCTCTTGCTTCACGCTTTGGACTGCCATATGGGTCGGATGTGCAAACATCGCTTCAAGATTCTGCAAGATGTCTGCAGCTGACTCATATCCTTGGTGAAGGCGTTTCAACAAATCTGACAGGTGTGTCAGAATTGTATCCTTCATCAATTCATTTGCCAGCTCCCATTCACCATATTGCATCTCGTCCCATACTTCGGCACCCTTAGCTGGTTTTTTGGGTTTTGGTGCATCAAGTACCCATTTGGATGGTGATGCGGCTAGGACAAGTTTTATTTTGTAAATCCAATCGATATAATTTTCACCAGTAAGCATAAGATCTTTGAGTATATTGAACAGTGAATTAAAAGGTTGCGACATGCTGAACTGAAATAAATAACAATTTGTATAAGCACAAACATATCACAAGGTTCGATCACATGTATCATATTAAAATCTCAAAAAAAATGAACATGCATCAGCCAACATCTCAAAATAGTTTAAATAAGCCACGTGGGTGGGTCATTATTTAAACACATTCAAGCAGGTTACAAACAAGAAAACAGTCACAAACCTTTAATATACAGATTAATAGTTGGCTCTCACTTGACCAATATAAAATTGACAGGGACTTCGGGGAAGTATATGCATACCAATTTTATACTTAAGTAATAATCATGATTAAATACAGAATTATTATTTTGTTTTGAACGAGCCTCGTGGGGAGGGTGGGTCATTATCGCCACTAATAATAACCCACAATCATCCTTTCGAAAAATTTTCATGTGAAATCTATCTTTTGGTCGTCCCATGGGGGGAATTTCTCCAATAGAATCTACAAATAAATAAATCATGGAGGTCAAAATTAATTTAATTTATTATCCAGAATAAAATTGTCAATTAATTATTTAAACATACTTAGTAATTTTCGAATGTGAGATTTTTCAAGACATTTTCTCATGCATCGCATATTTAAACACAATTTAAATAAGCACAAAATAATGCAAAACATCAAAACAAAAATTAAACACATTGGGCACATATATCCAATTGTCACGGTTAATTTTGTCATGTCTTGATCTTGAGAAATCATCTTCATAGCCTTCATCGTTCGTCTCGAAAAGCTCCCACTCGACTCTCTCAGAAAAATTATTTCGCCACTTCAAGCCAAGTCATCGACCCATTCTTGCTTCACGCTTAGGTTATCGGTTTTTTAAAATCGCCCAGATCATCCTTAATTCAAGATTTTTTTCATGTGAAATCATATCCTTTTGACAAAATCGGGGACAAATCGGGGGAATTTTCCATATCCATCAATTCATTTGCCAACTCCCATTCACCATCTCATTCCATTTGAATCGAAAATTTTTTGTGTTTTTCACATCAAGTAAATTCGATGGTGATGCTACAGACAATTTTATTTGTAAATCCAATCGATATAATTTTCACCAAGAAGATAAGATTTTTGAGTATATTGAATTTAAAAGGTCATATAATTAAATAAATAACAATTTGTATAAGCACAAACATATCATAAGGTTCGATCAAATCATATTAAAATCAAAAAATGAAATACATCGCCAACATTCAAAATAGTTTAAATAAGCCAATTGGTCATTATTTAAACACATTCAAACAGTTACAAAACAAGAAAAAACAAACACAAACCTTTAATATACAGATTAAACTGCTCAACTTCGACCAATATAAAATCGATTACTTTTATATGCATACCAATTTTATACTTAAGTAATAACCATGATTAAATACGTAATTATTATTTTGTTTTTGAACGAGCGCTCATGGGGAGGGTGGGTCATTATCGCCACTAATAATAACCCACAATCATCCTTTCGTTTTTTTTTTTTCATAAATCTATCTTTTGGTCGTCC
The DNA here is from genome assembly GCA_037126765.1 of Stenogyne calaminthoides. Classification (NCBI taxonomy): domain Eukaryota; kingdom Viridiplantae; phylum Streptophyta; class Magnoliopsida; order Lamiales; family Lamiaceae; genus Stenogyne; species Stenogyne calaminthoides. The sequence continues at coordinate 30,223,581 of JBBCBC010000022.1, read as the reverse complement.
CACGGGGAATTTCTCCAATAGAATCTACAAAAAAATCATGGAGGTCAAAAATTAATTTAATTTATTATCCGTATTAAAATTGTCAATTAATTATTTAAACATACTTAGTAATTTAAGAGATTTTTCAAGACATTTTCATGCTAAACACAATTTAAATAAGCACAAAATAACGCAAAACATCAAACAAAAATTAAACACATCAAGTACATATATCCAATCAACATTTTGTCATGTCTTGATCTTGAGAAATCATCTTCATAGCGTTCGTCATCGATAAAAGCACCCTTCTAAAAAATTATTTCAACACATTGTCATCGACATCGCCGCACACATATATCCAATCCCACGCACGCTTGCCGGCGTGCGTCCGCAAGACGCGTGCCTCCTTGGCACGTTTCACGCGACGCACGCCGCTTGTGCCCGGTTCCGGATCCATCCGTCTTTAATTCATCGTCTCCGTCTTGGCTCACGATCTGTTTACAATTTATTTACAAAAAAAAATAAACCTAGATCTAGACTAGTTTATTCCATTGAACAAATCAAACAAATCCTAATCTACTCGTGGATTTTCTCACGAGGCAAAACGAATTCAAACGAATCGAATTAAAAACCACAATTTATATGCATGCATAAATTTAATCATTCATTAAATACCATGACAATTGGATACCTGCAAAAAAGATCTAGCAATTCTACTATCTAATTTCAAATTTAATGAAAAATGAATTAAATTACAATTTAAAACTCAGAGCCCGAAACCGAGGCTCTGATACCAGTTGTTGGGGAATTAATTGCCCGAATTTATTCGGGATGAATATTTAAATATAAATTTAATTCTAACAATTATTACTAGCATGAATTAATCCTATATTAATTCAAATAATAATTCAACAACAAATCATGCATATAAATAGTTCACATAAATCCTATGGATGCGAAATTGCTACGGGTTTACGTGAACTAACCTCTCGGAGTGACAACCGTTGAGAAGATGGATCTCGTTCACACGAACACACCAAAAGACCTTCTCAAGTATTCCCTTATCCTTGTTCAACAATCCGGTGGTAGGAACTCGCGAACAATTTAACAAAAGGAAAAATAAAATTATGTTGCACCACCTTTGTGGATTTCTAATTTTTCCAACACATGGAATTGCACTTGGGGATGAAAAAATCATCCCCTATTTATAAGAGGGTGGTGGCCGACTTTTTGCTAGGAAAAAAGGAAGAGAAAATCTCTTTCTTGATCTCCAAGAAATCTTGAATATATATCTCATATATTATTTTCTCTCTTATTGTTATGGAATCTCGAAAAAAATGAGGATAAAGATTTCAAGATTTGGATCTTCTTGAATTTATGAGATATACTTGTATTCCAAGAATACATATCTTCCATAATGTATTTTCAAGAAAATCAAGAAAATCTTTCTTTTCCTTCTTTTTTCTTAATTTTTGAAAATCCCCATATAAATAACCAAGTGGGAGACTTCTTGAATTTAATGAGATAATCTTGTATTCCAAGAATACATATCTTCATTCCATAACAAAATTCAAAAGAAAATCTTTCTCCCCTTTTAATTTATAATTTTTGAAAAAAATTGGAAAAAATAAGCAACCATAATTTATTTTATTTTAAACACATTTTTCAGTTATTGGACATTATGCTTGGGCTACTTGAGGGCCTTTAGGAGAATTAAGATTGGACCTTCTAATGGGCTTTGAATATCTAATATTGAGCCACAATATTATTCAAGCCCATAAATATTAATTAATCCCACTACATAATTAATATTGCACTATCCATCTTAACCCATATTACTGTTAATATGACTTCTGGTTATTATTTCCCGTGTTTAATATTATCCAGTCCATCAATTAATTCAAGCCACTGAAACAGCTTTCCTTTAATTAATATCTTTTGTTCTTGGTCAAGGAACGGTTCAACATTATTACCCATACCGGAAACTAATTCCACTTGCAAGATTTGGTATAATAAATCTTATGAACCTCCCAAGGGGGCAAATCGAACAAGCGTACTTGCACACGATTCTCCGTATTAAATCTTAGCAATCGCATGTGACCAATAATATTGCCCAAGATATAATGTATTGAATCTCATTGATTCTCTACCCGTCATAAGTCAAAGCAATAATTACTAACCACACACGATCCTATTTAAGTGGACGAAGATTAAGAAATAACGAACCACTGAGGTCTAATTCTTCCTAATTACGTCTTTGAAGAATTTATCCTCCTCAGAGGGTCCTATTCAAAGGCATCACCATGCACTAGTGTAATCTCTTGGTCAAGATAAGTCAATTTGAGTCTTATACTTCAACCTTTCACGATGGATTGTTCATTTCAATCTAGGTCGTGAATAAATACTTTTTTAGTTACAAGGGGACCTTAATTTAATCTTCGTGATCCGGTATCACTAAATTAACTACAATGTAACACGTCTTATTTATTGAACATTATGCAAAGAAATATATGTAACATTCAATGATATTTAAAGCATCAATGATAAATAATTTATTTCAGTAAATAAGACAGAAATTCAGTTTGGTTATACAAAGTAAAAGCATACTTTCCAGTATAACCCCAACATTTCCATCGTCTCTTCTTCTATAAATATGATATCCATCATCATCATCAAATTAACTTTCGGATGAAAATTTCTTTGAAAATTTCTTTGTACATTCACCTTTGAGAGTACTTAACAGTTGGACCATAAGGACAATGCATCATAAAATCACAGATAGCTTCAAAGTATTGTTTATCATGCACCTCATCTGGTAATTCAGCTGAAATTATGCGATCAATATCATCACCTGAAGGAGCATCATTATAATTTTCAAGAAAAACCAAGATATTTGCATGAGGCAGCTGACGTTTTTGAAACTTCACAGTATACAAAACTGCAAAATAATATATATAATTTATTACAAAATTATACATTTAATTTATGATAATAAATCATTATTATAATAGAATATAATTATAAAAAAAAACTTTAGATAAAAAAATTGTACCTGCCCTAACGTTTCCAAATATTTTATTTTATTGAATGTCACGAATCAGTGCATCCAATTTAACCTTAAAGATGCGACACACAATACCAGGTCGATCATCGGGATTTTGACCTCTATGTTACATATAATGAATAACTTATGGCCAGTTTGAATTTCAAGTAAATATTTTTAACAATTGTGGATAACCAGTCCAATGACAAATAGCCATAGCATCTTGATAATTCTGCATCATGTACCGTGGACATCCAGTAAATGAAGGAGACAACATAATACATTTACCAATAGCACTTCCTTCCCCCTCTCCATTCAAATAAGCATCTTCAAGACCAACATACATATCACAATGAAGTTCCTTTTGATGATTTTTTATGTACAAAAGTCTTGCAGACTCAACCATTGTATATGCATCTACAATGAATTGTTACATCAACCTCTTGCAAGATAATAGTGTAGGTGGCTCCACATTCCTCTCCTGAAGACGATAAGCAAAAAACTCTCTGATTCTAATACTGGTCATTTGTCCAACCCTTCCCATTGCGATTTGAGAAAATGATATATCTTCACATCCTCACCATAAGGAAAAAGAAAATAATATTGCAAAGTAAGATAAGACGGGTTCAACTCAGTTATACGTTTTAATATACCAAAATAGGTTTGAATAATTACATGTAATCACATGCGCAGCGGATATTAAAGTTCACCAATAACGAACAATTAATTGCATACAGATTACAATAATCATAACGAGAAATCTTACAGTAACTCGAGAGTAGATTTCTCTACTACGGTATCCACGTAATCCCCAATTACAGACTTGCACGGATTTGCTAGCGTTGAATCCCGAAACAGATTTGCTAGGAAAATCTAAACTCTAGATCTTATGGAGAAAATATGAAGTAACGTATTTTGTGAATTCCCAAGAGCTTGTATATATAGGGAGGCCCAGCTTAAATCTTAAGCTAGCCCAATTATGGAAATAAAAACCCTAATCTTGAATTAAATTAATTCCTTTTAATTTAATTCCCTAAATATAATTCTCTACGTATTCAAATGTCTTATATGAAAATCTCTACGATTTATTTCCATATACATTAAATCCGACAATTATATTCCAAATATAATTATTGGGAATTCTTATTTAATTAAATCCAATTTAATTAAACATTAATAATAATTAATTCTAAATTAATCTATTATCAATTGCTTCTCCATAAATTAAATATCAAATCCAATTTAACATTTAATCAACCAACTATAATCCGTAAAAGGGAACTACTTGTTGTGTGACTCATAGGCCCTCATATACCGATTGATTAGTCAAACTAACGGTCTTAATTGAACCCTAGTCAATAAATCAGACATTCTCAATATATGAGGTACGTTGCGAGAAACATGCAACTACCTGTAACTGAAATATGGGCAATTGCGATTTCCTCCTTTCATTCACGAATGCTCGATTAGTCTTGAACATGATGAAGTGTCTATTCAAATAAATTAATCAGTTTATCTCAAATCACTAATTGATCATTAGTGTCACACTTAGTCACAAAGTCTAAGTTGACGTGCATTAGTCAATGACTTAGATCCAATTATGATGAGAAGATGAGTATTCTCTCTAAATTCACTTTGAGGAATGAATTCTTTTCTTGGCTCAACTACCACGCACATGCACTTCGTGATGAACCCAATCCAAGTCATAACTACCCATAGACGGGTGCAAGCATCGGTCATGGTCAAAGTTCATCACTCCACACATGTCGTGTGTATTGACCTCAAGTTAAAGGAGTATCGCATCGCTCCCACTAACCGAGACACCCGTAGACACATATAGTGGAACTACATCAAACGATTTCTCGGATGGGTATACCAATGCCTGTTGGGGAATAAGTTGCACAGATCTATTCAGGGTGAATATTTAAATACAAATTTAATTCTTATAATTATTACTAGCATGAATTAATCCTATATTAATTCAAATAATAATCCAACAACATATCATGCATATAATTAATTCACGTAAAACCTACGCATGCGGAATTCTACGAGTTTACGTGAACGTACCTCTTGGGATGGCAGTGATCTGGCTGATTAGACTAACCAAAAGAACTTCCCAAGTATTCCCTTAATCCTTGTTCGACTATCCTGTGGTAGGACACTTGTGAACAATTAACAAAAGGAAAATAAATTATGTTGCACCACCTTTGTGGATTTACTAATTTTTCCAGCACATGGAATTGTACACTACTCAATTGACGTTTTTAGAAAAAAATACAATTTGTCGACGTTACAAAATATTTGATATTTTATCGACGCTGATATTTTTCCGAAAAACCAATTTTTGTGTGTTGCTGGGAATGAAACATTCATCCCCTATTTATAGAGGGTGGTTGACGAAATTTTGGGTAAAAAATAATGTGGGAAAATCTTTTATTGATCTCCAAGAAATCTTGAATATATCTCCTATATTCTTTTTCCCATAATTATAATATTCCACAAAATCCCACCTACTCTTTGTTATGGGATATTTTCGGAATTATAGGCAAGAATCCAAGATTTTGATCTTCTTGAATTTATGAGATATTCTTGTATTTTAAGAAATACATATCTTCCATAATATCTTTTCAAGAAAATCAAGAAATTCTTTCTTGCCCTTTATCTTTCAAAAATTTCGAAATTTTCTTTATAAATAACCAAGTGGGAGATTTCTTGAATTTAATGAGATAATCTTGTATTCCAAGAATACATATCTTCATTCCATAACAAAATTCAAAGAAAATCTTTCCCCCCTTTTATCTATAAATTTCGAAAATAATTAGGAAAAATAAGCAACAATATTTATTTTATTTTAAATACCATTTCAGTTATTGGACTATATGTTGGGCTACTCAGGGGGCCTTTAGGAGAATTAAGATTGGACCTTCCAATGGATCTTGAATTATCAATATTGAGCCACAATATTATTCAAGCCCATAAATATTAATTAATCCCACTACATAATTAATATTGCACTATCCATCTTAACCCATATTACAGTCAATATGGCTCCCGGTTATTATTTCCTGTGTTTAAGATTATCTAGCCTATTAATTAATTCAAGCCACTGAAATAGCTTTCCGTTAATTAATATATTTTGTCCTTGGTCAAGGAACGGTTCAACATTATTATCCATACCGGAAACTAATTCCACTTGCAAGATTTGGTATGATAAAGCTTATGAACCTCCCAAGGGGGCAAATCAAACAAGCGTAATTGCACACGATTCACCGTATTAAATTTTAGCAATCACATGTGACCAATAATATTGCCCAAGATAAAAAGTATTGAATCTCGTTGATTCTCTACCCATGATAAGTCAAAGCAATAGTTACCAATCACACGTGATCCTATTTAAGGAACGAAGATTAAGAAATAACGAACCACTGAGGTCTAATTCTTCCTTGTTCAGTTCTGAAGAATTTGTCCTCCTGTAGGTCCTATTCAGTGCATCAGTCATGCACTAGTGTAATCTCTTGGTCAAGACAAGCCAATCTGAGCCTTACACTTCAACCTTTCACGATGGGTTGTTCATTTCCATCTAGGTCGTGAATGGCGTACTTTTAGTTACAAGGGACTGTTAATTTAATCTTCTGTGATCTGGTATCACTAAATTAACTACAATGTAACACGTACGAATTATTGAACAGTTATACAGTAAATATATGTAACATTCGATAATATTTAAAGCATCAGTGATAAACAATTTATTTCAGTAAATAAGTCTGAAATTCAGTTTTGATTATACAAAGTAAAAAGTATACTTTTCAGTATAATCCCAACAATCTCCCACTTATACTCAAAGTCTGCTTTTAAGTATACTACAACATGTCTCGTGTAGATCCATGACATCAATGTCACCTACACGAACCTAATAATTTCTTACACTTATACTCAAAGCAGATTGGCAAAGGTCTTGACACTCATTCCTTCCACATGTCTCTCGAATGTATTCAGAGGCAGACCCTTTGTGAATGGATCAGCTAGGTTGTCTTTCGACGCGATCTATGCCACCTCTATATCTCCTCTCTTAACGATTTCTCGTATAAGATGCCTTTCCTTCAGTGTGCTTGTTTGACTCGTGGACTCTTGGTTCCCTTGAATTTGCAACTGCCCCTACCAAATATTGCTAGACAAATTCGGAACTCCATCCAAGTCCACTAAGAAGATCTAGAGCCAAATCGGTTCTTTCACTGCTTCACAAGCAGCTACTTACCCGGCTTCTATGGTTGAGTCAGTGATGCATTTCTGCTTCACACTCGTCCATTTGATGGCTACACTTCCCAAATGGAAACACACTAACTGAGGCAGATAGTTTATGGAATCTAAGTCTGATTGGAAATCCGAGTCCGTGTAGCCGATGGGGATTAGACTATCTGACTGATAAAGTAACATTCTATCCCGAGTTCTTTTCAGATACTTCAGAATGTTTTTAACTGTGTTCCAATATTCTTTCCCCGGGTTTACTTTGATATCTTGCCACCATGCCAACGGCAAAGCAGATATCCAGTCTCGTACACAGCATTGCATACATAAGGCTTCTGACAGCCGAAGCATAAGGAATACTTCTCATGTCATCTATCTTATTTTGCGTCTTAGGGGACATTTTCTTGGATAGATGGATTCCATGTCTGAAAGGTACGAAGTCTTTCTTGGAATCTTGCATGCTGAATTGTTTCAAGACAGTGTCTATGTATGAAGCTTGCGACAAGCCTATCATCCTTTTCTTGCAATCTCGAGTGATCTTGATCCCAAGGATGTGTGCGGCTTCCCCTAAGTCCTTCATATCAAACTGTTTTGAAAGCCATGCCCTTACGTCTGATAACACCTTTACATCGTTCCCGATGATCAGAATGTCATCTACGTATAGTACTAAGAATACCAATGCAGTTCCGACACGCTTTTTATACACACAACTTTCAAACTCGTTTTGATCAAACCCATAACACTTTATAACATGATCAAAACATTGGTTCCAAGCTCTGGATGCCTGTTTGAGTCCGTAAATGGACTTCATGAGCTTACAAACTAGGTGTTCTTGGCCTTTTTCAATGAAGCCTTGGGGTTGTTGCATATAGATCTCTTCATCAAGACTTTCGTTAAGGAAAGCTGTCTTGACATCCATTTGCCAGATTTTAAAGTCGAGATGCGCAACAATCGATAAGAGAATACGGATGGACTTGAGCATGGCTACGGGCGAAAAAGTTTCCTCATAATCGATCCCTTCTTTCTGAGTATAACCTTTTGCCACTAGTCTTGCTTTGAAGGTTTCCACCTTCCCGTCCGGTCCTCTTTTTCTCTTATACACCCACTTGCAACCAATAGGTTTGACCCCATTAAGTGGTTCGACTAGCTCCCACACTCTGTTATGATTCATAGAACCCATTTCGGCTTCATTGATGTTTGCCAAGAATCTGCATCCTTATCTTGGATTGCCTCGTCATATGTCCATGGGTCTGATTCGTCTTGTCCGGGAATCAAGTCCGAGGACTCTCCTATTCCCATGAATCTCTCGGGCTGTTTCACAACCCTCCCACTACGACGAGGCTCCAGTTGTGTAAGTGTGTCGTTTGGTATGTCATCTTGTACAGTTGGCATTGAGGTTAGCCCCCTTAGCTCATTTAAGGTAATCTCACTTCTGGGTCTTCTTTCGTTCATATAGTCTTCTTCCAAAAATCTAAAGTGGGTGCTTATGACCACCTTTTGATCTTCGGGACCATAGAACATACACCCTTTTGTTCCCTCGGGGTATCATACAAACAACCTTAATTCTGATCGAGGATCCAATTTTCCAGCTTCCTTGTCCAACACGTAGGCCGGACACCCCCAAATTCTCATGTGTCTCATACTAGGCTTGCGCCCGGTCCACAATTCTTTGGGAGTTTTGGGAACCGATTTGGATGGCACCAAGTTCAGAATGTAAGTTGTTGTTTCCAATGTATGACCCCAGAACGACTTGGGAAGATCCGCATAACTCATCTTAGATCTAACCATTTCCAAAAGAGTTCGGTTTCTTCGCTCTGCAACCCCGTTTTGTTGAGGGGTTCCGGGTGCAGTGAGCTGGGATACAATCCCTTCATCAGATAAGTAGTTCAAAAACTCATCGCTGAGGTATTCGCCTCCACGATCGAATTGTAGAGACTTGATACGTTTTTCCCTATGATTCTTTGCTTGAGCCTTAAATTCTTTGAATTTCTCAAAGGTCTCAAATTTATGCTTCATAAGGAAAATATAAATGTACCTTGAGTAATCATCAATAAAAGTGAAAAAATACTCATAACCTTGTTGGGATTATACTGAAAAGTATGCTTTTAAGTTTGTATAATCGAAACTGAATTTCCAGACTTATTTACTTAAATAAATTGTTTATCACTGATGCTTTAAGTATGATTGAATGTTACATATATTTACTGCATAACTGTTCAATTATTCGTACGTGTTACATTGTAGTTAATTTAGTGATACCAGATCACAAAAGATTAAATTAACAGTCCCTTGTAACTAAAAGTACGCCATTCACAACCTAGATGGAAATGAACAACCCATCACGAAAGGTTGAGGTGTAAGGCTCAGATTGGTTTGTCTTGACCAAGAGATTACACTAGTGCATGACTGATGCACTGAATAGGACCTACAGGAGGATAAATTCTTCAGAACTGAACAAGGAAGAATTAGACCTCAGTGGTTTGTTGTTTCTTAACCTTCGTCCCTTAAATAGGATCACGTGGGATTGGTAACTATTGTTTTGACTTATCATGGGTAGCGAATCATTGAGATTCAATACTTTTTATCTTGGGCAATATTATTGGTCACGTGTGATTGTTAAGATTTAATACGAAGAATCGTGTGCAAGTACGCTTGCTTGATTTGCCCCCTTGGGAGGTTCATAAGTTTTATCATACCAAATCTTGCAAGTGGAATTAGTTTCCGGTATGGATAATAATGTTGAACCGTTCCTCGACCAAGGACAAAAGATATTAATTAACGGAAAGCTATTACAGTGGCTTGAATTAATTAATGGGCTAGATAATCTTAAACACGGGAAATAATGACCGGGAGCCATATTGACTGTAATATGGGTTAAGATAGATAGTGCAATATTAATTATGTAGTGGGATTAATTAATATTTATGGGCTTGAATTATATTGTGGCTCAATATTAGATATTAAAGATCCATTAGAAGGTCCAATCTTAATTCTCCTAAAGGCCCCCTGAGTAGCCCAACAAATAGTCTAATAACTGAAAAAGGTGATTAAAATAAAATAAATATTGTTGCTTAATTTTTCCTCTTAATTTCGAAAATTATGGATAAAAGAGGGAGAAAGATTTTCTTTGAATTTTGTTATGGAATGAAGATATGTATTCTTGGAATACAAGATTATCTCATTTAATTCAAGAAATCTCCCACGTGGTTATTCATAGTGATATTTCGAATTTTTGGAAATATAGTGGGCAAGAAAGATTTTCTTGATTTTCTTGAAAAGATATTATGGAAGATATGTATTTCTTGAAATACAAGAATATCTCATAAATTCAAGAAGATCTAAATCTTGGATTCTTGCACACACTAAATTTTCGAAAATATCCATATTTTGAGGAAGTGGGATTTTTGTGGAATATTTTAATTATGGGAAAAAGAATATAGGAGATATATTCAAGATTTCTTGGTGACCAAGAAAAGTCTTTTCCCACATTGATTTTCTACATAAAATTCGACCACTCCCTCTCCTATAAATAGGGGATGATTAGTTCATTCCCAAGTACAATTCCATGTGCTGGAAATATTAGCAAATCCACATAAGTGGTGCAACCTTTTGTTAATTGTTCGACAAGTGTCCTTCCACCGGATAGTTGAGCAAGGGCTAAGGGAATACTTGGGAAGTTCTTTTGGTTAGTCCGTCCGACCGAAGTCACTGCCATCCCGAGAGGTACGTTCGCGTAAACCCGTAGATTCCTCATGCGTAGGTTTTACGTGGCGTTTTATATGCATGATATGTTGTTGCAATTATTATTTGAATTAATATAGGATTAATTCATGCTAGTAATAATTAATGAATTAAATTTATATTTAAATATTCACCCCGAATAGATCTGTGCAACTCATTCCCAACAACTGGTATCAGAGCCACTGTTTCGGGCTCTGAATTTTTTAAATTGTAATTTAATTCGTGGACATTAAATTTGAAATTAGATAGTAGAACTGTTAGATCTGTTTTGTAGGTATCCAATTGTCATGGATTTTAATGTTTATTTTTGCATGCATATAAAACTGTGGTTTTTTTAATTCGATTAGCTCGTTTTGTTTTCCTCGTGAAAAATTCATGAAAGTAGACTAGAATTTGTTTGATTTGATCAATGTAATAGATTAGTCTAGATCTAGTTTATTTATTTTTTGTAAATAAATTGTAACCGGATCGGAACGAAGAGACGGAAGAATTAAAGGACGAAATCGAACCGGTGTAGGCGGTACGCCAGACTGCACGTATATTGGCATGGAGTAGGTCTTGTCGAAAGCACGCCAAGGAGAAGGAGGGCACAGACACGGGCGGGGCGTGACGCCTGGCCGAAGCGACGGGGGAATGGCATATGGGTATGCTACATACTACATATTCCCAGGTCGCGGGGTCAGGAGGGAGGGTGAGGGATATACAGACAATACGCGGATCTGTGTGTCCGCCGAGATCTGCCCGACACCGCCGAGGTGTGTCGAGGCCTTTGGCGCGCCTGTGACCCGCCGGGCGCGCTCGAGGTCTATCCTAGGCCCAAGCTGCCGGCCGGATCTTGAGCGTGCATCCCGCTCGAAGCCGCTTGGCGTGGCATTTCGAGACGGCAGTATTTTTTAAAGACGAACGAGTGGGAGAAATTCGAGACGTGTTTCTTCAAGATCAAGCAAAGAAAAATTAAAACCATGACAATTGGATAATTTGTGCCCAATATGTTTATTTTTTACGCTTTTGCTTTATTTATTTGTGTTATCTTATGTTTTATTTAATTTGTTTAAATGTGTTTGCATGAGGGTTGCCAAATTGAAAAATCTCACCTTCAAAATTACTAAGTATGCTTAAATAATTAATTGACAATTTTATTCCGGATAATAAAATTGAATTAATTTTGACCTCCATGATTTATTTATTTGTGAATTCTTTTGGAGAAATTCCCCCCCGGGACGGTCAAAAAGATAGCTTTCACATGAATGAATTCCAAACGGATGATTGTGGGTTATTACTAGTGGCGGCGATGACCCTCCCCACGAGGCTCGATCAAAGCGAAATAGTAATCCTCAGATTTAATCATGGTTATTACTTAGGTATAAAATTGATATGCATATACTTCCCAAGTCCCCGCAATTTTATATTGGTCAAGTGGGAGCCAACTATTAATCTGGATATTAAAGGTTTGTAACTGTTCTTATTTGTAACCTGCTTGAATGTGTTTAAATAATGACCCACCCCACGTGGCTTATTTAAACTGTTTTGAGATGTTGGCTAATGCATGTTCATATTTTTTTGAGATTTTAATATGATGCATGTGATCAAACCTTGTGATATTTTTGTGCTTATGCATATTATTATTTATTTCAGTTCATCATGTCGCAACCTTTTAATCCACTATTCAATATCTTTGAAAAGACAATTTGCTCACTTTGGAGAAAATTTTTGTTGATTGGAATCGAAAACTCATTAATGTCCTCATCGCAAAAGCCATAACCGGTTTCGACCACACCTAAACTGGATAAACCATCAGATGAGTCCACTAAAACGGTTAAGAAAGAGTATGCTGACTGGGAGCGGTCTAACGAAATGGCAAAGTGTACCATCTTGGCTTCTATGTCAGATGTGTTGCAACACTAACACCAGAACGTAGAGACCGTTGCGGGAATCATGACTAGTCTTAAAGCGATGTTTCAACATCAGAACCGTGTGGCTCGCCAGATCACCATGAGGGACTTGCTCTCTATGAAAATGGTGGAGGGAACGCCGTAGCGGAGCACGTTCTCCGGATGATGGCTCACCTTAATAAACTTGAGGTACTTGGCGCTGAATACGATATCGAGACCCAAATCGATTTCGTGCTCCATTCTCTGCCGAAAAGCTTTGAACAATTTAGGTTGAACTACCAGATGAATAATCAGAAGTTCTCGATGCCTGATCTGTTGCAAGCTTTAGTCTCGGTAGAGGCGATATTAGCGTAAAAAAAGCCAAGCCTTGGTGGCAAATCGGACCTTCTTCTTCTTCTAGACCAAGGGGTGGTAAGAACAAGAAAAGGAACAAAGGCCACAAGCAAGTGAACTCAAGTGTTGCCAATGGCAAAGATAAGGTGAAGAAGGGTGGTGGAGTGAACAAGCCAGCTAAGGGGAAGTGCTTCAACTGCGGTGAGAAAGGACATTGGAGGTCAGCCTGTTCCAGACCTAAGAGGGATGGAAAGAAAGGTAATTCTCACGCACTTGTTGTTGAAAGTTGTTTAGCGGCGTATGCCTCCCATTATGTGGGTGGTGGATACGGGATCCACTAATCATGTTTATTTCACATTACAGGGGTTCAAGCGGACCCGGCAACTTAGTATGAGTGAGGTCCTCATCACACTGGGCGATGCTACGAGAGTGGCAGCTGAAGCAGTGGGAGAAGTGCACCTGTCTTTTGAAGACAATGTTTTAATTTTTGAGATATTCTTTATGTTCTGGATTTTAGAAAGAATTCGTTTTCAGTTTATAAACTTTTATGATGGATATTTGGTTACTTTTAATAAAGTTGTTACCATTTTTCTTTTGATAAATTTATTTGTAATGGAACGTTGTTGAATGATCTCTATACAATTAACTGTGCACACCACTCACAAAATGTATCCTATAACACATCAACTGTTTCCGAGAAAAGAAAAACGTTCATCAGACTTGAACGAGACACTTCTTTGGCATCTAAGATTGGGTCATATAAATCCAAAGAGGATCCAAAGGTTGGTGAGAGACGGTTCACTAGGGCTTCGCCAAGTTGAACCGATTCCAACCTGCGAATCATGTTTGGAGAGTAATATGACCAAGAGGGCATTTGGAGCCAAGGGGAATAGGTCCAAAGAAGTGTTAGAGATCGTTCACACAGATGTATGTAGTCCAATGTCAACCAAAGCAAGAGGAAGATATGAGTAATTTTATTGATGATTACTCAAGGTACATTTTCCTTATGAAGCATGAATATGAGCTCTTTGAGAAATTCTAAGAATTTAAGGCTCAAACAGAGAATCATAAGGAAAAACGTATCAAGTCTTTACGATTTGATCGTAGAGGCGAATACCTCAGCAATGAGATTTTGAACTACTTATCTGATGAAGGGATTGTATCCCAGCTCACTGCATCCGGAACCCCTCAACAAAACGGGGTTGCAGAGCGAAGAAACTAAATTCTTTTGGAAATGGTTAGATCAATGATGAGTTATGCGGATCTTCCCGAGTCGTTCTGGGGTCATGCCTTGGAAACAGCGACTTACATTCTGAACTTGGTGTTTCCAAATCGGTTCCCAAAACTCCTAAAGAATTGTGTACCGGGCGCAGGCTTAGTATGAGACACATAAAGAATTTGGGGGTGTCCGGCCTACGTGTTGGACAAGGAAGCCGGTAAATTGGATCCTCGATCAGAATTAAGGCTGTTTGTAGGATACCCCGAGGGAACAAAAGGGTGTATGTTCTATAGTCCCAAAGATCAAAAGGTGGTCATCAGCACCCACTTTAGATTTTTGAAGAAGACTATATGAACCAAAGAAAACCCAGAAGTGAGATTACCTTAAATGAGCTTAGAGGGCAAACCTTAGTGCCAACTGTACTAGATGATATACCAAACGATACGCTTTCACAACCGGAGCCTCGTCATAGTGGGAGGGTTGTTTTGACAGCCCGAGAGATTCATGGGAATAGGAGAGTCCTCGGACTTGATTCCCGGACAAGACGAATCAGACCCATGGACATATGACGAGGCACTCCAAGATAAGGATGCAGATTCTTGGCAAACAGCAATGAAAGCCGAAATGGGTTTTATGTTTCATAATAGAGTGTGGGAGCTAGTCGAACCACTTAATGGGGTCAAACCCATTAGATGCAAGTGGGTATATAAGGGAAAAAGAGGACTGGGCGTGAAGGTTGAAACCTTTAAAGCAAGACTAATGGCGAAAGGTTATACTCAGAAAGAAAGGGATCGATTATGAGGAAACTTTTTCGCCCATAGCCATGCTTAAGTCCATCCGTATTCTCTTATCGATTGCTGCACATTTCGACTTTGAAATCTGGCAAATAGATGTCAAGACAGCTTTCCTTAACGGAAGTCTTGATAAGGAGATCTATATGCAACAACCCCAAGTTTTCATTGAAACAGGAACACCAAGTTTGTAAGCTCAAGAAGTCCATTTTCGGACTCAAACAGACATCCAGAGCTTGGAACCAAAGTTTTGATCATGTAATAAAGTCTTATGGGTTTGATCAAAACGAGTTTGAAAGTTGTGTGTATAAAAAGCATGTCGGAACTGCATTGGTAGTCTTAGTACTATACGTAGATAACATTGTGATCATCGGGAACGATGTGAAGGTGTGGTCAAACGTAAGGGCATGGCGTTTCAAAATAGTTTGATATGAAAGACTTAGGGAAACCGGACACATCCTTGGGATCAAGATTACTCGAGATCGCAAGAAAAGGATGATCGGGTTATCGCAAGTATTCATACATTGATACTGGTTTTAAAACGATTCAGCATGCAAGATTCCAAGAAAGGATTCGTACCTTTCAGACTTGGAATCCATCTATCCAAGAAAATGTCCCCTAAGATGCAAGAGGAGATAGACGACATGAAAGGCATTCCCTGTGCTTCGGCTGTCGGAAACCTTATGTATGCAATGCTGTGTACGAGACCGGATATCTGCTTTGTCGTAGGCATGGTAGCAAGATATCAAAGTAACCCAGGAAAAGCGCATTAGACGACAGTTAAAAACATTCTGAAGTGTCTGAAAAGAACTCGGGATAGAATGTTGATTTATCAGTCAGATACTCCAATCCCCATCGGCTACACGGACTCGGATTTCCAATCAGATATAGATTCCATAAATTATCTGCCTCAGTTAGTGTGTTTCCATTTGGGAAGTGTAGCCATCAAATGGACGAGTGTGAAGCAGAAATGCATCACTGACTCAAGCATGGAAGTCGGGTAGGTAGCTGCTTGAGAAGCAGTGAAAGAACCGATTGGGCTCTAGATCTTGTTAGTGGACTTGGATGGTGTTCTGAATTTGTCTAGCAATATCTGCTAAGGGCAGTTGTAAATTCAAGAGAACCAAGAGTCCACGAGTCAAACAAACACATTAAAGGAAAGACATCTTATACGAGAAATCGTTAAGAGAGGAGATATAGATGTGGCAAAGATAGCGTCTAAGGACAGCCTAACAGATCCATTCACAAAGCGTCTGCCTCTGAATACATTCGAGAGACATGTGAGTGGAATGGGTGTCAAGATCGTTGCCAATCTGCTTTGAGTATAAGTGGGAGAAATTATTAGGTTCGTGTAGGTGACATTAAATGTCACGGACTACGCGAGACGTGTTGTAGTATACTTAAAAGCAGACTTTGAGTATAAGTGGGAGATTGTTGGGATTATACTGAAAAGTATTCTTTTTAGTTTGTATAATCGAAACTGAATTTCCAGACTTATTTACTGAAATAAATTGTTTATCACTGATGCTTTAAATATGATTGAATGTTACATATATTTGCTGCATAACTGTTCAATAATTCGTACGTGTTACATTGTAGTTAATTTAGTGATACCAGATCACAGAAGATTAAATTAACAGTCCCTTGTAACTAAAACTATGCCATTCACGACCTAGGTGGAAATGAACAACCCATCACGAAAGGTTGAGGTGTAAGGCTCAGATTGGTTTGTCTTGACCAAGAGATTACACTAGTGCATGACCGATCTTACCGAATAAGACCCACAGAGGATAAATTCTTGAATCCCAACAAGGAAGAATTAGACCTCAGTGGTTTGTTGTTTCTTAACCTTCGTCCCTTAAATAGGATCACGTGGGATTGGTAACTATTGTTTTGACTTATCATGGGTAGCGAATCAGAGAGATTCAATACTTTTTATCTTGGGCAATATTATTGGTCACATGTGATTGCAAAGATTTAATCTGAAGAATCGTGTGCAAAAACGCTTTTTTGATTTGCCCCCTCGGGAGGTTCATAAGTTTTATCATACCAAATCTTGCAAGTGGAATTAGTTTCCTAGTATGGATAATAATGTTGAACCGTTCCTCGACCAAGGACAAAAGATATTAATTAACGGAAAGCTATTTCAAAGGGCTTGAATTAATTAATGGGCTAGATAATCTTAAACACGGGAAATAATGACCGGAGCCATATTGATCGTAATATGGGTTAAGATAGATAGTCTAATATTAATTATGTAGTGGGATTAATTAATATTTATGGGCTTGAATTATATTGTGGCTCAATATTAGATATTAAAGATCCATTAGAAGGTCCAATCTTAATTCTCCTAAAGGCCCCCTGAGTAGCCCAACAAATAGTCCAATAACTGAAAAAGGTGATTAAAATAAAATAAATATTGTTGCTTAATTTTTCCTCTTAATTTTAAAAAATTATGGATAAAAAGAGGAGAAAGATTTTCTTTGAATTTTGTTATGGAATGAAGATATGTATTCTTGGAATACAAGATTATCTCATTTAATTCAAGAAATCTCCCCACTTGTTATTCATAGTGATATTTTTGAATTTTTGGAAATATAGTGGGCAAGAAAGATTTTCTTGATTTTCTTGAAAATATATTATGGAAGATATGTATTTCTTGAAATACAAGAATATCTCATAAATTCAAGAAGATCTAAATCTTGGATTCTTGCACACACTAAATTTTCGAAAATATCCATATTTTGAGGAAGTTGGATTTTTTTGTGGAATATTTTAATTATGGGATAAAGAATATAGGAGATATATTCAAGATTTCTTGGTGACCAAGAAAAGTCTTTTTCCCACATTGATTTTCTACATAAAATTCGACCACTCCTCTCCTATAAATAGGGGATGATTAGTTCATTCCCAAGTACAATTCCATGTGCTTTGGAAATATTAGCAAATCCACATAAGTGGTGCAACCTTTTGTTAATTGTTCGACAAGTGTCCTTCCACCGGATAGTTGAGCAAGGGCTAAGGGAATACTTGGGAAGTTCTTTTGGTTAGTCCGTCCGATCGAAGTCACTGCCATCCCGAGAGGTACGTTCGCGTAAACCCGTAGATTCCTCATGCGTAGGTTTTACGTGGCGTTTTATATGCATGATATGTTGTTGCAATTATTATTTGAATTAATATAGGATTAATTCATGCTAGTAATAATTAATGAATTAAATTTATATTTAAATATTCACCCCGAATAGATCTGTGCAACTCATTCCCAACAATCGCATCGAGCCACTATTTCGACTCTGAATTTTTAAATTGTAATTTAATTCGTGGACATTAAATTTGAAATTGGATAGTAGAACTGTTAGATCTGTTTTGTAGGTATCCAATTGTCATGGATTTTAATGTTTATTTTTGCATGCATATAAAACTGTGGTTTTTTTAATTCGATTCGTTCGGTTTTGTTTTGCCTCGTGAGAAAATTCATGAGTAGACTAGAATTTGTTTGATTTGATCAATGTAATAGACTAGTCTAGATCTAGGTTTATTTATTTTTTGTAAATAAATTGTAACCGGATCGGGAACGAAGAGACGAAGAATTAAAGGACGAAATCGAAACCAGTGTAGCGTAGGGCGCGGGCGCAAGACTGCACGATGGGCATTGTGGGCGGCCGCCGGGCCGAGAAAGCGCTAAAGAGAAGGAGAGAAGCGACACACGGGCGGTCTGCATGCTCGTGCCGAAAGCCGGGCCAGGCGAATCTTGGGCGTGCGATGCCGCGCTGATACACGGGCCGCCGAGGTCACGGGCGGCGAGGTGGAGGCGGGTGAGGCTTGTGATGCAGATCTTGTAGCGTCAGCTGCCGCCGAGATCTGGGCGACACCGCCGAGGCGCGTCGAGGCACTGGCGGGCGCGCCTTGACCGTCGAGGTGCCGAGGCTGCCGAGGTTGTCTAGGCAAACTGCCGGCGGATGTCGCGGCATCCATTCTGGTATTGCCATGCGTGGCATTTCGAGACGGAAGTATTTTTTTTAGACGAACGAGTGGGAGAAATTCGAGACGTGTTTCTTCAAGATCAAGCCAAGAAAAATCAAACCATGACAATTGGATAATTTGTGCCCAATATGTTTATTTTTCTGTTTTGCTTTATTTATTTGTGTTATCTTATGCTTTATTTAATTTGTTTAAATGTGTTTGCATGAGGGTTGCCAAATTGAAAAATCTCACCTTCAAAATTACTAAGTATGCTTAAATAATTAATTGACAATTTTATTCCGGATAATAAAATTGAATTAATTTTGACCTCCATGATTTATTTATTTGTGAATTCTTTTGGAGAAATTCCCACCACGGGACGGTCAAAAGATAGCTTTCACATGAATGAATTCCAAATGGATGATTGTGGGTTATTACTAGTGGCGACGATGACCCTCCCCACGAGGCTCGATCAAAGCGAAATAGTAAACCTGTATTTAATCATGGTTATTACTTAGGTATAAAATTGATATGCATATACTTCCCAAAGTCCTGTCAATTTTATATTGGTCAAGTGGGAGCCAACTATTAATCTGGATATTAAAGGTTTGTAATCGTTCTTGTTTGTAACTCCTTGAATGTGTTTAAATAATGACCCACCCCACGCGGGCTTATTTAAACTGTTTTTGAGATGTTGGCTAATGCATGTTCATATTTTTTTTGAGATTTTAATATGATGCATGTGATCAAACCTTGTGATATTTTTGTGCTTATGCATATTATTATTTATTTATTTCAGTTCATCATGTCGCAACCTTTTAATCCACTATTCAATATCTTTGAAAGACAATTTGCTCACTGGAGAAAATTTTGTTGATTGGAATCGAAAACTCACTATTGTCCTCACTGCACAAAGCCATAACCTGGGGTTCTCGACCATACCTAAACCGGATAAACCATCGATGAGTCCACTAAAAACGGTTAAGAAAGAGAGTATCTTTGACCGGGAGCGGTCTAACGAAAATGGCAAAGTGTACCATCTTGGCTTCTATGTCAGATGTGTTGCAACACTAACACCAGAACGTAGAGACCGTTGCGGGAATCATGACAAGTCTTAAAGCGATGTTTCAACATCAGAACCGTGTGGCTCGTCAGATCACCATGAGGGACTTGCTCTCTATGAAAATGGTGGAGGAACGCCCGTAAGGGGAGCACGCTCTCCGGATGATGGCTCACCTTAATAAACTTGAGGTACTTGGCCGCCGAATCACGATATCGAGACCCAAATCGATTTCGTGCTCCATTCTCTGCCGAAAAGATTTGAACAATTCAGGTTGAACTACCAGATGAATAATCAGAAGTTCTCGATGCCTGATCTGTTGCAAGCTTTAGTCTCGGTAGAGGCGATATTGGGGCAGAAAAGCCAAGCCTTGGTGGCAAACGGACCTTCTTCTTCTTCTAGACCAAGGGGTGGTAAGAACAAGAAAAGGAACAAAGGCCACAAGCAAGTGAACTCAAGTGTTGCCAATGGCAAAGATAAGGTGAAGAAGGGTGGTGGAGTGAACAAGCCAGTTAAGGGGAAGTGCTTCAACTGCGGTGAGAAAGGACATTGGAGGTCAGCCTGTTCCAGACCTAAGAGGGATGGAAAGAAAGGTAATTCTCACGCACTAGTTGAAACTTGTTTAGCGGCGTATGCCTCCCATTATGTGGGTGGTGGATACGGGATCCACTAATCATGTTTATTTCACATTATAGGGGTTCAAGCGAACCCGGCAACTTAGTATGAGTGAGGTCCTCATCACACTGGGCGATGCTACGAGAGTGGCAGCTGAAGCAGTGGGAGAAGTGCACTTGTCTTTTGAAGACAGTGTTTTAATTTTTGAGATATTCTTTACGTTCCGGATTTTAGAAAGAATTCGTTTTCAGTTTCTAAACTTTTATGATGGATATTTGGTTACTTTTAATAAAGTTGTTACCATTTTTCTTTTGATAAATTTATCTGTAATGGAACGTTGTTGAATGATCTCTATACAATTAACTGTGCACACCACTCACAAAATGTATCCTATAACACATCAAGTGTTTCCGAGAAAAGAAAAACGTTCATCAGACTTGAACGAGACACTTCTTTGGCATCTAAGATTGGGTCATATAAATCCAAAGAGGATCCAAAGGTTGGTGAGAGACGGTTCACTAGGGCTTCGCCAAGTTGAACCGATTCCAACCTGCGAATCATGTTTGGAGAGTAATATGACCAAGAGGGCATTTGGAGCCAAGGGGAATAGGTCCAAAGAAGTGTTAGAGATCGTTCACACAGATGTATGTAGTCCAATGTCAACCAAAGCAAGAGGAGGTTATGAGTAATTTTATTGATGATTACTCAAGGTACATTTTCCTTATGAAGCATGAATATGAGCTCTTTGAGAAATTCTAAGAATTTAAGGCTCAAACAGAGAATCATAAGGAAAAACGTATCAAGTCTTTACGATTTGATCGTAGAGGCGAATACCTCAGCAATGAGATTTTGAACTACTTATCCGATGAAGGGATTGTATCCCACCATCGCATCCTAAACCCCTCAACAAAAACGGGGGTTGCGAGCGAAAGAAACTAAATTCTTTTGGAAATGGTTAGATCAATGATGAGTTATCGCGGATCTTCCCGAGTCGATTAAAGGTCATACCTTGGAAACAAATGACTTACATTCTCGAACTTGGTGCTATCCAAATCGGTTCCCAAAACTCCTAAAGAATTGTGGACCCAAGTGCAAGCCTAGTATGAGACACATAAAGAACTTTTGGGGTGTCCGCCTACGTGTTGGACAAGGAAGCCAAATTGGATCCTCGATCGACTTAAGGTTGTTTGTAGGATACCCCGAGGAACAAAAGGGGTGTATGTTCTATAGTCCCAAAGATCAAAAGGTGTTTATCAAAGACCCACTTTAGATTTTGGAAAGAAGACTATATGAACCAAAGAAAACCCGTATGAGATTACCTTAAATGAGCTTAGAGGGCAAACCTTAGTGCCAATCAGTATTTTAGATGATATACCAAACGATACGCCTTTCTGGCCTGAGCCTCGTCATAGTGGGAGGGTTGTTTTGACACTTTGAGAGATTCATGGGAATATAAGAGTCCTCGGACTTGATTCCCGGACAAGACGAATCAGACCCATGGACATATGACGAGGCACTCCAAGATAAGGATGCAGATTCTTGCAAACAAAGAATGAAAGCCGAAATGGGTTTTATGTTTCATAATAGAGTGTGGGAGCTAGTCGAACCACTTAATGGGGTCAAACCCATTAGATGCAAGTGGGTATATAAGGGAAAAAGAGGACTGGGCGTGAAGGTTGAAACCTTTAAAGCAAGACTAATGGCGAAAAGGTTATACTCGAAAGAAAGGATCGATTATGAAAACTTTTTTCGCCCATACCATGCTTAAGTCCATCCGTATTCTCTTATCGATTGCTGCACATTTCGACTTTGAAATCTGGCAAATAGATGTCAAGACAGCTTTCCTTAACGGAAGTCTTGATAAGGAGATCTATATGCAACAACCCCAAGTTTTCATTGAAACAGGAACACCAAGTTTGTAAGCTCAAGAAGTCCATTTTCGGACTCAAACAGGCATCCAGAGCTTGGAACCAAAGTTTTGATCATGTAATAAAGTCTTATGGGTTTGATCAAAACGAGTTTGAAAGTTGTGTGTATAAAAAGCGTGTCGGAACTGCATTGGTAGTCTTAGTACTATACGTAGATAACATTGTGATCATCGGGAACGATGTGAAGGTGTGGTCAGACGTAAGGGCATGGCATTTCAAAATAGTTTGATATGAAAGACTTAGGGAAACCGGACACATCCTTGGGATCAAGATTACTCGAGATCGCAAGAAAAGGATGATCGGGTTATCGCAAGTATTCATACATTGATACTGGTTTTAAAACGATTCAGCATGCAAGATTCCAAGAAAGGATTCGTACCTTTCAGACTTGGAATCCATCTATTTAAGAAAATGTCCCATAAGATGCAAGAGGAGATAGACGACATGAAAGGCATTCCCTATGCTTCGGCTGTCGGAAACCTTATGTATGCAATGCTGTGTACGAGACCGGATATCTGCTTTGTCGTAGGCATGGTAGCAAGATAACAAAGTAACCCAGGGAAAGCGCATTAGACGACAGTTAAAAACATTCTGAAGTGTCTGAAAAGAACTCGGGATAGAATGTTTATTTATCAGTCAGATACTCCAATCCCCATCGGCTACACGGACTCGGATTTCCAATCAGATATAGATTCCATAAATTATCTGCCTCAGTTAGTGTGTTTCCATTTGGGAAGTGTAGCCATCAAATGGACGAGTGTGAAGCAGAAATGCATCACTGACTCAAGCATGGAAGTTGGGTAGGTAGCTGCTTGAGAAGCAGTGAAAGAACCGATTGGGCTCTAGATCTTGTTAGTGGACTTGGATGGTGTTCTGAATTTGTCTAGCAATATCTGCTAAGGGCAGTTGTAAATTCAAGAGAACCAAGAGTCCACGAGTCAAACAAACACATTAAAGGAAAGACATCTTATACGAGAAATCGTTAAGAGAGGAGATATAGATGTGGCAAAGATAGCGTCCGAGGACGACCCTAACAGATCCATTCATTAAAGCGTCGCCTCCTCAATACATTCGAGAGACATGTGAGTGGAATGGGTGTCAAGACCGCTTGCCAATCTGCTTTGAGTATAAGTGGGAGAAATTATTAGGTTAGTGTAGGTGACATTAAATGTCACGGACTACGCGAGACGTGTTGTAGTATACTTAAAAGCGATTTTGAGTATAAGTGGGAGATTGTTGGGATTATCTTTTGAAAAGTATGCTTTTTAGTTTGTATAATCGAAAACCTAAATTTCGGACTTATTTTATGAAATAAATTATTTATCACCGATGCTTTAAATGTGATTGAATGTTACATATATTTACTTGATAACTGCTCAATAATTCAATGACGTGTTACATTGTAGTTAATTTAGTGATACCGGATCATAGAAGATTAAATTAACAAATCCTTGTAACTAAAAAGTACGCCATTCACGACCTAGATGGAAATGAACAACCCATCACGAAAGGTTGAGGTGTAAGGCTCGATTGGTTTGTCTTGACCAAGAGATTACACTAGTGCATGACCGATCTTGAATAATACCTCTCCAGGAGGGATAAATTCTTGAATCCCAACAAGGAAGAATTAGACCTCGATGGTTCATTGTTTCTTAACCTTCGTCCCTAAATAGGATCACGTGGGATTGGTAACTATTGCTTTGACTTATCATGGGTAAATAATCGTAGAGAGATTCAATACTTTTATCTTGGGCAATATTATTGGTCACATGTGATTGCTAAGATTTAATACTTAAGAATCGCGTGCAAGCACGCTTGATTTTGCCCCCTGGGAGGTTCATAAGTTTTATCATACCAAATCTTGCAAGTGGAATTAGTTTCCGGTATGGATAATAATGTTGAATCGTTCCTCGACCAAGGACAAAAGATATTAATTAACGGAAAGCTATTTCAGTGGCTTGAATTAATTAATGGGCTAGATAATCTTAAACACGGGAAATAATGACCGGGAGTCATATTGGTTGTAATATGGGTTAAGATGGATAGTGCAATATTAATTATGTAGTGGGATTAATTAATATTTATGGTCTTGAATTATATTGTGGCTCAATATTAGATATTCAAGATCCATTAGAAGGTTCAATCTTAATTCTCCTAAAGGCCCCCTGAGTAGCCCAACAAATAGTCCAATAACTGAAAATGGTGATTAAAATAAAATAAATATTGTTGCTTAATTTTTCCTCTTAATTTCAAAAATTATGGATAAAAGAGGGAGAAAGATTTTCTTTGAATTTTGTTATGGAATGAAGATATGTATTATTGGAATACAAGATTATCTCATTTAATTCAAGAAATCTCCCACTTGGTTATTCATAGTGATATTTCGAATTTTTGGAAATATAGTGGGCAAGAAAGATTTTCTTGATTTTCTTGAAAAGATATTATGGAAGATATGTATTTCTTGAAATACAAGAATATCTCATAAATTCAAGAAGATCTAAATCTTGGATTCTTGCACACACTAAATTTTCGAAAATATCCATATTTTGAGGAAGTGGGATTTTTGTTGAATATTTTAATTATGGGAAAAAGAATATAGGAGATATATTCAAGATTTCTTGGTGATCAAGAAAAGTCTTTTCCCACATTGATTTTCTACATAAAATTCGACCACTCCCTCTCCTATAAATAGGGGATGATTAGTTCATTCCCAAGTACAATTCCATGTGCTGGAAATATTAGCAAATCCACATAAGTGGTGCAACAAAGTTTATTTTTTCCTTTTGTTAATTGTTCGACAAGTGTCCTTCCACCGGATAGTTGAGCAAGGGCTAAGGGAATACTTGGGAAGTCCTTTTGGTTAGTCCGTCCGACCGAAGTCACTGCCATCCCGAGAGGTACGTTCACGTAAACCCGTAGATTCCGCATGCGTAGGTTTTACGTGGCTTTTTATATGCATGATATGTTGTTGCAATTATTATTTGAATTAATATAGGATTAATTCATGCTAGTAATAATTAATGAATTAAAATTGTATTTAAATATTCACCCCGAATAGATCTGTGCAACTCATTCCCAACAAACCTCCTCTAGCTTTGGTTGACATTGGACCACATACATCTGTGTGAACGATCTCTAACACTTCTTTGGCTCTATTCCCCTTGGCTCCAAATGCCCTCTTGGTCATTTTACCCTCCAAACATGATTCGCAGGTTGGAATTTGTTCAACTTGGAGAAACTCCAGTGAACCGTCTTTCATCAACCTTTGGATCCTCTTTGGATTTATATGACCTAATCTTCGATGTCATAGAATTGTCTCGTTCACGTTTTTCTTTTATCGGAAACAGTTGATGTGTTATAGGATGCATTTCGTGAGTGGTGTGCACAGTTAATTGTATAGAGATTTTCCATCAATGTCCCATAACAGATACACTCATCATTTCAAGAAATGATTTCATTCTTATTAGAAGAAACTAAGTGTCTATTAACAGAATTTTAGAAACTGAAAGTGAATTCTTTCTAAAACTGGGAACATAAAGAACATCTCTTAAAATTAGAACTCTGTCTTCAAAAGACAGTGCAGGTGCACTTCTCCCATCGCTTCACCGCCACTCTCGTAAGATCGCCCGAAGGTGATGAGGATCTCACTCGCCACTAAGTTTTGGATCGGTTTTGAACCCGTGAAGCAAACATGATTAGTGGATCCCGTATCAACTACCCACGAATGAGAAGTATACGCCGCTAAACAAGTTTCAACAATTAGTGCGTGAGAATTACCTTTCTTTCCGGCCCTTTTTGGGGTTGGAACAGGCAAAACTCCATTGTCCTCTTTCACCGCAGCTTAAGCACTTCCTCTTTGGATTTTCTTGACACCACCAAAGATTCGCCATCTTGTCATTGCCCTTGCAACAGCTTGAGTCTCGATTGCTTATGGCCTTTGGTCACCTTCTTCTTCTTGTCATCCCTTGGCCTAGAAGATGAAGACGGACCACTTGTCGTCAAAGCTTGAGTTTGGTGCCCTATCAACATCTCTGCCGAGACCAAAGCTTGCAAAGAAATCACCTTGAGGCAAAATTGCTCAAAAACTTTTGGGCGTAGAAATGAAGTATCAAATTCATCCGAGTCTCCAGATTATAATCAGACTCGAAACTTCAAGTTTGTTCGGATGGACCATCAATTTTGAGGACGTAATCCCTCACGGGTTTGCCCACCACCAATTCTGACGACATCTCATCTCTCGAAGGTGATCCGACGAGTCTCGCATTTTTAACTCGTCAGTTGGCTCATCTGATTTTTGGTGTGTCAAGAATCCACTTGTGCTTTTGTGCAATTAGGACAATTATAATTTTTCGTTTCCAATCAATATAGTTTCCATACTTATTCTATTGACTTTAAGTATAATAGCGAAAGGATTAAAAAGATTACGACATCTTTGAATCGAAATAAATAATAATATGCATAAGCATAAATATATCACAAAGATTCGATCACATGTTTCATATTTAAAATCTCAAAAAATATGAACATGCATCCCCCAACATCTCAAAAAAAAGTTTAAATAAGCCACGGGGTGGGTCATTATTTAAACACATTCAAGCAAAAGTTACAAACAAGAACAGTTACAAACCTTTAATATCCGGATTAATAGTTGGCTCCCACTTAACCAATATAAAATTGACAGGGACTTCGGGGAAGTATATGCATATCAATTTTATACCTAAGTAATAACCATGATTAAATACTGATTATTATTTCAGATTGAACGAGCCTCGTGGGGAGGTCATCGCCGCCACTAGTAATAATCCACAATCATCCATTTGGAATTCATTCATGTGGAAGCTAACTTTTGGACCGTCCCCGTAGGGAATTTCTCCAAAAGAATTCACAAATAAATAAATCATGGAGGTCAAAATTAATTCAATTTTATTATCCGGAATAAAATTGTCAATTAATTATTTAAACATACTTAGTAATTTTTTATTGTGGGATTTTTCATTGGGCAACTCTCATGCAAACACATTTAAACAAATTAAATAAAGCATAAGATAGCACAAAAATAAATCAAGCAAAAAAGAAAAATAAACATATTGGGCAATAAATTATCCAATTGTCATGGTTTGATTTTTCTTGGCTTGATCTTGAAGAAACACCATCTTGAATTTCTCCCACTTGATCGTCTCGAAAAGAAATCCGTCTCGAAATGCCACACCAAGTAGCTCGCAATGATGCACCTCCGCATCCGGCGGCCCCTTTCTGCCGAAGTTCACGGCCTCGCTGACAAAGGCAAGACCTCGGCACGCCTCAGCCGAGGTCCAGCGGCTCCTCGTGAAGAATCGCATGACCGCGACGCCGCCTCCGTCCGCCTCCCGCTCCAGCGCATCCGCCTCCGTCGGCTGGCGGCTCCGACGCCGGTCACAGATCTTCGCCCGCCCGTCTGTACGCGGGCTATCCTCGAACGCACGCCGCCCTCGGCCTCGCTCGGTGCCGTCTTGATTCAAGAACAAGACGTCGTGTGTCAGGCGTGCCTCCCCAATGACGTTTACCTACGCCGCCGCTTTACGCCTCGATTTTTTATCCTATAATTCTTCATCTCCGTCCTCGTTTTTTATTCGGTTATAATTTATTTACAAAAAATAAATAAACCTAGATCTAGACTAGTCTATTACATTGATCAAATCAAATAAATCCTAATCTACTCATGGATTTTCTCACGAGGCAAAATGAATCCGAACGAATCGAATTAAAAACCACAATTTATATGCATGCATAAATAAACACATTAAATTTCATGACAATTGGATACCTGCAAAACAGATCTAGCAATTCTACTATCCAATTTCAAATTTAATGTCAGCGAATTAAATTACAATTTAAAAAATTCAGAGCCCGAAACCGTGGCTCTGATACCAGTTGTTGGGGAATAAGTTGTACAGATCTATTCGGGGTGAATATTTAAATACAAATTTAATTCTTATAATTATTACTAGCATGAATTAATCCTATATTAATTCAAATAATAATCCAACAACATATCATGCATATAATTAATTCACGTAAAACCTACACATGCGGAATTCTACGAGTTTACGTGAATGTACCTCTTGGGATGGCAGTGATCTGGCTGATTAGACTAACCAAAAGAACTTCCCAAGTATTCCCTTAATCCTTGTTCGACTATCCGGTGGTAGGACACTTGTGAACAATTAACAAAAGGAAAATAAATTATATTGCACCATCTTTGTGGATTTACTAATTTTTCCAGCACATGGAATTGTACACTACTCAATTGACGTTTTTAGAAAAAATACAATCTGTCGACGTTACAAAATATTTGATATTTTATCGACGCTGATATTTTTCCGAAAAACCAATTTTCGTGTGTTGCTGGGAATGAAACATTCATCCCCTATTTATAGAGGGTGGTGGACGAAATTTTGGGTAAAAAATAATGTGGGAAAATCTTTTCTTGATCTCCAAGAAATCTTGAATATATCTCCTATATTCTTTTTCCCATAATTATAATATTCCACAAAATCCCACCTACTCTTTGTTATGGGATATTTTCGAAATTATAGGCAAGAATCCAAGATTTGGATCTTCTTGAATTTATGAGATATTCTTGTATTTCAAGAAATACATATCTTCCATAATATCTTTTCAAGAAAATCTTTCTTGCCCTTTATCTTTCAAAAATTTCGAAATTTTCTTTATAAATAACCAAGTGGGAGATTTCTTGAATTTAATGAGATAATCTTGTATTCCAAGAATACATATCTTCATTCCATAACAAAATTCAAAGAAAATGTTTCTCCCCTTTTATCTATAAATTTCGAAAATAATTAGGAAAAATAAGCAACAATATTTATTTTATTTTAATTTTATTTTAAACACCTTTTCAGTTATTGGACTGTATGTTGGGCTACTCAGGGGGCCTTTAGGAGAATTAAGATTGGACCTTCCAATGGATCTTGAATTATCAATATTGAGCCACAATATTATTCAAGCCCATAAATATTAATTAATCCCACTACATAATTAATATTGCACTATCCATCTTAACCCATATTACAGTCAATATGGCTCCCGGTTATTATTTCCCGTGTTTAAAATTATCTAGCTCATTAATTAATTCAAGCCACTGAAATAGCTTTCCGTTAATTAATATCTTTTGTCCTTGGTCAAGGAATGGTTCAACATTATTATCCATACCGGAAACTAATTCCACATGCAAGATTTGGTATGATAAAGCTTATGAACCTCCCAAGGAGGCAAATCAAACAAGCGTACTTGCACACGATTCTCCGTATTAAATCTTAGCAATCACATGTGACCAATAATATTGCCCAAGATAAAAAGTACTGAATCTCGTTGATTCTCTACCCATGATAAGTCAAAGCAATAGTTACCAATCACATGTGATCCTATTTAAGGAACAAAGATTAAGAAATAACGAACCACTGAGGTCTAATTCTTCCTTGTTCAGTTCTTCAGTACACCGACAGATATTTAAAGAGTTCTCACTCAACCGATCCCAGAAATCAGAACTAGAAACCCTAGTCTGAAATCTTGCTAAACAACTTAACCTAACTTTGGGTTTGGATAAGATTGTTTTGGTTCCAACTATGAAATCTTCTCTAGTGTTTAAGATAGCCTATCAGCTAGATGAAAAGATTTCTATGCTAAGAACTTATGGGATGAACACTTAATAAAATAATCTTCTTGTTCGGATCATCGACGTATGATTTGGTGAAACATCAGTTTTCACCTGGTGAGCTGACCTGATCAGTCAAAGCTGATCAGTCTACCTGATGGAGTCTTCTGGTGCCGGTTGACTTAGCTTCAACTAGCAGACTCAGCTGATGTAGGTCTTCTGGTCTGATCTTCTGGAAGTCATCTGATCTTCAAGTATTTTGAGTTTGAGCTTCATGACTTCAGCTGAGATATCTGACTTGATCAGATCGATCTGATCTTCTGTTCTTCTCTTGCATTCTGGCCTGTCGGATATCAGCTATTCTTTGGATCTTCAGATCTGACCTATACATATTGAGGTTCCCCCTCAATATGTGACCTATCTATTACATCAGTTGTTCTATACAGTAATTATCAACTGGTATTCTATAAACGGTAATATAAACATCAGTCAGCTAACAGGTCTGACTGGTCCTATTACATGTGTTTTAGAACTTTCATCAAAACTCTAAATTTCCCAACAAGTTCTGAAGAATTTGTCCTCCTGTAGGTCATATTCAGTGCATCAGTCATGCACTAGTGTAATCTCTTGGTCAAGACAAGTCAATCTGAGCCTTACACTTCAACCTTTCACGATGGGTTGTTCATTTCCATCTAGGTCGTGAATGGCGTACTTTTAGTTACAAGGGACTGTTAATTTAATCTTATGTGATCTGGTATCACTAAATTAACTACAATGTAACACGTACAAATTATTGAACAGTTATGCAGTAAATATATGTAACATTCGATAATATTTAAAGCATCAGTGATAAACAATTTATTTCAGTAAATAAGTCTGAAATTCAGTTTTGATTATACAAAGTAAAAAGCATACTTTCCATTATAATCCCAACAATACCCTCTAAGGTATTTGTGCATCCATCATGAGATACCTAGTATCTCGTAGTAAGTGAGATCTTACTACACTCTCTAAGAGTATGATGCAGATCGCACACCAATCTCCATTGCATCATCAATATCTCATTCTTGATGATCCTCGATTGGGGTTATTTGAGAATCGTGCTTAAGTCATCTGAGTTCTCACACTCTCAATGACAACAGTGATTCAAGGGAACACATATAAGAATAAATGCAAACAATCAAACATAATATTCTAATGAGTGAAACGCCATTCATTTAATATTAACCAAACAATAATATTAAACCAATACTGAATATTATCTGAGTATTATGTCCTTACAATGGATTGTCTCTAGGACACTAAAACTAACAGTCACGAACCCCAATAGTATTATCAACATCACCAGTAATCACAGCTGCAACTTCTGAAACTGTAGTTAAGTTGTGCGTGCTTGGATCATAGCCTCTACTTCTAATTAATTGCATAGTTACGATTCTGTGACCGGAGCTGAAATCATCTCTAGTAGTTCTAAACCTCTGCACCAACACATTGTTGTTGTCCAGCATCTCTTTCAAGTCAGAAACAATTTCAGCTTGGATTGTATTTATATTTTCCTCATACCTAAAACTATATATATCATATAATATATGTTTACAATTTCATTTGAAGCTTAAATAATACGTAGATAAATTAAAAAAAATATCATACCTCATAGATCGAATCCTGTTGTAAATTTCATTATTAGTGTCATATATGTAAAGCTGGGCATATGCTGGTGGATCACAACTACTTGGAAGCAAACTACTCAATCTATGATAATACTGACCATGCATTCGAAACATCGGAGGAGAATTACCTCTATTTAAATTTCTATCAATTGTTTCGCTTAAAGATGTAAAAGAAAACATATATTTGAATGAACGAATGTTATCCAAAAAATGTTTGTTTCTATCAGTTTGACCCCATATCAAATCTTGAAAAAGTAATGAAGGTTGAGGCATTAAAGGTAACTGAATTTTTCCTTGCATACAACACAAAGAAAATTTTAGAGCTAAATTTTTTTTTGGAGATTTCAACCGTTCATCAAACCAAAATATAGCACCACAAAATTCACATTGATGAATAGGATCGCCAATATCCCAATATTCAATATCTGAAAACAAAAGTATATAAATCAACATTTAATTTAAAAAATCAATTATAACAGAAAAAAAAATAAAGAAATTTTGTTAAAAAAAGTTAACCACAAAATAACAAACAAATAAAAAAAATAACGTAAAGTCAACATTATTATCATAACAAAATGAATCATCAGGGTCCAACTCAATTATCTCCGGACTATCATTATCAAACGACAGAACATTGTTAAATGTGGGCTCTATAGACCTTAATTCTTCAACATGAATATCATCTCTAGCTAAATGATTAGGAAAAGAAAAACTTCTAACATTATGCTCATTTATATGTTGACTGCTCAATCCACTAACTGCAGTTGACAAAAAATAATAATATTTAACAAATCAAAAGTGAAATAACTAATAATACTTATAATAATATACCATAGTAATGAACAATTTTAATAAACATAATGAAATATAAGTACCATTAATAGCATCGGAATTTTGTTGTTTTACATACAAATTCTAGTTTGAATTAACAAACTTATCTCCAAATACATAACAAAAAATTGATGACGAAGCCGTGTTTATAAGTCTATTCATTTCAGAATCTATATTGTCTGCCCAAAAAATTGAAACATAAAATAAGTAGGTTAACATTTAAGCAATAAAATTTTAAACTGCATATTTTTTGTTTTAAAAAAACATTTTAATGTATAAAAAATGCAAATTCATATTAAACAAAAAACATACCTTGTGCATTTTTCTGATGTGGAGATTGATTCTGGTTGATGATTTCTGGAATTTTTAGCTTCCTCATTATTCAATATTAGCTTAAAAATAACACAACATAAAAAAATTAACAGTATAATAGAACAAATTAACAGTATATTATAGGAAAAATTGTTTGTTTAAACATAACTGAGAATCATGATTTGACGGTATGAGTCAATTTCATTATTCATTAAATTTTAGCTAAAATTAAATGTGCATACAAAAGATACATACAATTAAATTTTAATTAAAAAAACAAAATGATAAACTAATTATACATACACAGAACTTGAATAATATTCTCTAATATTTAATGAAAAGATTAGTTCACAAATTACCAGGAAAGTTGATGGTTGTACGAACTGGACCTTGAAGTTTTCATAAAAAAATATGAACTTGAGATTAAATATACAATATATATTTACTTATAAAATTGAATGGATATTATTTCATGTTATTTTGTGTAATGAAATATAATTAATTGTCAATTAATTTTAACTCATGATTGTTGCAAATTATTGTGTAATATTATAATTTCATTGAAGCGAACATTTAATAAAGTTTAATACTTGAACTAAATTAGTGGTTGTAAAAAATGTGATGATTACTATTAAAAAAATTAATAGTTTCTCATAAAGAACTTGTTCATTTAAACTTAACAACTTATCGAATTTTACAAATATATTATTACTTGATCAATATAAACCTAAACATTATTGTATGTTTTAGATATTTACTACTTATGTATGAATAACTATAAGTTTTCAAAAAATGTTTTGACATAGATATAAACAAATAAGAACTGAATTAATAAAAATAAATTTCTTTTAAAGAACATGTAACTAAATGTTATTGTGAGGTCCCGATTAAAACCGATTTTGCGCGTGCGGAAGCAAACATTTCATTCAATGCATATAAAACAGGGGTGAGGGCAGAGTGATTCCAGATTTTTGCTTTTAAGAACGATGTGTGTGTTTTGCTTATAATCAAATGCATATGGCAAGTAAGAACATAAAGCAGTAAAGAACACACGATTTTATAGTGGTTCGGAGTCCAACTCCTACATCCACTCTTCCCTATCAACAGGGGCACCTACTTAACCAACTGGACTTAGTTTAACGTGTTAGTTCAACACCCAACAGATGTTTACCGAGTTCACACTCAAACGGGACTTATCACCCTCACGGGATTGCCTACCCTCCCTTTCGGGATTGCTAGATGTTTACCGAGTTCACACTCACCTACAAACTTAACCGACTGATTTGGGTAAGGTTTGTTTGGTTTCCAACTAGGTTGAGATTTTCCCTTACAATTGTTTAGCCTCAATGCTAAGGATGGGAAAATCTCTCTAAGCTTAGGATATGGCATTTATGCTTAGATACAATGAAGAACACTCTTGGGTAAATTTGGATATTTAATGCTCTGTGTTCTTAAATGGAGTTGCTTGAATATTTGGCTTTAATTTCACTTTGCAGATCCTCCATTATCTTCTTTTGAAGATAGTGCAATGTATTTATAGTGTGGATTTAAATATTACCGTTGGAAAGTAATATTCAAATCCATACTAATAACTTCCGCTTTTTTTTCAAATCCTTTTTGCACTTTTCCTCAAGGCTTTATGTCACATCAATACGTGGTTGTCTTCTTATTGGCAAACCGCTTTTGTGGTCTAATCTGATCCGATTTTAGCTCGCCTTATTACTTCTCAAATTTTTCCGATTCTCGTCGTTTGATTCGTACGCAGATTTCGGGTCCGCAGAATAAGTCCAGAGAAATCCTGGTTCTAGATTTTCTCCCTCGATCGAGACATCGGATCGACGAAGACAACATCGGGTCAAGAAAGATCTCGTCAATCGTGATCCGGTCAAGAAGATCGTCACCAAGACTGGGTCAAGAACATCGGTCAACAGATCCGTCAAGAAGATCCGTCAAGAAGATCGTGTCACCAGACTGGTCAAGAACATCAGTCACCAGACCGTCACAACATCGTCACCAGATCCGGTCACCAGATCCGGGTCATCAAGATCCGGGTCAAGAAAGATCAGTCACCGCACTGCATCGAATTAACATCGTCACCACCAGACCGATCCGTCAAGACATCGATCAAGAATCATCAAGATCAAGATCGATCATCCGATCTCGATCGACCCTCGTCTCAGAAACCTCGTCGATCTTGATCATCTTAGTCTGATTTCGTGAGTTCCCCCTCAATTTGTTCTCTCGTTCCCCCTCAACTTGTTATCTGTAGATTAGCTTCAAAAATACAAGTTGATAATGTTTTGGCATAATTTATCAAAACTAAAATATCCCAACAGTTATATATGAACATAAAATTATTTAGAACAAGATTATCTAAGACCTGACATAATTAATCAATCAATAAATTATTTATAATAAAAAATTTCGTTTACGACATGCCAGGAAAAAAGATGATTTGTAGGAAGTGGAACATGATGTTTTCACAAAATTATATGAATATATGTTGAAATAAACAATATGTTATAATTTATAAATCATGTATATTAAATTATCAATAATTGTCCATTAATAATTAGATATGATTCTAGGAAATGATTATATTATAAGATAATTTCATGGAAAAAATAATATATATGAGTTAATACTTGAATTAAATCAATGGATGTTAATTATGTAGAGGTTAATATTAAAAAAATATGTATAATCAATAAAGTAATGAAGATAAATATATTCGTTAAAAACGTATCAGGAAAGTAAACAGCTTGAAGGAGCTACCACTTGAAGTTTCCATAAAATAATATGTATATGTGATGAAATAAACAATATGTAAATACTTATAAAATGAGATATTATTATTTTTATGTGTAATAGATTATCAATTATTTTTTTCATTGATGTTTGCTCAATATTATAGGTAAATAAAAATGAATAATTATATTCTCATGGTATAAAACATTTAACAGAATCTAATGATTGAATTAAATCAACTGATGTAAATGATCTAATGATTTATATTAAAAAAAATTAAACTTCTTATCGAAAAATTATTTGTTTAAAAATAACTAACAATCAATGATTCGAGGATATGAGTCAAATTCATTATTCATTGAATTTTAGCTAAAAAATAAACGTGCATGTAAAAGAAACATAAAACTAAAGTTGTTCAAGGGAATATTTAATTTTAATTAAAAAGAATTGATAAAGTAATTATACGCACACATAAATAAAATAATAATCTCTAATATATAATAAAAAGTTTCGTTCACAACTTACCAAGAAATTTGATGGTTGTATGAACTGGACCTTGAAGTTTTGATAAAAAAATATGAACATGAGATTAAATATAATATATGTATTTACTTATATAATTGAATGCGTATTAATTTATGTCAATACAAATTATTATATTATGTGATAATTTCCTTGTAATTAATATTTAATAAATTTTTTGAACTAAATCAACAGTTGTAAATAAAGTAATGATTAATATTAAGATATATTAAAAATTTCTCATAAAAAACTCATTTAAACTTAAGAAATAATTAAAGTTTACAAACATATGATTAATTAATCAATATAAACCTAAATATTATTGTATGTTTTAGATATTTACTTCATCTTTATGAATAACTATAAGTTTAAAAAAAATGGTGAGAAATATATATATATATAAACAAATAAGAACTAAATTATTAAAAATAAGTGTATTTTTAAGAACATCTAACTAAATGTTATATTATCTTAGTATAAAATTATTATTGATTTAGAACATGATTACCTAAGAACTAAAATAATTAATCAGTAAATAAAATATTAAAAAAAAAAATTGTTTATGACTTATCAGTAAAGAAGACGGCTTGTAGAAATTAAAACTTGTTGTTTTCACTAAATTATATCAATATGTGATTAAATAAACAATATCTAACAATTTATACAAATTTGTGCTATCATGTGTATTAAATTATCAATAATTGACCATTAATAATTAGACATTAATATAGGAATTGATTAAATAATAAGACAATTACATGAAAAAATTAATCCGAATGGTTTAATACTTGAGCTAAATCAATGGATGTTAATTATGTATTTATTAATATTAAAAAAATATGGGCTTAATAAAATAAATAAGTCAATAAAGTATTAAAAAAAATCGTTTACAACTTACCTGGAAAGAAGACGGTTTGTAGGAATTGGAACTTGACATTTTCACTAAATTATATGAATATGTGATTAAATAAATAATATGTAAAAAATTATACTAATTTGTGTTATCATGTGTATTAAATTATCAATAATTGGTCATTAATAATTAGACATTAATCTAGGAATTGATTAAATAATAAGACAATTACATGGAAAAATTAATCCGGATGGTTTAATACTTGAGCTAAATCAACGGATGTTAATTATGTATTTATTAATATTAAAAAAATATTATGGTCTTAACAAAATAAATAAGTCAATAAAGTATTATAAAAAAAAAAGAATCGTTTACAACAAACCAGGAAAGAAGATGGTTTGTAGGAACGGGAATTTGACGTTTTCACTAACTAAATGAATACGTGATTACATAAACAATATGTAATAATTTATACTAATTTGTGTTATCATGTGTATTAAATTATCAATAATCGGCCATTAATAATTAGACATGATTCTAGGAAATGATTAAATAGTAAGATTATTACATGGAAAAAATAAAGCATATGATACACTCTACAAAACTAAAATCGAATTGTTTGAGTTATTTTATTAAGTCGTCCACTATAAGTTTGTTAACTAAAATATTATCATGCTTCTGGTTTCTTGAGTAACAGATTAAATGACTGCAATAAACATTAATCTCAGTAGTTTTATTTTATTAAATCGGAAGCTACAATTCATTTTTTGTTTATATTCTATTTTTTAAAAGAATATAAAGAATATATGAATTTTGAGAGGTGGTCAATACATTATTATTTAATATATAATTGAATAAAAAGTACAATTTATGAGTTATGAGATATACATTAAAAAAAATACAAATTTGATTTAAATCCGTAAACATACAATTGAATTATGAAGATAAATTATTAATCGATAATCAAGAACACAATATACACACAAATAATTGAAAAAATGAAAATGTGTTAAGCATCGGAAAAACAGTTCATCGTACATATAAAAGATCAAATAAACTTGTTTTGTTGGTGTTGATTTCATCAATTGATCGAAAAATTGAATACATCATACACATTACCTGTGATTTTATATACACTCGATGTGTTCTTGAAATGAAGAGAAGAGGTAGACGGGAGAATATCTAAGTGTAGGCGATCAATGGAGAAAGACGTGATAAAATTCCAGAAAAAATAACTTTTGTGGTACAAAATTTATA
The DNA here is from genome assembly GCA_037126765.1 of Stenogyne calaminthoides. Lineage (NCBI taxonomy): Eukaryota > Viridiplantae > Streptophyta > Magnoliopsida > Lamiales > Lamiaceae > Stenogyne > Stenogyne calaminthoides. The sequence goes on along the minus strand of JBBCBC010000022.1, from coordinate 30,184,925 downwards.
TAGAACATAATGATTGAATCTTGTAGAATGGATTTTACATCCTTACAAATTAAACTAAATTCTAAAATTTATACATTACTAAATAGTAAATTTTATACATCACAAAGATCCTATCCGAAAAAAATAAAAACATAAAAAATGACACCATTACAACAAATAAATCATACCAATCTATCTATATTGTAAATACAAAGAATATCTTTGTAGTTATTCCAACGAAGTGCAATCAAAGCAATGAGAAGATGAAATTGATGATTGTAAGTGGAGTATTTATAGAGTTTGAAGGACAAACAACAATTAAATGTATGGCTAAGATAGAGGTGCAATTAAATGTAATTTAAGTTGATTGTCATGAATTGTAGAATTTATGTTCATCATTTCAATGGCTCAGATCAAACTAATTCATAGATCGACGGCCCACAAAGTTTCCCACCAAAAAACTAAAATGGTAAAAAAAGTGGTGAAAAATAAAATGAGTAATTGATTCAAAATAATGGACGATCAAGATTAATCTTGTAAAAATGATCAACGGTCATAAACGAATGACTCCAAAACTATAAAAGGAAAAATAATTCCTATTATATATTTATGATTTTTATTTCCTGTCAAAAAAAAATCTGAATATAATTTGGGGCTGCTTCGAAAAAGGCCCACGGGCTTGTTAAATTATGCGAGAATTGATTTTGGGCTGCTTGACGAAAAGGCCCACATTAAAATCTGCTAAAATTGATTTTCCCAATTGTTATCCCTATCAGCCCCAAATTCAGCTCGATTTTGCCCTAAAATTCTCCCCATTTTGCTATAATGATCTCCGATTGTTCGTTCCAATAATAACAGGAATTGCAGAAATGGCGTCAATTTGGGCTGTACGCATTGGATCGTCGTCGTTTCTTCCTGTAAGTCTCCTCTCTGAGGCCATTGTTCAACAAATTTAACCTTTTCTCACTTTCATGTGTTTGATATACTAATCAATTGTCATTTCTCTTGTAATGAATTCTTTGATAAAGGTTCGAGGTTTTTCTGATGAACTTCAATTTCGCTCGGAACTGAGAACGGATTCTAATTGTGCGACATGGAATCGGAGAGGTACTTACAGAAAATTTGTAGTGAAAGCAATGGAGTCTGATGACGACAGGCGCCTCCAGAATGACGCCATTGTAATCGAAAAGTTGGAGAAAGATAATGCTGAGAAGCCGCAGCTGCAGCTGCAAAATGCAGTTGCTAAATTGCAAGAATCAATTGGCTCTCACCCGGTGTTCGTCTTCTCGGTAATTTCTGCTTGCCTTAGGTTTAATTTTGATCTTTTACTCTTGAAGCTGTCTATATCTTAGTATTGGGATTATGCATCTGAAGTTTAAAAATTTCCTTTTGAAAAAGTTGAAATTATTTCAAGGCACTGATTATGCTTTTCCAAATTTCATACAATGGCACACTACCTCATGCATCTGGGTTAATACTCTGTATTTGAAAACCTACAGTTGGATATAGTGATTTCCTAAAGTATAAACATGCTATTGCCTATTTATGTGCAGCAGAATTACCTGTAGACATACCCTTTCCGTAGTATGTTTAGTGGAATGATTGGTTGTGAGTGCAGAAGTTAGGCCCTTGGACAATGAATCTCTCTGTTTGTTATCTAGATGTATCGGATTTTGATGATTGAACATGATTGCTCTGTTTTCCAGCCATGAGCATAGACGTATAATGCTCTGAGTAGTATTATTTTGGGTAGATACCTCATTTTGATATTGCTTTAGCACCGTATTTGTTCTATCTTGATATCGTCGTAATTCTTAATTTGCATTTTTTTAAGCTTCTCATTATGCTTGACTTTTTTCGAAGTGGATTGCCACTTAGAGTCTATTTGATGTTTCAGATAAGAGAAACAATTTAGTGCTAAAGAACAGGTAATCGGATGGTTCAGTTTTGGAGCCTTTGGCTGCTGTATTTGTTCAAATTATTATGGTGAAACTCTAGTCTTGTACTTCAAATTTAAATCGAAGCCCTTTTTCTAATTTGCCATTTGCATTACCTTGCCTAGGAATACTGGGTGTGACCTCACTGAAAATTTTCTTTCTCCATTTTGGCTGTTTTCGGCAGATTCAGAAACTCTCTGGTATGAACTTAACTGTTGGATTATGCATTATAGCTGCCATGCTAGACGTTGTGGTGAGAGGTTTTGCAACAAAGAATTCAAGTGACAGTCGTCCGGGCTCTGTAGCTGATCTTGTCCGCCGTGGACAGCTTAGATCAGATAGAAGAGGCATGTATGATTCTATCTGGCATTATTTAAGCTCTTGGATTCTAAAGTTTGTGAGCTGCATTTAAGCATTAAAGATTTCATTAATGATGCCTTTGCATATGGTATATACTAGATAAGCAACATAAGACTTAAGATAGTTTTTTCCTGAGCTTATAAGTTCTTTAAAATAGCTTAGGAGCTTAGAAACATTATGTTCTTTTTTTTTTTTTTCAAAGAGATTATAAGCTCATTAGTTTTTTTAAAAAGTGAAGAAGATCCAAACCTATTTTTGAAACAAGATCTTACTTTTGATTTTTTTTTTTTTTTTTTTAAACAGATCTTATAGACTACTTTAATATTTATAATTTTATTATAAGATTGCCAATATATAAAATCCTAAAAGCTGCATGATCTTCTATTATTCAAAAAAAATCAACATTTTAATATTTGAACTAAATCTAACATCTTGGGAGCTTCTGATTACCTTGTCAACCTTTAATTCACAGCTCCACACCTCTCAAGTATGAAGACCCGTTTAATAACCCTATGGTGAAGGTCAGCAAAAATAATTCAAGTGTTGAAATGTGTGGAAAAGTTTACCGCTTAGCTCCAGTGGCCCTTACAGATGAGATACAGTCAATACATCAAAAACGAAGATCCCGAGCATATCAGTGGAAGAGACCCACTATATTTCTCAAGGAAGGAGAAACAATACCTCCTGATGTAGACCCCGATACTGTCAGGTGGATCCCTGCAAATCATCCTTTTGCAACAACTTCTAGTGATATTGATGAAGATTTTGCTCAAAACAATGTGTACCAAAAGCATGGTGTTCCATTCCGTATCCAGGCAGAGCATGAGGCCCTGCAGAAGAAGCTTGAAGCACTGCAAAATGTATGTTTTCTTTCTATCTTTAGCAACTGTCCATGATTTTCAGTTATCGTTTTTCGATTATTACTATCTACTCTGTCTGGATATCTGTGAGAAATGAGAATTCACCATTATCTGTTGGTCTTATGTTAAAATGCTTTGATTCGGGCTTAGGGATATAAATACATTAATCACAAAACAAATAAAATGGGTAGATACAGTCACATAAAATATAGGTAATCCTGTGTGATACTGTTATGACATATATACTATGAATGTGAAATTAGAGTTTATAGGACCATCCTCTCAAAAGGCTATATTAGAGCATCAATATCAGTAATTCAAGTGTGTTAATTGCTTATTTAACTCTCTCCAAGTTCTTTTGTTTATGTGAAAATGTTATAATTTCTCAAATATATAAAAAGTCCAATAGATTTATTAACTAAATATTAATAGAAATTTGAAAATATTAGGTAACTTCATGCATAATAGGTGTTCTCTTAAGATGTATTCGATGCTTGCTGTCTGATAGAAATCCTATAGCTATCTATGGTTCGTAAGCAAAATGGTGCCATGGTCCTTTTTGCTTGTTTTGATTGTGAGCGTTGCAGGACCAAGAGCTCAACAAATTAATGATAGATCCGGCTGCAGCCAAAGACTTCGAGAGGCCATTGAAGAAGTCGAATATGAAGTCAGAAAATCAGGTGGAGCAGAGCAGCTTGAATCCCAAATCGGGCTCTAATCCTCCATCTGATAATCCCTTTGAGAACAAACCACCATACGAGGAGACTCCAAGTCCTTAGATTCAGGGTGAGCCGCAGCTAGAGGTGAAATTTTGGATGTATAGTAAGATTAAGCAGCAGCTACCAACTCATCTGAAGCTCCAAACTTCAATGGATGAAACTTGTTTCTATGTAAATAGATTTTTGTGGCCAAATTGTTGTGTATTCTTTGAATCTATGCCCTTTCCCAGTCTTCCTATAGGATTTGCAGTTTGTGATAGTTAAAAACATATTTTCCACTTTCTTCACAATGGTACACGTTTGAATTCGAATTTGGTTTGTCCGGATCGTTTTGCCTGAAAACCTAATGGGAAACTTCATGCATCCGCCCATTATCCATAGACAGAAATTTGTATGCCATTATTCATTTGAAACCATTATCCGTAGACAGAAATTTGTATGCCATTATTCATTATTCAAATGTGTTTGTAAATGGTATTAGTTGTTTTATTAGAAAATATTATTATGTTAGCATTAATTGTTTACATAGAAAATATAAGTTGTTTTCACTGAAAATATGAATGTACAATTACCCCATATAACATTGGCGATTCATGTACAACACCGATTAGACCAGTGTACAGTAAAAATATTAATTGAAACATTGGTTGTTTCAGTAACATTTTTTAACTGCATGGATAATCAAACAAGTCTATATTTGGGACGAAGAGAGTATTTTATTTTCATATATCTTCTGCTGCAATAATTTCATCACTAAAATTGAACAAAAACTCAAACGACACTGTATTATAGCAAAACAAAAGGCAGAAAGTCTACACCACATATTACAACATGCTAATTCTCAAGATTTACATTGCAGAAAACCTAGTAAATAAACCGGTACCATCTCTTTCTAGGTTACTCACGTTTAGCAGCCTCCGCCTGTTTGGCCCCAACGGCAAAGAACTCGGTAATAACTTCCAACGGCATACCTTTAGTTTCCGGAACCCTCAAGAATATGAAGATCCACGAGATCACGCAGACTATAGCATAAATACCAAAAACGCCCGCCAAGCCAATGGAACTAAGCATGACTGGGAGTGTGTATGTAACAATAACATCGCATATCCAGAAAACCAACGCGCATATGGCAATGCAGAGGCCACGCACCTTGGTCGGGAATATTTCCGAGCAGAGGATGTTTGGCACTGGTCCATACCCCATCACAAAAGTACAAAAGTAGATCACAACGCACACGGTTGAAATCACAGCATGAGCTACTGTACCAAAATCGATTACGTTTCCGATTACGAGGGCGATGAGCGATATTATCAACACGGGGATCGTCCTTAGCAGCAATGTCCTAAGGAAAAAAATTGATATATATAGCTTTCAGCTAGAACAGCCAGATTTAGAATAAAGTTGAAAGCTAGAACATCATATGTTAATGCTTGCATCGTGCAACTGGTTTGCATTTTGTGTTTATTTTATAAACAGTATTAGTTGTTTCACTAAAAGGTATTAGTTCGATAGTATTAGTTGTTTCATTAAAAAGTATTAGTTAGTTCCCTTCTAAAGTGATGATTGCAAACTATTTTACATAAGACCAACTCTAAGTGAAGGTCATGATTAATTAAGAAATTTATGATACCTTCTGCCAGCAACGTCCATGAACCTCATCGCAACAGCAATACTTGGAAGCATCAAAAAGTTCGTTAATGCACTGATGAGGAAACTTGCAGAGTCTGATCCTAAGCCAAGATTCGAAAGAAGGACGTCAACGCCTGCCTGTGTAAGAATTTGAGGAGTGTAGTACAAAACCCCGTTGATGCCAGAAAACTGAAAAAATAAAAATAAGGGATAAGATAGAGAACACAAAAATCCCTTTAATAGATAAATAGCAACGGATTTCAATTCAGACGTTATATTTCAAACCTGATTATAAAAGACGATAATTCGCAGTAGAAGAGGAAGCCCCATTCATATAGTAGTGAATATACTCATTGACTAGATTTCATGAACAATACTATTTGAAATTTGACACACAGGACATAACATTGTTAAATGATGTTACAAATCGTGCAGTCAAAATTATATTTCTTGTTTCATAATAATTGTCATTTCAAGAATTTGTATCAAATTAAGGAATATAAAATTTTGGCTTATTACCCTTGGTCAATCTTTCTCTTTCCACTATTCTCTCACCTCATTGAAAAAACAAAGAGGTTTTTAGGGATACTGTCAATGTGGAAATTAGCTAATTCAGAAACAAAATTTAATCTCTAAAACGACACTTATTATGAAGCAGAGGGAGTAAATGATATTGAGATGTGAAACTTCCATCACTAAGCAAGAATTCAGCGGTACCTGTTGCAGTATCTGAATCTCGATCCCAACAATCAACGCACTTTTAACCCCTGGTTCAAGAAGAGCAGCCAAACTCGGTCCACTCGTAGCATTTTGTGACGGGTGCACCATTGCAGGCCCAAGGGGATGCTGATCCACAAGTTCCTTTGAGTAGAGAGCAGACTGGCTCACCAGAGCCGCAGCCTGGATGTACTCACCGTCTCCAGGAACATCACCACCACCAGGGATGGAAACGAGAGAACCCCGCATTGAACCATGTTGGCCCCCCTCCGGGTGCAAGTAAATCCTCTTGAACCCTCCTTTTTTCCCGTCTTCACCTTCTTGCTCGTTCCATTTCCATGCCAGTTGCCACCCACCCCCAATGCCCATGCTACCTGTAAAAGAGATAGTAGTTGATAAGAAATCATGTGTTCATTATATTATTGAGGTAGAAAACTCACCAATTTATAGCGGGAGCGAGACCTAGGGTTACAATCTAAAATAATGAAAGAGTAAATAAAGATCTAAGTACGACAGGAACATCTTATGTAAACCAGTTTTACTGTGCAACTGGTTGCATTTTGTGTGCATTTTTTAAATGCATTAGTTGTTTCATTAAAAGGTATTAGTTCTTTCATTAAAAAGTATTAATTGTTTTCCTATAAAGTGATAGTTGCAAACCAGTTGTATGGTAAAACTGTTTTACATAAGGCTAGCTCACGTGCTAAACGTAGAATGACTTGGAAACATAATAAAGACAGAATCATAATATAATCTTCAATATTACCAACTGATTCGCCACGATGCACAAGACTACTATTGTGTTGTCTCATGCTGAATATGCTTCCATGTGATTGAGGAGGAATCAAGTCCTTCTCCAAGCTCGTCGTTTGACGTGATATCAACTGGCTGTGCAAATTGTCGTCAGAATCCGCACCACCACCACCAGCGTCAGATGCATACTCATTATGTAAACTTTCTTCGTCCCACTCTTCGTTTTTATGAGGCTCGGCGGTGCTGAACATGCTGTCGAAGTTGGGGAAGAGCATGCTTCGCATGCTCCCAGAATCGGGGAGCTTCTCGTGGACGCTGCCGAAGAGTGTGACCAGAGGATCCATAAGAGGCATGCTTTGGTTTACTATGCTTGGTTGACGAGAGACGATGCTGAGACGGCTCTGGCCCGTGACTGGTTTGGCTATCCACGAGAGGCCCTCCTCAGGCCCATATAACTTGATACGGTCTTTATCACTGGGTAGTTCCTGGTCTTCGTCTAGGTCGTCTGCTGGACCAATGACGTACTCTTCTATTGAAGTTTCACCACCAACTGCCAGACCTTCTACTAGTAAAGCCATCTCACCTGCAGGTGAAAGTAACAATATACGTGAAGTGTTTGAAATTTAACAGAGAGCAACTTTGCACAATCCAAATAGCAGATGGCGCTATTAGAGAAAGATGTTTCATAATAGCATTATATATTGCATAGATTTCAAAAAATCAATAAAAAGATGCACACAAAAACTTGCATGCACTAGGTACACTGTGCAACTCAAGTGTGGTTTTAGATGGTATTAGTTATTCTACTAAAAAGTATTAGCTTGCCCAGCTGATGTACAAGAGTGTTACTCAAAGATGCATATCCGGTGGTTCAGATAATTAGCTAATGTGGTTTTATTAACAACTTTTTTCCAGAATATGATTGTCCAATCCTATTAACCAAGAAATTTTCAAATTGGGATATATTGTAAATGTATATTCATTAGAATAACTTTGTGTCAGTACCAACAAATCAAGTTGCGATGCACTTAAGCACATATTATATAAGCTTTTCTAATGTGACTAAAACCACATTCAATTACAAATATTCTTTCATCAGAGCAAATAAGAATTTTGAAGACAGAAGATAGATAGAAATGCACCTGAAACATCCTCCCTTCCACGCAGTTTCTGCAAAACCTGCTTCGCCTCAGTCACCCTTCCTTTACTCACTAGCCATCGAGGAGATTCAGGTAAATAAAAAACCATCAACACAAAATACAAAAGAGAAGGAATCGAAAGAACTCCTAGCATCAACCGCCAGCTAGGTGACGCCATTAAGGATATTCCGAAAATCATACAGTATGAGAAAAACATTCCACCAGAGCCCGTAAACTGAGGCAGAGTGTTCAACAAGCCTCGTATTTCTGAAGGGGCGGTCTCGGAAATATACAAGGGAACGAGGGTAACAGCAAGCCCGACACCAAACCCATCTAACAGCCTCGCCAAAAGTAAGACATAGACATTAGGAGACCACAACATTATCAACCCACTCAGAAAATAAAACATCGAAGACAGAATAAGCATTGGGCGTCGTCCAACCCAATCTGATATCGTCCCTGAACAAGTGGTGATTACTGTGGCTCCAATGAGAGACATTGCTACTACAAGCCCTTCTGTGCCAGCTCCCAAATCTAGCTCCTTTTTAATGTAAACAATAGCTCCTGGACATATCAGATAAATTGAACAAATTTATCATTCATTAAGTGAACCTTAAAATTAAAGGAATAATGCATCGAAAGGTCCTTAAACTATCATATTTTTATTACGATAGGTTCCTTGTTTTGAAATGGCCTTTAAGTATTGAAATCTTATTTCACGAGCTCAATAGAATCTTTTGATTAATGTTGGTACCCATCAGCTGAAGGGTTGGGATTGAAATAACATGCACATAGCACATTTGGATATTAATAAAACTAATGTATATATTATTTAACGAGACAATTAAGATGAATAAAAAAACTTCCGTCTTCAGGGATCTGTTGATGTCTTATGTCTAAAATGAATAAACATTAAATCCTATCAAGATTTCTTCATTTCTATGTCAAGAATCACACAGGCCATTCCCATTTCAGTAATACTAACAAAAATTCACACAAAAATGAAATCAGACTCAAAAACCAAAATACATAGGTACATACTGACCTGCAATTGTTGCATTATCCCAACCCTGCAAAAAGTTGCCAATTGTAGCAGCAATGGCTACCAACGCAGCCCCGTTCATCTTTTCGCCGATTAATCGAACTGGGAAAACCTCTTAACCAGCCTGCTATCAATAATAAACAAGATTACAAACAACAGAACTAATCAAGAATCAACAACCCCAAAAGATAACACGGATCTTAATTAATACACAGAGTTTCACAATTCCACATTCATCAAGCATATATGCAAACAAGTTAATCAAAACAGAACAACAAATTAAAATTGGAAAAGCCTACCAACTTGAAAAGGTGTAGATCTAAGAACCAGAGAGACCGTTCACCTTTAAAAAAGCAAACTTGGAGCAGCAATTCGAGTAAATACAAATTAAAAGAGGGCCATATACTGATTGTTTGGTCGAATGTGTGTGTACGAATACACCCAATTAAGGTGGAATTGGAAATATAACCGTCGAAATACACCTAAGTAATACAGAGCACTTTCCTTTTGTTCACATAACCATCATTCAAAACAGGGCAAAAGCTATGCGAGAAATTCATGTAAAGAATATTCACAGAATAAAGACAAAATCAGTGCCCCAAAAAGTTCTTCCTAGGATTAGATTTTTGAGACCACAAAAACAAGCTTTTAATAATCTATGCCAAAGAATCACACACACAGTTCAGTTGAAGATACCTATTTCATGCGAAGAATCTTCTTCACAATTATTAAACAGAGCCCTTAAAGAGGGGGAGGGGGGCCGAGTTCTAAACTGTGAAAGAATAAAAAAACCCAGTAAAAATTGAATCTTTACTACGAAATCAAGAAGATTTCAAGAACTTACAAATGGGGGAGATGAAAAACTGATTTTGTAGTAAAAATTGAATCTTTACTACGAAATCAAGAAAATTTCAAGAATTTACAAATGGGGTGAGATGAAAAACTGGAGCAGTGAAAGATAAGTGAAGAAGCAGTCAAAAATTCATCTGAATTGATGATGATCCAGAAGTGTTTTGGCCATAGAAATTAGATTCACAACTGTTTAATTTTCCTTTTTATTGTTTGTTCTTTTACGCAAATGGTTGTACACTTGTAGTGCCTTCATTTTAAAAGCCCATATTTAATTTCTTCAATTCTTTCCTTTTCACATTGATGAGAATAATTGTTTTTTTAAATCCTTGATCATATTTTCCACTCATTGATTATTCTTGAAATATAATGTTTGATGTGATTGACAATAATTGGACTAAGGTTTACTATTGTCTTCGAAAAAGCCCGCTTGCCTGCATTTTACTGGAGGGAGAATAGGGTTTTATATATTTTGTAAAACTTGTGATTTATTAAACAAAAGTAATAATCTTTTTTTTTTTTTTTGAAAAACAAAAGTAGTAATCATGAGCAATTGTGATTTACAAGCAATCTTACATAATTTTGTATGATATAACCTCAGAACACGTCATCTTTTTGTTTGGGTCATAGAAGATGTGGGACTAATTTTAGTTGAAAATAGGAAGTTTAAAATTTAAATGGACAAAATTTCATTTTTTTATCGAAAGTAATAGATGAGGCTTAACTTGTACTCTTTTCGTCCAATAATAATTGACAAATACTCGTACACGAAGGTGTTATACAAGAGACGAAATGCAAATTAGTTCAGATTAATACTCACATTTTTTAAAATGTTAAAGTGTCATATCCAAATTATATTTTATTTATCGTGAGACGATCTCATACAAATGTGTCTCATAATAATTTATATATTTTTTATAATCGGGCATCCCAAGATAATTTGTACACTCTAACTATAGAAAACTCCATATAAATCTCACTCTCATAATAAAATTTTATATAAATTTTGAGCCCACGTAAATATACAATTCAACCCACCTTTTATTTTATATATGAAAATTTTTAAAATTACCCTTTAAAATTTTGCTAATTAGTTTGCTTTTTAATTTTATTTTATTTTTTTTTGTTGAGGAAGAGACGAGAAATTCCCTCACCCGTGGAGGAAGTATTACTTTTTTTTTGTCGACTAAATGGTGCATGTTAGTCTAAAAAGATGGAGGAAGTATTACTTTTACTTCAAAATGAATAAATTAATAATATAGTATCCTAATCTTCTTAACTTTCATAGGTACAAAAATAATATAAAAATAAATAGATGTCAGTATCACTTATCAGGGATTTAAATCGATTTGGTCTCATAACTTTGGACCTTTATTGAAATGATCCCGTATGTATCGCATGTTTTAATTTAGTCCCGTATGTTTTCAATTTGTGTCAATTTAGTCCCAAGGCGCCGGAGACCGGTCAAACTAGCCAAAACGACGTCGTTTTTTGGGGCGTGTTTTGCACGCGCCCATAATTTAGATCGGGAAATGCTGACTGGCATCGACTTGGACACGTGGCACGCCACGTGTGTATCGCATGTTTCAATTTAGTCTCGTATGTTTTCAATTTGAGCCAATTTAGTCCCAAGGCGCCGGAGACCGGTCAAACTAGCCAAAACGACGCGTCGTTTTAAAGGCGTGTTTTGCCACGCCCTAATTTCGACGGAAATGCCGACATCGACTTGGATTGACACGTGTACGCCACGCGTGTGTATCGCGATGTTTCAATTTAGTCCCAGTATGTTTTCAATTTGTGCCAATTTAGTCCCAAGGCGGAGACCGGTCAAACTAGCCAAAACGTGTTGCTTTTTGGGGCGTGTTTTGCACGCGCCCCTAATTTCGATCGGAAAATGCCGACTTGCATCGATTTGGACACGTGTACGCTTCGTGTGTATTTTGCCAATTAAAAATGAAAAAAAAAAATAAAATTACACATCATTAAATAAAAATAAAATAAATCACTCCCATTTTCTCTCTCTCAGAATTTTACCCAACGAAAACGCTCAAAAAAAATCACCCATGCTCCCCCATGCTACGATGTCCACCGTTGGGAAATGAATTTAATAAAAGAAGATTTTGATTAGATCCCAAAACCCCGAAAGATGACATGTTCGGGATAATCTTGATAGATGAGTCGATTTGGGTTTAGAGTGTTCAGGATGTTATCTCGCACCGTGTATAGCTCGCAGATATAGATCAAAGTTAGATTCAAGACTCAAGAGTTTCAAGAAACCGAAAGTTTCAAGATGAAACCGAAGTTTCAAGACTCAGCCAGAAATCGAGAATCAAGATTCAAGATGAAATCGGAAAGCTTCAAGACTCGCGAGAAATCGAGAACTCAAGACTCAAGATGAAATCGAGAATCAAGACTCAAGATGAAACCGAGAATCAAGACTCCTGTGATGTCTCTCAAGACACCGAGACTCGAGAGAATCTCGAAGGCATAGTAATTATCAAGACTCAAGAATTATCAATACTCAAGACAAACCCGAATGTTCGGGTCAAGAAATCAAGAATATAAATTGGCTTGAATCCAACCGACGCGACCAATGAGAGGAAAGACAACCAAATTAAAAAAAGTCAAGCAGAACTTACAAGAATAGTATGGATTTGATCGTGATTCTCTCCAATCCAGAATATTCAAATCCACACTATAAATACAAGATCTTCCATTAAATTAAGTGTGGATCGTGGAGAATATAGCAAACGATGCTACCGAGCTAAGAAGACATATACTCAAGTATTCCCACCATAGAACACAAGTCTTGTAGATATACAAATATATTCAAAGAGTGTTCTAACTCAATCTAAGAACCCACGATGTATCCTAAGCTTAGAGAGATTTTCTCAACCTTAAAGATTTGAGGCTAAACAAATGTAAGGGAAAAATCTCACCATAGTTGGAGACAACACCAAACCCAAACCCCATTCTCGTAAGAGATAACTAGTGGTGAAGTGAGATAGTTGTTTGGCAATCCCGAGAGCTTTTTTATTTTTATTTAATGATGTGTAATTTTATTTTATTTTTTCATTTTTTTAATTGGCAAAATACACACGTGGCGTGCCACGTATCCAAATCGATGCAAGTCAGCATTTCCCGATCAAAATTAGGGCGCGTGCAAAACACGCCCCAAAAAACGACGTCGTTTTGGCTAGTTTGACCGGTCTCCGGCGCCTTGGGACTAAATTGGCACAAATTGAAAACATACGGGACTAAATTGAAACATGCGATACATACGGGACCATTTCAATAAAGATCCAAAGTTATGAGACCAAATCGATTTAAATCCCCACTTATCACATAAAAATTGATGGCATGCTTGAGGGATGTAGTAAGTACACGTGGCAACTAAACATTCAGATTGTGCTTGCTTATGACTTTTTTCTCAGTTTTCTTCTCAATTTTCAATTTTTCAAAAAAAAATTGAATTCTTAATGCTATTCATTCTCAAATTTCATTATTATTCCCTCTCATTTCTTGATACTATTTACTCAACATTTTCATTACTATTCAAAATTAATTCTCATATTTTCAATACTATTCACCACACTTCTCAATACTATTACAATATTAATATTAATACCAAACATATTTATATATTAATTATATTATTAATATTATTAACTATGTAAAAATATTAATATACTAATATGAATAATATTTAAAATGTAGTAATAAATAATTTTGTCCTACATGTAAAATAAATATTTAAAATATTAATATAATTAAAATGTTATAAATATAATAATATAAACATTCGTATTAAATATAATTAAATACTATCAATATAGTATTAATATTCATATTAAAATAATACTATTCTCAATACTATGTACAAGATGTTAAGTTCAAGCTTAGGCATATGAGGGTTCGCCTAGTTCATACTTTTTATAAAATAATTAATGTGTTAAAACATCATTTCAGGAAGGAAAAAATATGTTTGTTCTAAAACAACTTTTAACGGAAAACAATCTAGCTGATGGTACTTTCTAGGAAAACATTAATACCTAAAAATTCATGCATCTGGGTGGATCTTATGTATACCCAGGTGCACCGTGCAATCATAGTGCATTTTAGAAACGTGCAATTATTCCAAACAGAAACATGCAACTATGTTCTCATATTAACAGTTGTATTTTTCTATGTACATAAGTCACAATTTTCAGCATAATAAGTTACACGCTTCTAAAATGCACTATGAATGCACGGTGCATATAAGACCTAGCCATATATATATATTATAACTTTTCTTTTTAAATGAGTTTGTATCATAAAACATCTTTACTTAAAGAAACAGTAATAATTTAAGGGTATAAACTATAACTTGCAATTTCGGGTGGTCCTCTTCTTGTGATAGTTGCGATTTTGGTTGTCATATGTTCGGTGTTAGAAGAAATTATTGTAATTAATTATTTTAGTGAACTATTGTAATTGATTAAAAAAAAGTATTAGGTATTGCCAAACTTTTTCATACTTAAAAAGTGGGTGGCCGTATGAAAATATAAGATGGTTCAAATGAATGCAATTATAACTAATTAACTAATCTTATGTGTCTGGTTCAAAAAAAAAAAAACTTATCTTATGTGTAAACGTGTCACAAAATTCATATAACCATTTCATCAACACCGAAAAAAATTGAGTAAGAATAAAAAATGGACATAGATTATATAGTGGGTAAATGTGTTTGATATAAAAATACTTATAATTTTGATTTGTTTCATAACCTATCTCCCATCATATCCTCTCATACAAAAGTTTGTGATAGCACAAAGTTTTGTATTTTTGTACAACAATAATAAGAGTGATTACTATACTGAAATTATTTTTGGAGATGATGACGAATTAAAAAGAGACTACAATTGCATGCATTATTAATCAAACGGTTTGTTCAGGTGTCAACATGACATCACTTCCATGCATTCTTGTCCCCAAGTTCGATATACGTCTTCTCTGGGATAAATTTTGGGGTATTGTTATAAATTTTAAATTTTACATATTATAAAACCCCAAATCCATTAGTCATCATATCTATTATTAAGAAGGTGACGACTTGATATTTTAAAAAAAAATAGAATACATATAAAGAGAAAATATCACAGGTAATTTCGAACAATTTCATTTTTAATTCTGTAATTTTTTTAATTTTTTAATTTTAATTCTAAATGTGTCAATTACAGTATTTTGTAGTCGAAAATTTTAAAATATCGTTGGAATAAGCATGTGCGTCTCACGTGACGCTTCAAAATTGATCCTTTTTTTTGTTACATGACAATCCACTTGTGTAGATTGTCAAAAAATTTTAAAAAAATAATAATTTTGAAGTGTCAAATGAGGTGCACATATTTATTCTGGTTAAATTTTAAAATTTCCGACAAAAAATAATTGAAATTAACACATTCAAGACTAAAATTAAAAAAATTAAAAAATTACAGAACTAAAAATAAAATCTTCCAAAATTAAAGAACTAAAAATAATATTTTCTCTACTAAGCAAATCTAATGTCAATATTATATGTGAAGGCGTGAGTGGAAATTGTATTAGAGTCTGAGTAGTTTATATATTGAGGTCCTTACGTGAAAAATGTAATATTTGAATCCATGTCAAAATTGATCACTAATAAGGCATTAACGCCTACTTCTATTTTTTCCTTAGCAATTTTTTCTAGTTTGTCTTCTAACTTAATCCTCACCAACGAATATTGGGTCAACCTAAGACAGAAATTCGGGTCCCAAATTTTAATAATTTCTACTAATAATACTCCCTCCGTCCCAATCATAATGACATTTTTACTGTTCATAAGAATTTAGTGGAATAGTGATAAAGTGATAAAGTGGTGGGGTAGAAAGAATTGTTTATTAGTATTTTATATGATAAAGTGATAAAGTGATGAGTAATTGGGGGTAGAAAATGTTATTTATTAATATTTTATGTAATAAAGTGATAAAGTAATAAAATGTGTAAGTAACTTTACCATTATGATTGAGACGAAAATATGGGGTACTTTACCATTATGATTGGGACGGAGGGAGTATTACCCGAGATTTCTTAAAAACTTCTCAAAATGAATTAGTGTTCTTATAAGTAATAAAAATGTTTTTCTAATAGAAAATTAGATTTAGTTTATCGAGTTGATACATGTCTATATCTACTAGAGAGTGAATCGAAGTTCAATACATGTATGATGTATCGAAGGAGTGTAAAATAGAGGCTTACATAATCAAAGGAGTGAAAATATATATATATATTATATATATATATATATATATATATATATATATATATGTTGGTATAAATATTCCGAATTCAGTATTGAAAATGTTAAAACTGAAATTAACTATGGACCTAACGCATTATATGTTTTCATTTACATGTATCTTATTAAAAATTCAAATAGTAGTAATAAATAAATTATTTATAATTATAAAAAAAAAAAAAACTCAAGATCATTGTTTTTATGAAAGAGGGGGCTCATTTTCTTTCTTCAAATCGAGTATTATGGACCGTCTAGTGGGATCGGTTTATTAGTTAAGGGTCCAGTTAATATCAAAACAAAAGCCCAATTTAGTGGGCCACGTCAGGGCCTGCCCATCTTATCGGTGTGTTGAAAACTCTGTTTTAAAAATCGGGTCCGACCGGCCGGTCGGACCGATGAACCGCCCCAAAGCGGCTCAATAGAGATGTATAGAACCGCTATTGAACCGCCCACCTCAAAACCGAAAACTGTCAAAACCGGTGAAAACCGGAACCAAAGGAACCGCCGGTTTTCACCGGTTTTCAACAAAAAAACCAAAAAAAAAAAAAAAAGGGACGCCGTCCGCCGCGCTCGTCGCCTGACGCCACCCTCCAAACCAGATCCGCCGCCACCAAAATCACCCACACCAACAGATCCACCACCAAAACCGCCGCCACAAACCACCACGATCTCCGAGATGTGCTGCGGTGGGAGCGCGGTATTGCAGGATGCAAGGGGCGCGTCTTGGGAGCAGGAATGGACGAATTGGGGTGAGAAAAAGTCGGTGGGTGGCGGTCAAAGAAAAGATGAGAGAAGATTGAAATCGATTATGGTTTTGGAATGGGTGGGGGAGGGGGGATTGGTGGGGGTTGAAGATGGGAGTTTTGATTTGTAGAAAAAGAAGAGAAGGGGCTTGGATGGTGGGGCAGCGAGAATTAGCAGGAGAAAGGGAAAAGAGGTGTGACCGTGTGAGGGAAAAAAATAGAGTTTTTTAAAAAATCAAAATCAATTCAGTACAAATGAATTATTTTCCCAGCCCAAGGAGGTATACAAAATTAAGAAATCGAGTTTATCATTGTAAATAAAAAAGAAAAAAATAATAAAACCAAGTCAAAAGCGTAAAAAGTGGAGCAAATTGTTGGGCCTCGCAATTAAATGATCTTTAAACTTTTAAGAGATTTTAATCCAAATTTAAAATAAAAAGAATTATTAATTGTGTTAAGATTTTTGAACTTTTTATTTAAATTTCACAATTTAATTAACCTCAGATAAATATTTTACTTATCATACTTATATTTTGAATTTTTTAAAATTATGCATATTATATATATATATATATTTTATTATGACGCCATCTGCATTTCAATCCGGCCCGAATACCATCCAACCCAACCCCATCCAACTTTTTTAGGGTCGTCTCTACTAATCTTTCGGTTCGGTTTTTTTTTTAAAACATAGGTTAAAAACACTTGAGTGGGGGCTTTTCGAGGATCTGGAGTGGGTTCTTTGATTATTTCTTCAAAAAAAAAAAACAGAGCAAAAAGGGCAGAAAAAAGTTGAGGCAATGGTGTTTGGCATCTTGAAGGGGGAGCCGCTGATCTCCAAAGCGGCGAAGGCGGCGGTGTACGGTGTGTTTCCGGTGGCAATGGCCGCCGCGGTCATCTACTCGCCGTCCAATTCGACCAGAAAACCTGCATCGAAGTAAGGATCGTCGAGTTTTTCCTGTTAACGAAAAGGTAGTTTTTTTCGTTGACCTTGTCGATTACGTCTTCTATTCATTTCGTGATTTCTATGTATTCGTGTTTGGATCTAATTTCAATTTGATTTATTTTTCTTTACTTAATAGCATCTTGAATTGGATTGAGTGGATATAAGTGTGGGGAGTGGTATTGGATGTGATTAGATTTAATTATTGCAATTTTGTGAGCCTGTTGAATTTGGACTTGTAATCAGAATTTTCCAAATTTGTGGAAATGATTTTATGGAGGTTTGATCGAGGCTGAAATATTTTCTAATGAAATGAGATTGAGATTAGATAAATTAGTAGTATAGACATCATGTTTTTGACTGGAAGTTCAATTGAACTAGATAAGCAATAAGCAGAGGAAGAATATAGTGGCATTGCCTAAAGTAATGAAATAGTTTTGCTTAATAATTTGTTTAAAGAAATGGAGTAATGGATTCTTAAACTAATCCTCTTGCTTAGTTTTAATTGGATTTTGAGGTGACAAGTTGATACTTCTGGACTTCAAGTTGATCATACGAATCATGATGCCTTTAATATGATACATATGCTATAAGATATAGAAGAAAGACACTTGCATGAGATGTTCTCACGGTGAGACGGAGCATAATTTGGGCATTGGTGCTTTAACACTTTTGAGGGGTGGGTGTTGATTTGTGCTAGATTGTATCCCGTCTCATGTCGCACGGTCTCATATGAGTTTTTGTCGATATTAGAAATTAGAAATGACCATATCATTATGAAGACCATAAATTACCTAAATGCAAAAACTAATTGATGATGTTTTCTTTATGCAGCCTCTGTTCTGGTTAGATGTGCACCTTAGGCTGGAGTCATGATATATTGGATGAACGTGGTATGTAATAATTGTATTGCTGCTTTGATGCTGTAAAACAGTTGTAAACATATAAGTGATCCTTCAAGTATCTTGAAGACATTCTGTTTCTTCCTTCTTATCAATAGCTCTTTTTGATAGAATTTGAAATGCAAACAAGTTTGTGTTGAATTTTTATTTCCATGAGTTTTATGCATCTGGTAAATTCAACTATGTGATTTGATTTAGAAACTGATGAAGAGAGCGATTCCTCATCTGGGTGTAACTTTCTTTCTAGCACTCTTTATAGTGTTATATTACGATACCAGATCCTTATGCATGAAAACATCAACATAGATAGCATTTCGATTCGTCATAAGCATTGTGATAATCTGAAAGTTTGCTCATGTGGCTTATATTTCCTATATGATGGGTTAGGGGCTCCGTGTAGCCTCGATTGCCAAGCCACCACCTTTCTCCTAGTTATTGAATGATATCATGTTTAGGGGTTGCTTGGTAAAATTGTTATGATTGTAAAGGGTAAGTAATCGTTCCCATACCTGTCAAATAGGTGAAGTATGGTGAATTTTTTAGTTTTGGAGGATTAAAGTCATAGTTTTGTAATTCCAAACAAACATTATAACTTTGATTACCATTCCCCAACTCCAAAACATTCCAACTAAGCACTCCCTAATATTAACATTCAGTAGTCTTGTTCTGTTGTATTTCAAGATCTCTTTTGTTTTTGGCAAAAGGATGGATGACAACTCTCCCTTCTTAACTCAGTCCTATGGGTATAGGAATGAAAAGGGTGTGGAATCACACCCATACCTCTCAAATAGGTGAGGTTGGGTGTATGATGTATCCGTTGGTATTTTAGTCAAAGTCATAGCAGTGTAATTTCAAACACACACTCTGACTTTGATTCTCATTCCCATTTCCATCCCCCACCACGAAAATCTTACAACCAAGCACCCCTTCACATATTTTATGAGAATTTGGGATGTCGAATTCTTTGTTAAATGAACTCAGGATCCTTGGGTTGTGACCAATTTAACTTAAAGAACACGAGCTACGAAGACTATCTAAGTTTTCTTTCAAAATAAAAACTCATATGAGACGGTCTCATGCATGAAATTTGGTACAACTTAGCACAAATCACACTCACCCCCTTCCAAAGTGTTAAAGCGGCAATGTTCAATTTATGACTCGTTTCACCGTAAAATCGTCTCATGCGAGTGTGTCTCTTTCTTAAAATCATGAGATCCGAAGGCTTTCCTTTTAGAGTTTCCAATATAGAGATCATTTCTTTTTACTTTTCTATTTTTTTTTTTGGATTCAACCACGGGTTGGGCTAAACAATTTAAGGAGTTTTATCAATTCAGGGCCTGAAAGATGGTAAAGATATCAATTTAAGGCCTGAAAGATTTTTCCTATCGATTCAAGGCCTGAAAGATAGGAAATTATCAATCCTGGGCCTGAAAGATAGAAACTATCAATTCAAAGGCTTATAAAATTTAAGGCTATGTTTGACACTAAAACCCTAAACCCTGAACACTAAACCCTAAACGATAAACGATGAACCCTAAACCTTGAACCATGAACTCTAAACCCCCTTAACCGTAAACCTTGAATCGTAAACTAAAAAAAAAAAAAAACATGAAATAAGGATATAAAATATAAGTGTCAAACATGACCTTAAAATGTGTGAGCCTCAAATTGATAGTTTTTATCTTTCAGACCCTGGATCGATAGTTTTTAATCTTCCAGGCCTTGAATCGATAGGAAAAAATTTTAAGACCTTAAATTGATAATTTTGTCATCTTTCAGACCCTGAATTGACAATTTTTCATAATTTAAATAGGTCGGGCTGGACCCTATACTAATTATAGCACCATAAATCAGACCTAGCAACATGTCCAAACTATTTCTTTATGTCGACAGTAGTATTTTTTAAATAACCAATGCAATTGTTTTTTTTTTTTCTGAACTAAATCACATCATGCATTGAAGGCAGTCCCAATTTAAGTTGTACCTGATGAAATAGTTTAAATATTGAACTACTCCATCTAATTGAAACACTTTATGAGAGGATTCAAAAATATTTTGGGAATGAGAATGTTAATTTGGAGTTGTACGACGGAATATAGGCCCATCATTTTCCGGTACAATGTAGTCATAAATTTTTACAGCAACCAACTTTTGTCTCTATTATATATGTATCTCTATATCTATATATAGAGTGAGAAAGTTGGTGCTGTCATTTGCACAAATTACCTCTATACACACAGCAGCTATACCTTTACCTATACATGAGTCAAGATACCACAGGCTAAGCATGAGGCTAAAAGGGGCCCAAATCCCATCTCATATGTGACATCAAAGAAAAAAGACCCCCCCCTCCAAAATCACATCCTACAATCACTTCTTACAATCACATCACCCCCCCCTATTAAAAATCTCTTATCATGGCAGAAACCAAAGATTTTGGTTATGTAGAAGCAGTAGTAGTAGTTGCTGTAATTGAAAGCTTATTATCATCATAATCATCATCACATTTAAAAAATATGGTACAAAGAAAATAGTTCACACTTTTGTCAACATTAATGCTACTGCCACATGGTTACATTCATGAAACAGTGAAATACTACCACTTTCCTTACATATTCAGAATCTATAGATTCTGTACATATACAGAGACAGCCAGATAATAACATGTTTCTAGTATTCCACAACTGGATATATATGAAAATGTTAATTAGTTCTAATAGGATATTATATATATAATGATGGATGTTAATTAATTAAATTAGGACTATCTCTACCACCATTTGAAAGCAGGCTCAGTTGACATCACATGATCAATTGCATCCATAGTCACATTATTATCAACTGCTGCTGATTGCATTCCCCCGAAAAACGAGCTTTGATGGTACCGTGTGTTTTCTTCGATCTTTTCTGCCCACCTTGTGTTGCCGAATTCATCGGGTAGCAACGGGAAATGGGTCCCGAAATCGGGCTCTTTCTTGCACTGTTTTGCAATAGCATTGCTCAGTTCCTTGAGAGTGAAGTCTTGATTCGAAACGAATGGTTTGAAGAGGGTAGAGTCTTTGTTTGTTGCATCAATGGAGATTGGAAATGGTGAGGTGGGATGTGGTAAGTTGGCTTGATAAAGATCGTTTTGCGAGACGAGAGGGTTGATTAGGGATTTGAGATCAGAATCTTGAGTGTGAATGAGAAAAGGGTTTTGGTTTTGATTTTGATTTTGATTTAGGGTTTGGATTATTGATGAGTGATGATGTTCTTGATGGGATTGGGATTCCAATAGTGATGGTTGTGGTTCAAGCAATGGAGGCAATGAGTTGGGAAATGAACTGTGATTAGATTTGATTAAGTAGTTTTGGCCTTGAAGCATTAATGATGTTTGAGATTTCTTCTCAGCCATCTTGTGGAAAATTCTGCAAATCACCCATTCCTCCTGTCAATCAACAATCATAAATGTCACTGCAAAGTAAAAAAGAAAAAGGGAAAAAAAAGAATATAAATATAGCATTATTGAATTGAATTGTATCATGTGGTTTCAATGAATGATTTTGACATTAAAAGAATAAAAAATAATTAAGGGTTTTAATAGTGATTAGTATTAATTAATACTGTTGCAATCAGGATTCAGGAGTGGCCTCAATTATTCTACGAAATCCTATGTCTGGAATTGTTCTGTAGCTAACACAGCCACTGGTCAGTTTTATTTCCACATTAATATACTGATAATTTTGCTCTCTTATTGCAAATAATTCACATAAATGCTTTAAATACATTTATAAAAATAATCTGCAAGTCAGGTTGTTACATTGATTACTTTAATTGCACAATCACAATTATCATTGATCCTCCTGTATTCATATCTTTTTTCTGCATTTTTCTTATTTTAACAATTAACAATTTCAGAAAGTCAAGTGATGAAACTTATCTAGTCGGCAGAGATAGCAAACTGTTTCCAACGCTTGCAATCAATATCATGACAAACAAACACCCAATTAAGTCAACCCTAATAAAAATGGCAAAACACAAATACCTACAATCCAACATACACAATTTTGCACTTTCAAATATAAATTAACTACATTTCTTTCTAAAATACCTTTAAAATTATTAAAATATTTAGATTATAACTGTATTACTCTTTGGCCGGATAATGAGTTATCAAAAATAACTGTGTTATTTTAATAAAGTTAAACATTTATTAAGTTCATAATAAAAATGTACACACATATCTCCTTATTCGTGCATTTATCTAAAACGACATATTTGAATACAAGAACTAATACTATTACTTGTAAAAATTAATACTACCGGTAGCGACTGACCTTGCCAGTGTGGCGGCAGGAGAAGTCGCCGTCGAGGCGATACTCGTGCATGACCCACTTGGTTTTCTCCCCGCGTGGGGCACGACCCTTGTAGAAAACAAGGGTTTTCTTCATCCCAAGAAGGGCACAAGTGGAAGCACTGTAAACTTCTCTATCCTTGCCAGTCGCTTTCCAGTAACCGGCGCTCGTCGCCCGGTTCGTTCTCAGCCCCGTCGGATACTTCCGGTCTCTTAAGCTGAAGAAGTACCACTCTCTCTCCCCCATTTTCGCCACATCTATGCAGAAACACCTTAATTAATCAATACTTACTATAAAATGTGATGCGTTATTAAAACATTTGTCAGAATATCTGCAACTAGATTTTTGCAGCAAAAGTCTGCTACTTGCAGTTAGATGAACGGCAATTAAGTTCATTATGGAAGATTAAATTCTTTTTCTGGATATTAACAAAAATGAAACAGAATGTTAACAAATTGTACTCAAGACAAAAAAAAAAAAAGACTGTAAACCAATTAATATTTTACGGGGTTTGCATTTTGCATATTTTTTAACAGTATTAGCAGTTTAACTAAAAGGTATTAGTTCTTTTACTAAAAAGTATTAGTTGAAAAACAGGTATTGTATTCAAGACAAAAAAGAAAAAAAAAAGACAAAGTATTGTATAAACCAATTTTACCAGATTTGTGTTTTGTGTTTTTTAAACAGTATTAGTTGTTTAACTAAAAGGTATTAGTTATGTAACTATAAAGTATCAGTTACAAAACAGGGTTTGCTTTTTGTGATAAAGTATCAGTTAATAAAAAAGACAAATTATATTGCACAAACCAATTTTACAGGGTTTGCTTTATGTGTTTTTTAAACAGTATTAATTGTTTAACTAAAAGGTATTAGTTGTATACAAGAAAACTAATTTAGAAAAAACTAGTACCTGGGAGTTCCCACGGCTCGCATCGGTTGAGATCAACTTCCGCAATCTCAACACCACAAAAGCTTCCATTAAAGATTTTAGAAGCCAAATAGAAAGTGATAAGTTCTTCATCAGTGGGGTGAAAACGAAAGCCAGGAGGAAGGCCTTGTTCATTCATCTCATTTCTTTCCAGCTCATACAGAATCTCCTCCATTCCCATCATGATTTTTTAAGGGCGTGTTTGGGTGAAAGCATGCACAGAAAGTTGATAGTTGGTGTGTGTGGGTGTGGTTATTTATATATTGAAATTGAAGCACTGAATCCGAAGGAAAATGGAAAGGGGGGTTGATAAAGGGGACCTGTTAAAGGCACCTGAGGAGGGTTCCAAAACAGGCAAAATAATATTCAAGACTCGAGAGATGGAAGGGGTGGGGTTGGGTTGGGGGGTATTAAATGCGATGGAAGTTGGTTGCAGGGATTTATGCGTGCGTTTGTTGGCATGTTTATCAGATTCATAATGCACCAAACCAAACCTCACTCACGACTGATTAGGGGGTGTTTTGAAACACTAAAAACAGCTTCCAGAAGTACTTACTTTCAAAGCTCCCTCTCACAGTTTTTGAAAATAAGTGCTTCTGAAAGCTGTTTTAAGTGTTTCAAAACACACCCTTATTCATGATTAACATTTCTATTAATTGCTTCACACTTTGCCAGTCATTAGTTTGAATATATAAATTGCTCTCTTTATTTCACAATAGTCCGTGCACCGTGCAGTTTAAGTATATTTTTAAGTAGTATCAATTGTTTCATTGGATAGTGTTAAGGGTAGGTCTTGTATGCATCATGGTGCATGGGACAATTATAGTGTATTTTAAAAATTTGCAAATTGTTGTATTGGAACTTGCGGCTTGTTACATTGAAACTTGCAATTATGTTTTACAATTGAAACTTACGTGCAATTATGTTTTCAACAAGCCACAAGTTTCAGTACAACAAATTGAAAATTTATAAGTTACACTATGGAGTGCACCTGGTGCACAGGAGACTCACACTAATATTAATTGGTAAGCTGATATTGTTCATTGAAAACAATGTTATCTGCTTTGTCAAAAATTGATTAATTAATGCACTTAAATCTTTTAGTGGCAATCGATCGAGTGATAAATATTAAGGGTCCACTTGGTTGGGGGTAATAGAATTGAGTAATGGGAATAATTTTTATTAATGTTGCTTGATAGTTTTGATACACAATTAATGAGAATATAAGTAAGCAAGTGATTACTCTCACCCACTCAACTCACCTCACATGATACCAATTGTTCATATTTTAATTAAGCAATAACGATGTAATCAATAACTTTTAATGATTGACCCCTCAATGATACGCATTAACATTATCATTCCCTAGGGTTGTGTTTGTTTTGGGACTCACACAGATGGACTTAGGACTTTGCGCTCCCCGTCTCATACGAGTTTAAGATTTAAAGTCTAATTTTCCAATTTCATATTCAATCTACACCTACAAATACCTATAAAACATATTATTCCCCCCGTTCCTAATATATAGGCTTGTTTGATTTTTCACACAGATTAAGAAATTGTATTGAAAAAGTAAATTAAACAAGTCAAATTTCTATTATACCCCTATTTAATGATTGTTATAGTTTCCAACATAATTAATGCATAAAGTTATATTAGTAAATTAATTAAAAAAAGTTACTTTATATAGAAACAAACATATATATTTGGGACATTCATAAAAGGAAAATAAACCTATATAATTGGGATGGAAGGAGTATTACCATTCTCAATACATCACAATTTATACACTTTATTACTCTTCTCAATATAATACAATAATACAATATCAATCACTATTAAATATTGATTTGACATATAGTTAAATCTCACCCTACACAAATTTCAAAATAAACACATACATTTACTATTCATCAAGGATTCTAAATCCCTTAAATTCTAAAATCTTGACTTGCTCCGCACACTTAAATCTCAAAACAAATGCAACCTAGTTGTTTAGGAAAATCAAATAAACATATTAATTTTGCAACTCTCTATAAGTTTGGACTTTTAGATGAGACCGAATTCTTTCATAGTATCAAAGCCTCTGGATCGGTCTGGGTTCGATTCCCGTGAAAATCCCTCCATCCATTTAAAATTGTCCATTCGTTGGGCCTCCTCCCTGTTGGGAAATACGGGGTGTCCGGATCTATTCGAGGTGTATTAAAATACATATTTAAATTATTCAATTAATTACTAACATGAATTAATCCTAAATCAATTCAACATAATAATTAAACAAGTAATTAGCAACGTGCGTACACGTAATCCACGTAAATCCTAAGCATGCGGAATCTAGGAGTTACGAGATTACATACCTCTTGTAGAGATAATCGTTGAGACGATGGACCAACCCAAAGTGTCTTCTCAAATATGTTCCACGTCCACGAACTTAATTCGGTGGAAGGATTCTCACGAACGATTTTAACAAAGGAGAAAATAAAATATTTGTCACCACCTTTGTGGATTTCTACTTTTTCCAACACATGAAATTGCATTGGGGATGAAAAATTCATCCCCTATTTATAGGTCAAGGGGGGTCGAAAAATTTGACCTAATTGGGTCATTGGGAAATTTTCTAGCTTCTTTCTCAAGATACAATCTTGAATATATCCAATATATTTTATTTCTCAAAATATCTCCCAACAAAATCTTCTCCTCCCTTCTTGTCCATAATTTTTGAAAATATCAAAATAAATAGGGAAGAAATAAGATATTTTACCTTTCTTGAATTTATGGGAAACTTGTATCTCAAAAATACTTATTTCATAAAATCTTTCCAAAAAATCAAGAAAATCTTTTTCTCTCCTACTCATAATTTCGAAAATAATAAGAAAAAATAGGCAATAATATTTTCTTCCCATTTTCATTAATTGGACTTTAATTGGGCTATTTGAGGGGTCTTTAGGAGAATTAAGATTGGATCTCCAATGGGTTATGAATCTTTAATATTAAGTCAAATATTATTCAAGCCCATTAAAATTAATTTATTCCACTATAAAATCAATATTGAACTATCCATCTTAACCCACATTACGATTTCACAATAATATGGCTCTCGATTATTATTTTCCGTGTTTAAGATTATCTAGTCCACTAATTAATTAAGCCACTGAACAAGCTTTTTTATATTAATTAATATTTTTATCCTTGAAGTAAAGACAACTCAACATTATTATTCATACCGGAAATAAATTTCTACTTGCAAGATTTAGTATGATAAAGCTTCTGAGCTCACCAAGGGGACAAATCAAGCAAGCCGTACTTGCACACGATTCTCCGTATTAAATCTTAGCAATCGTCATGTAACTAATAATATTGCCCAAGATATAATATATCGAATCGCGTTGATTCTCTTCCCATCATAAATCAAAGCAATAATTATTAATTTCACATGATCCTATTTAAGAGACGAAAATTAAGAAATAATGAACCACTGAGGTCTAATTCTTGTATATTCAGTACCGAAAAATTTATCCTCCTGTAGGTCCTATTTAGCGCATCATAATGCACTAGTGTAATCTCTTGGTCAAGACAAGGCAATCTGAGTCTTACATTTTAATCTTTCACGATGGATTGTTCATTTCCATCTGGATTGTGAATTTGTACTTAGTTACGAGGAACTATTAATTTGATCTTCTGTGATCTGGTATCACCAAATTAACTACACTGTAACACATACTATTTATTGAACAGGTTTGCAACAAATATATATAACATTCAATCAGTGATAAATAATTTATTTCAGTAAATAAATAAGAAATTCAGTTTGGTTATACAAAGTAAAGAATATATTTTCCAGTATAACCCCAACACTCCCCAGAGGATAGAAGCAATGATTCGGCCCACGAGTAAGAGGGAGTGTTGAGGGAAATTAAATATACGAATTAATTCCACACTTCTCTACAAGTTCGAACTTTTAGATGAGACGAAATTCTTTCACTAATCATACCAAATGAACACCTCTTTACAAGTTCGGACTTTTAGATGGGACAAAATTCTTTCAATAGTTATTGCAAGCGGACCTAATGTTTGTTGATCAATATTAAGATTTTATCAATCAGAAACAAATAGTTTGCACAAATTAATGGAGCTACACGTAACACGTCCAGCCTTGTAATAACCAATGAATATTATACTTGATGTATTTCATGATCATACACAACATATGTAGAATTCTGTTCATAACTCGATGCCCAACTAATTATTTGTTGAATTATCTGATTAATTATTTCATATACTATATGCATTTATTACTTTTATACTTTATTAATTTATTGTACAATTTTTGAACGATCTAATTATCTTGTCTTGTCAACTATTTTGTCAACCTAATGGACATATTTATTATGATCGGGTGTTGAACACCTTTTAAAATTAAAAAAATGAACATGGAAAAACAAAATCATACTTATATACTGAACTAATAATTAACCGATATGATCACCTAGTCTATGACATTACTTTCTTTGTAAACTCGAATGATTAGAAATTGATTTAACAGGGACAAAATCTAATGTGTTTGGGTTTAGGTTGATATGAAATAAAAGTCAGATATTTAGGAAGACCAGTTACTTAAAATAGATGTTTGTTTCATTGGGATATGTTCCGGTTATCATCTTAATTTTACATTTAAAAACTAATTTATTTCGTAAATTACAGTGATATACTTGTACCGTTGTACGTTAATTTTAACAAAATATTTATATACGAAGGTCTATGTTGAACACATATAATTAATCAAAAGTAGGGATTAAGTTTTTTTTAGTTCAGTAATTTTAATTTGGTTTAAAATTGGTCTCGATTATTTTAATATTTTTTAATTTTGTTCCTATAAGTTAAAAAAAGATTAAAATTGGTCATTTAACATGTTGTAGCAGGTCACAAAACAGGAATTGATCATTTAACCTGCTGTAGCAGGTCATAAAACAGGTAACCGTCACCTATATAATTATTTTATATTTTTTTTTAATTTTGAAATGCCACCTTGACTTTTATAATCCTAACAATTTTAGTTAGTGATTTTTTTGTGTAATTTTTCAGGAAGAATTGGTGATTTTCTGTGTATTTTGGTTTATTTTTAGATTTTTCGATCAGTTTAGACCTAATAAACCGACCCGATTTGCTTTGTCTTTTAATATAAAAATTATTTTTAAACCCGATCAAAATTATTAGAATTAAAAAAGTTCAAGCAGCGCTTTGAAATTTAAGGGAAAATAAAATAATTACACATGTGACGGTTACCTACTTGGTAACCTGTAGCAACGGGTTAGAGGATCAATTTTTTTAAAAAAATAAAAAATTATAGGATCAAAATCAAAAAGTCAAAACAATTGGGACCAATTTCAAAACGATTTAAATTTACGGGACTACAAAAAACTTAATCCCTCAAGTGTATTTCTTCTTAGATCTTATAACAGTTATTTGTGAAACTTATGCAACATGAAATTGGTTTCATATCTATATACCTGACCCTTCAACTATCACAATTACTGCATTTTTATAATATAAATTATACTCTTCATTTATCACTATTAATATCATTTTATAATATAAGTCATACATTTCAGTATCACGAGTAATATCTTTTTTACAGTAACAAGTCATATCATTCAGTCATCACTATTAGTACCTTTAGTAATATAAGTCATATTTTTTCTCAAATTTTACGGATTTTTTGGGGATACTTGTTCATACTATACTTTGCTCATAATTAGATATGACGTGTAATTACTAACACAACAATTTAAATACATGAAAATATTTCCCAATAATAAATTTAAAATAAAAATTTACAGGAAACAGCCAGAAAGGAACCCACCCCATAGAAAAGGACAGTGTGGTAGTATGTTTTGTGCAACCCAAAAAGGGGTAGGGAGAATGGGCTAATAGCAACGTCGGGTTTTGGTGCACCATATTTATTTATATTCTGAGACAAATTCGACTTTGCACCAAATTGTAGCTTTCGTATGCTTTTTCTTCTGAGATGATGCGCTTTCACCCTAGCTCACTCACTTATCTACTTGACAATACACACACTTACTAATCACCTAACGGTTTTCCATATAATTCACTCTTTTTTATTTATATCCAAATCCAATTTCTATTTGTTGATGATGTGAGATTTCATTTCTCAACTACCCTTCAATTGAGACTTTATTTGTATCTATTTTGTCTTTATTTAATGATATATACCCACACATTAATTATATATATTGATAGTTTACATATCCATAGGTAATGCATAATGTGACCTTATTGTCATTTTATTTACACATTCACAATTAATGTATGATACCATAGACAAATGAATAGAGGGACAAAATTGCGATATGACAATTTAATTGCAAAAATAAAATTATTTTCAATAAAGTTTCTCCCTTAGCCTCTCAATTTTGGGAGCCTCGTTATTTCAAACAGCCCCCGTGTTTCACCTGCGTACACATCTTGTTTCTATTGTTATATCGGAATTACTCCACGTGTTTACTTTCTATTTTTGGGGAGGTCCATTTTACATCTAAAATTTACATTTAGAAGAGTATAGAGAGAAAAAGAATAAACCTATTTAATTTTGGTTATAAGATCAATGGTTCTGATGGTTAACTCGGTTCTTCAAATTGTTAACGATATCTTAATAGATAAATTTAAAGGAGAAAAAAAGACAGTTAAAACCGTGCAGGGAGTACTGTATGATATTTTGAAGGTTTCAACTTTCAAGATTGGTTGGTGATTCTCAATTTACTCTTAGATTATTTGGAATTTTTAATTCTTTTTGAACCTTATAATACAACCATTGAGCAAATTAAATTTGTTTACATTATGATTTGATCCATCTAAACTCAAGTGAAAAGGGGCAAAAATGGAGAAAAAAACATGATTAACATTGTCATTGTCCTGATTTAACTCTACGTAGGTTAATAGGAGGTGAAATTTGATTGTACATTGTATAAAAGTAATTTCCATCCACCTATAAATTGATTGAGAGAACATATATAGAAGGTAAAAAAATCTTGTACATTGAGTGTCCAGACGTGAAAATGCACAATCTCATGATAAATCAAATCAACAACTCATCAAAACTCTAATAAGCATCTACAACCTCTTCATTTCCATGAAACAATCAAACACACTACAAAATTCAACAACCGAAGAATGATTATATATAGATTGCATTTGAATCAAAATGTCAAATAAATTAAATTACATCAGACTAAAAAGAAAAGTAATAATCGTTTCATGATAAAAATATATAAATATAAACTACTTCATTTTGTGGTCGACTTCAATCAATTTAATAAGTTTATTTAAACAATGTATGAAATTATGAATATATTTTAGACTGAATTGATATTATGTAAAATAGTTTTATTTCACAAATGATTCACAATGACAACTAATTTTATCAATTTAGTATTTTTTAACTAAACAATTAATGAAGTAGCAAGTACGCAAAAACACATACGAAATGTAAATACTAAATTAGTAGCTCGGTAAAATTAGAATATCCTAAAATTTTTTTTTAGAAAAAAGGGATAAGATCCTATTCTGAATTTCTGATGGCTTCGCTTTCAAAAAAAAAAATTCTGATGGCTTCTTAATAAGTTATCAGTTATTAACAACATAAAGGCTCACACTTTTAAATTTTAAGAAAATTAAAATATCTTACAAAATTAAGAAATATATTAAAAAAAAAAAAACTACTCCATTCATCCCTCTATTATTTGAAGATTTGTAAAAAAATGTTCGTTTTAAACTTATTTAGAATTTCAATGTAATGACAATAACATACTCTCTCCGTCCCCCCAAAGAAACATGCACATTTACTATTTTCACGTGTTTTTTCGAGCAAGTTTTTTATTAGTATTTGAAATGATAAAATAATTTAAAATACTAATAAATAACTCATTCACAAAAACTCAATAATAAAGTAGGCGTGCACGTTTTTCCGGGACGGATGTAGTATTTCTTTCTCTTTTATCTAGATACCCCTCAAACATCTATATATTACATTAATATCACTACCTTTTTCATACCAAAGTCAACTTTATCTCCTTTAATTTACATAAATATATATATATATATTGCCATTTAACTTCAATTAAAAAATAATTTTACCCCCATTAATATTAATAAATAATTAATTTTTTTAAACTCCTGCTAACAGTAAATGTTCAGATAAAAAAGGGATAAAGGGAAGTATTTTTTTTGCAATATATTGATTTTTTAATTTTTTTTTACTATTTATCATAAATATATACTCCACTAGATACTAAAAAGAAAGGTTAGAAATTTGAATATGAAATGAAATAGAAGTAGTTGAGTGCAATAATTTATGGTATATTGTATGTTAGTGAGTTAAGCAAGCAAGTAAAAGATAGCAACAGTGAGAATCTAGTGGCAGCGGGTAGCAGTAGTAGCAGCCTATATTTGCACACGTACGTATTAGTAACCCGCATCTATGCCTATTTACCTGCCTGCCTCTGCCTCTGCCTCTGCCTCTGCCTGCTATTAAGGATTCCATTAATTACTTTGGAGTATTAAATAATCAAACTTAGTTCTACGTTTCTTTTCCATTTGGTAATATATGCATGCATATGCATGATACTAATTGATATGCCGAATTATTACTGACATGGACACCTGTAGAATTAACTAGTGCCAAAAAAACTCAAACTATGCAATTGGATTCGAATCAGAATTGGAATAGGATTAGTTGTGAACTCGTGATCAATGGCTTCATTCGATTTGATAAAAATCACTAGTGAAGTTTACTTTATAAAGTTTGATATTTTATTAGACTAAATTTGGGTGAATTTGAGTTCAAAATAAATTTTATTTTCTTAATATTATTTTTATACATAAAAATTATCATTGTTATTCTAAAAATTAACATTGTTTATTAAATAAAGCACTTTTTAAATAATGATAAATTTTATGCATAATAGTGATATAGTTCATGTATATATCTAGTTTACAAAAGTGTTATTCATCTAGACAAAAAAATTATGGGACTCAAATTCACATTGAACTCTATTTTTTTAATATCGTTATTATGTATAAAAAAAATTTAATGTTATACATAAAAATTATTAATGTTTAAACAATGATAATTTTTATACTCCCTCCGCCCCGTAGTTGTTTGTATATTTACTGTATGTGCGGTATTTAATATATGAATTGTTTATTAATATTTGAGATGATAAAATGATAAAGTGTTGTGGGTATAAATTACAATTCTAGTTTATAGAATAATATTTATTAGAGGTGATAAAGTGTTGAGGGTATGAGTGAGTGACATATGGTAAATAAATTGTGTTTGAAGAGTTTGAGTTAAAATGGGTTTTGCAATTTAAGGAAATGACAAAACAAGTAGGGGACGAGCCAAAATGAAAAATGTACAAATAAGTATGGGACGGAATGAGTACTTAATATTAATGAGTAACACTCCTGTAAACAAGGTTCACACCATGAATTCTAATTCAATGACCCATTTTGAGGATGGGTTGACCTGAATTTTCGCCCCAATTCACGCCTGCGTCGCGCAGCTGCTCAATCCATGTTGCATCACGCCACACTTATTCCACGTCGCATCGTGCCACTGCTCTCGCGCTCACCACTCCCTAACATCACGCAATGAAGATAAGCAATGAAGATGAAGGTGAAGAGAAAATAGCACTATGAACGATTGTGAAAGGACAACAGGTACTAAAACTCATTCCACACGATAATATGACTTCACTAGTGACAGTGAAAGTTTTTTTGGGTAACAATAATACTTTTTCTAAATAATAGTGATGGTTTATGTGTGTAACCGTGATTTTTTTAGTATAGCATGCAGTGACTAGTGATAGTTTGTCTGATTAACAATGATAGGTTTTTATGCTTATTGATGATAGTTTTTTTTTTCCATACCAGTGATAATTTAATAGCATTACATGGAGAGATTTTTTTTAAATAATAGTGATAGTTTATGGGTGTAACAATAATACTTACTATAACATATAATGACAGTAATAACTTTTATGAGTAACAGTGATAGTTTTTCTGAGTAACAGAGATATTTTTAATGTTTATTGGTGATTAAAAAAATCAACAGAGACGTTTACAGTCGCAATTCGAAAGACGAAGATGTTTATTTTTTAATGTTTATTGGTGATTAAAAGTTTGACTCGGGTTCATAAATGAACCAAATTTATACAAAAAATTTTGTGAATATTAATAGGGTTAATAGGTAGACTTGATTCATAAAAAAGTTACTCAAGACACAATACCAGAAATCGAAAAATATAATCACTTTAGTCGAGTCGGGACCTTTAAATCAGAAAGTGTAACAAATAAATCATTACATTCTGATTTCAACTTTTTACTATTGGAATCAAAGCGACGAGTGGTAATTGTATATTTGTATTGTGAAACTCAAATTTAGCATGAACAAAATAATAAATATAGAAAAGAGCATGATAGAAAGAAAATGACAAATACAGAAAATGAAAAAGAGTGAAGCAATTTAGGATCCGTACAGAGGAATTGCACATAAATTTAGAAGGTCAGATAAAAGTATTAATTGGAAAGCATCTAACATTCTGAAAGAAAGCAACCAACTGATTTATTTGATGATAATGAGCATACTAAATTATTAGTAAGGAATGGATGATGTGTGATAACATACCTAAAACGCAGCCTATGACCCTATATATATATATATATATATATATATTAAATATTATAAATTTATGTATAGATTAAATTTGTAGGTAGGGGTATAGTGATGAGGTTTGGTGGATTGGTATGTTGATATTCGAGCCCAATTTAATTCCAGTATTATTGTTCACATTCCACCCTTTTCTACATTACCTTTTTACCCCCTTTTTTTTTTTGGTTCTTTTGCCCCCTTTCTTTAATTGTAATATCATATGGTTTTGTTGAATATTGTTTGCCTTGCAAAATTTAGAAAACAGGAAACTAATTGGGTTTCTATATATGATTGAGCAGGTGGAATCTGATTTGCCAACATAGAAAATGACACAAGCATTAAACATTGATAAAAATGCATGTAAATTAAGTGTACGGCAATTTTACACTGAATCAGATAATATATTCATAAATGGATTTCAGTAGCATTGGAACCACCTTTTTCTTACTGAGTATTTTATCCTTTTGTAATTTAATTTGCACGAAATTTGTCATCGCTTATTAGTTGGTTGTTATATAGCTAGCTCCTTTAATTTTTGTTTTGTGACATTTGAGTAGGTAATTGGAAATAGTTTAAATTTGCGACAATATTCGTTCAATTTGTTCATTAATTCTAGCTAATTGAACTTGATAAAACAATATTAATTTTATAGTAATTCTTCTTTTGGGATCGACTCACACCTACTACCGTAGATAAAAAATATGGAACAATATGTACAGAAAATTGTTCCGAACTTATAAATAAGGACAAAAGCTTGTGTGGACAAGATTTTATTGTGAACTTGATTTTTTTAGTATTATTATTATATGTAAAAATTATCATTGTTATGCACAAAAATTATTATTGTTATATACAAAAATTCTCATTGTTTCAAAATTACTTTATATTTTTAAATAGTGAATTTTTTTTATGCATAACAGTGATAATTTTTACATATAATATTAATAGAGTTCATGTATAAATTTAGTTCACAGAAGCATTACGAGTAACACTCATGTAAATCAAGTCTATACATGAACACTATCATTGTTATGTAAAAAAATTATTATTGTTATGCACAAAAACTTTCATTATTTAAAAATATAAAATATTTTTTAATAGCAATATTTTTTATGCATAATAATTAAAAAATTTATATATGCATAACAGTGATAGTTTAAAAAAATCAAGTTCATAGTGAACTCCGGTGAACTCGGATTTAGGGTTCACACAAAATTTGTGATAAACTTTGCATTCTTATTTATATGAGGTTAGGAATTAAGAATTTAAGACCTTAACTTAATCTCCATGTATTTACAATAATAAATAATGAAAATGTATCAATGCATATCCTAAAAAAATTATTTAGACACTAAACTTCGAAAATATAATTAATAATAAAAGTTATTATAGGATGATAAAAAGTTACTATTGCGAAATATTCTCCGTCACATACAAACTATAATAATTTTGCTTTCGAAAATCTTATAATAAAGTTTACAATTAATTTGTCACCTAAATTTCATTTAATATTTCTTTATTCTATTTAAATTTGCATGCATGCAAGGGATGTTGACATGTATTTAATTGGCGGGCCGAACAATAACTTTCAAGAGTATTTTCGTCATTCGTGGAGCCAAAAAAAGGTGGTCCTTAGGTTGCGAAGTGCAACTCATGCAAGTTACGTATTTATATGAAGTAACACAATTATTGCATAATAATAATGAGTATATTTGTAACAGTTTATCCTTTTGGTACACCACAAAACTCTCCGGTCGAAACTTGTTCATATTATGAAAGTGATATTATTATTTTTATAAATTAATATTTATAGCATTTAATGTTATCAATTAATTTAAAATTTAATGGTATCAGTTGATAATTGTATTAGTTTATATATGTAATATAATCAATTTCAAACAAGTAATGCACCAGATATTTATATACTTATTGTTTAATTATATGGAATATATTTACTTATTTTTATGACAAAAAACAAAATAGAAGGATAGAATTGAAATACTATATATTTAACTTTTTTAGACTTGAGCAAAATGATAACTATTTTGGATAATTTTTTTCTTGGAAGAAAAATAAAATGAATAGTATAAGTAATCATGAAATTTTTAAGTTATTTTTAAGGATAACATTAAACTCTTTTTGGGTAAGTTATTTTTTGAAGAATTATATAGGAGTATATTGTATAAGTAATTTTACCAACCTTATATTTCACTCTCTCCCCATTTGTACAACTGCATTCAATGCTGGAAGCCACGGTTGACATTTTACACTAACTTGTCTTCACACGTCTTCATTCACCATTTCTCAATTATTTATAGAGGCACACTTGCATGAGACTGTCTCACCGTGAAACGGGATATAAGTTGAGCTTTGACATTTTAACACTTAATTTGGGAGGAATGAGTGTAATTTGTCTTTGCTTGATTGATTGCATTCTCCCTCGTGATTTGCATCTGCCTCATATGAAGTTTTTTTTTATTTATATTATTATATACTTAGATTTTAACCAAGGCTAAAATTTGTGCAAGAAACTGAATTAGAAAAGTGTGTAATGAAAACTCAAATAGAATGGAATTCTAACCAAACAATTTTATCCTCATTAGTTCTTTTACTTTCTAAATTTTTTTTTGGGTTAAGTTGATCAAGTGACGCGAACAGAAAATACAATTATATATACTTACATAAAAATCATATACAGTATTTTTAAGGGTCATTATATATAAAAATAAAAAATAAATAAAAAACCACTTTTTTTTATAACAATTAAATGACGTGACTGCCGAAATTGCTAAATTAATATTCACCTAACATGAAAATAGCAAACGTGTAACTGCTAAAAGTTAGTGGGCCAAAATGTAGGGGTAAAGGGCCCGTACTGTTTGATAAAAGGCCCACAATTGTTTGATTGAGACAAAACCTTACTTTGCTTGCTTCTTTTATTTTGGCTGACAAAGAAACTTGTTTGATTTATGAGGAAACTATGAGATGAAAATAAAATAAAATAAAGAAAACGATCAGCATAATTTTCTGGAATTCACTTTATTTTTACTGATCGGAAAAGTAGACATGTTATTAGAAATATGACTCCAGATTATAAAATTTAACCACCACTTAATTTTTTTTGGCAAAAACTTGGCTGAAAATTGATCCTACTTTGATGAGCCAAAAAATATATATATATATCATAAATAGTGGAGTATTATATTCGTTTATATTTAAAAAATTAGTTTATATGAAAGAAGAATATTCGTCAGTATATTGAATAATATTTCAATATTTCAAAATACAAATAATATTTTTTTCATTCGCTTTTATGTATACAGTCGTTTAAAAGAAAAAGACAAGTTGGTCAAATTGGGTGAAATTCAGCGAACACCTAGTGGCAAGTGTATATTTATACATATTTCTCTAATTTTTTTGGGACATCACAACACAAACATAGGTATAAAAGCATTATGTGTCATCTAACATAATCATTGCAATTTTTATTCACGTTAAAGTTAGAGGTTTAAAGTTTTTCAAAATGGACATAGTATTTTTTTTTTAAAAATGGGTTTACCTTGTGCACACATTTTAAATCCGTACAATTTACATAGTGTCTATGGCTAGATCTTGCATGCACCAAGTGCACCATGTATTTTATAATATATTTTAAAAATATACAACTCGTTGTATCGAAACATACAATTTGTTACACTAAAACGTCCAACTTATTTTATAACCACAAATTGCATGTTTCAATACAATAAATTATACTCCCTCTGTCTCGGTATAAGTTTCTCCTTTCTCTTGAATGTTTTAATTAAGAAATAATAATAAAATAATAAAAATGAAAGGTAGTTTTGCATATTAAAAAGTGGAAAAATGTAGGTGGAGTAATGAGTAGGGGTGGAGAAAATACCGAAAATACCTCAAAACAGCACTTACCGTAACGAAAAATATCAATTTTGTCAAAATTTTTGGTACGGTATGATACCATATCAAAATTTTCGGTACGACAACGGTATGAAAATATAGGAAATTTCGGTATTAGGTATATACCGAAATATTGAAAATTTCAATATTTCGGTATTTCGGCATATATCAAAATATCGATACGGTATCGGTATGTAATATTGACATACCGAAAATTTCGGTATACCAAAATTTTGGTACGATAACGGTATATACGATATGGCGAAAAAAAATTCGGTATGCCATGCCGATCCATCCCTAATAATGAGTGGAGTAGTGAGTGATATTTGACAAAAACTTGTATGCAATATTGCATACAAGTGATATGTGCAATTATAGATTAATTGGGTTTTTTTTTTTTTTTTTTGACTTTGCTTTTTGCTTTGCCCATAGGGTTAGAGGCGAAATCTGGGATTTAATGAATTTTCTTCTCTTTTTTTTTCATATCGCGCAGCAGTTTCTTTTTCTTCCTCTTCTCTTCAGATTAATGGCGGATCTCACGGGCTTTCTTCTTCATCCCCTTCATATGTGCGTGCCCTAATTTTTGTCCAATTTAATTTTCTTCGATTCGCTCCGATCATTAGATGAAAGTGTGGATTTTGTGAGAAGAAGAGAGAATATGTGTGTGATGTTGGATTACACCTCAACACAAAGTGTGTGCTGAAATTCAGATCCTTCTGCACTTTTTTCACGTTGTTCTGTAAATCTGTAATGTTTTACTGATGATTTTTTCGTGTTTGTACTGGTTTTTTATTAATGTAGTAACACTCTTTTGCTCATAGGGTAACACTCTTTTGTTCATGTAGTAACACATCAAGTTGTTATGTAAATCTGTAATTTTGGACTGGGGATTTATTTTCACGTTTGTTCTGGTTTTGTTTATATGGTAACACGTTTTTCTTCATATGTTTACACTTTTTGTACATGTAGTAACACATATTTTTTTAGTAATATGTAACACTGTTCATATATCGTCGTAATACTATGTGAATACTCGTGTGTTACCATATGAACAATAATGTGTTACCTTGTGACCCATGTTACCTTATGAATATGTATGTGTTACAATATATTTTATTACGTGTTACGTAATATATGAAGTTTTTTCAATATAACAATGCATTAACACTTATACATAGATGTAGTAACACAAAAATTTGACTAAAAAAAATTATGTCTTCATTGGAAATTGAACTTGCAACCAAATTCATTAACAACAAACTTGAACCACTAGGCTACAACACATATTTGATAAAAATATCCCTCTATAAATACATATGCACGCGCGCCAACCTGAACCCACTGCCCGCGTCCTGCCCACTCTGCCCGCGCCCGACCCGCCCGCCCTGACCCGCGAAATCTAAACTATTTTTGTCTTATTTATGTTGTATTGCACATAACACTAATGTGCAATATTTCACACAATACTTTCTCGTGATATTTTTTATAATATTATGTGAAAAATAAGAATAAAAATTATGGAAAATAGAGTTACTTTTTTCATTTTGAGAATGAGAAACTTATAGTGAAACGAATAAAAAAAAAGGAAAAAACTTATGAAATGGAAGGATTATATTTTTAAAATATAATATAAAATACACGGTGCCCTAGTGTATATGAAACTCACCCCACCATCTCAATTTTTTTCCTTTCAATCTCCCATCATGCAATAACACACATCATCATTTTTTTTATTATATCAATAAGATTTTGCACACATTTTACCAACCCAATCAATATTCTAATAATTTCTCTAATGTTTAGAAATCATTTAATTTTGAGTTAAATATCGAATAGTTTAATTGGTTTTGTTATTCAATAAATAATAATTTAATAACCATATTGGTTTCGGAATTCAGTGATTTATCCAGATCAACAATTATTAAGTTGTATTTATAGGTCAACTGAGGTTTAAATATGGATTGGGCCTTAATAGCAAAGCTGTACTAGGATTTTGGACTTGAGTCCAGTCAAAAGACCCAAAATCAGAATAGTGAAGAACTTGTCTGGATCATCAATCGGAAACTCGTAGTCCAAATACTGTAAAAAAGATTAAAAAAATTTAATTGAAAAAATATAGGCAAAAAAAAAAAAAGAGAAAAGATTCAAGTCAAATTACTCATACACAACACAACATAGAGTCATTTCATTTTAAATTTTTAACTACTTGCATTTTTATTTTATTTTAATTAAAATGGAACATTATTTTATATATAATATATGAGGCATCTTCAAAATACTCATCCAAATAATATTTGTATATCTTTGTTCCACGGAATAAAATATGTACAACTTATTATATATCAAGTCTGGTATGCATCCAGGTGTACCGTGCACTCATAATGCATTTTAGAATCATGTAACTTGTTATATTGAAAGATGCAACTTGTTTAAACTGAACCGTGCACTATTAATATGTAAAAATAATCGCATGGTTCAGTGTAAACAAATTGCTTCTTTCAATATTAAAAGTCGCGTGACTCTAAAATGCACTATGAATGCACGGTGCACTTAAATGCACATGAGACTCACCCCTGACTATAACTTATGTCTTTATGTAATCATAATATGAATACTTCGATTGAAAGGCTACCTAAAAGAACCAACCTTAAAGCCTCAGACTCCTCAACTTTAAAGCAACACTCATCTTACTTCACACAAACCTATACCTATAAATCTCTCTAATCAAAACTTTATTCCCATCATCAAACACACCATTTTCTCACTGATCATGGCTCTCTCTTCACTTCCCAAGATCTTTAAGGATAATTTGAAGCACATCGACGGGAGGAACAAGGAAAGTTTGAACTACTGGCTAGGGTTGAACGAGTTTGCTGATATGAGCCACGATGAGTTCAAGAAAATGTATTTGGGACTTAAGACCGATCGAATCCCTAATAGAGATCAATCCGATCGAGAATTCAAGTATAGGGATGTCGAAAGCTTGCCTAAATCCGTCGACTGAAGAAAGAAAGGAGCCGTTACTCGGGTCAAGAACCAGGGTTCATGCGGTTCGTGAAATAGACTTGATCATTTTCATTACTTTCCAGTATATCAGTAAAACAACTAATACTTTTTTAGTGAAAAAACTAATACTTTTTGAAAAACACAGGTAGCTGCTGGGCATTTTCGACTGTGGCTGCAGTCGAGGGGATAAATCAGATAGTGACGGGGAACTTAACCGAGCTGTCTGAACAAGAACTCATCGACTGTGATACAACTTACAACAATGGATGCAACGGGGGCCTCATGGATTATGCATTCGCCTACATTGTTTCCAACGAGTCACAAGGAGGAAGACTACCCTTACCTTATGGAAGAGGGAACTTGTGAACAAAACAAGGTATATCAGAACAAACTTTAAACAATCATATTATGAATCCAAGATTTTGATGATACTAATGCTGTTAGAGAAATTGTTTCAGGGCTGAGTCGGATCGAGTCACCATTAGCGGGTACCATGACGTACCTGCAAATAACGAGCAGAGTCTGTTGAAAGCACTGGCTCACCAGCCACTCAGCGTGGCCATCGAAGCTTCTGGTAGAGATTTTCAGTTCTACAGTGGAGTACGTACATAAAACACTTTTTCTAACAAGTTTTATAGTACTCATATGTACACATGTACATGAAGAATGACTAATTTGATGAATTACAGGGTGTGTTTGATGGGCACTGTGGAACTGAGCTTGATCACGGAGTAGCAGCCGTTGGATATGGATCGAGCAAGGGTGCGGATTATATCATCGTGAAGAATTCATGGGGGCCAAAATGGGGAGAGAAACGATTCATAAGGATGAAGAGAAATACAGGGAAGCCTGCAGGGATATGCGGCATTAACAAAATGGCATCTTTTCCGACCAAAGCCCAGTGAACAAAAACGCGTTCTTTCTCTGGTTTATCGAATTCGATTTAAGCAAATAA
The DNA here is from genome assembly GCA_037126765.1 of Stenogyne calaminthoides. Classification (NCBI taxonomy): domain Eukaryota; kingdom Viridiplantae; phylum Streptophyta; class Magnoliopsida; order Lamiales; family Lamiaceae; genus Stenogyne; species Stenogyne calaminthoides. The sequence goes on along the minus strand of JBBCBC010000022.1, from coordinate 30,142,185 downwards.
GAAGAAGACATGTTCTTTTCTTCTTTCTTTTCCTATTTTCCTATCGTTAATGTGTAATTTTTATTGAAAAATGCCATTTGTTTGAAGAAAATTCATATTCATAGACAGAATATTCCAACATAACAAGTACATGATCAGTACAGAATGTGCAAACAGATAAAAACGAGATGAGAATATTCCATAAAAGTAGAATTTAAGAGATGAGATTCTACTCACACTTTGCAACGACAGCTTCGAAGATTCCATCAGCTCTGAATGTGGGAGAGACTAGTCTCGGATCAACGGGCCCCGGCAGATTGAAGGTAAGCGTGAAGGGTCCAGGCGGGCATTGTTGCTGAAATTTCATCTCAAATTCCCGAGAATATTTTTTGACAGTTTTTTCACCAGTAGAAGTCACACCTCGAACACAAACCTTTCCGTCCCGTTGAATCTCGCAGCTGAATTCACCTGATGAAAGCCAAACAGTATCTAGTTACACAATTTGTTACCTACTAACAAAAAATGCCAATTCGTAAATATGGACCTAGACGACCAAGGGTTTATTGCAAAAGTGGTTCTAAGAGAAACTTCACGTTGCACTTTTGGCACCTATGCTCGAAAATAGTCCTTTTCTATGTATTTTAACTGCCAAACTGATCCCCCACAAGAATTTCTTTTTGCACTGTTGGACTATTATTGGTAAAAGAGGACCACTTTGAAATTAACACATATGAAAATGAAGAAGTGTCGGAGAAAACGAGATTTACCGGGATCTTGCTTGACTCCAGGGACAGCAATGCAAAAATAATATGCAGATTTGCTAACTCCAATATCTACGATTCCCACGGGTGGTCCAGTCGAGCCTCTGCGAGCTGTTCCAGATAAGACGACAGATGTACTTGAACACCATTCGTCCACATTTGGAGTGGGTAGCAGGGGCAATGCAAATGACTGGGCTGAGTTACGGGTTCCTGGATATGTCGACAGCTGCAAAGAGTCACACGGGCTCGTCTTTTCACCGCATTTATCGGGGTCCACTATTTCAGTGTCTACTTGCATGGGGGCTTTACTTCTTTCCCAAGTAATTTTCTTTACATTACTAGTAGTATCCAAGCAATCCATTTTGATATTCACTCAATTTTTGTAGAACAATTTGACTGCAAAATGAACAATAGAAACACGTAAAGAAACAATAGAAACAACAAAAGCATATAACGATAACCTGATGAATCGGAGCAAACATCATATCCAAGATAAGCATGTAAAGGCAGGTGTTGATAGCTTGCAATAACTAACTAATAGATGTTTGACCTCAACCTCTACTTAAAAAGATCGTGCCAATGTTCTAAAAGGCGCTAGGGGGCTGATTTGAAAAAAAAAATTGGAGGCGATGAACAAGGGCTCTACGCGACAAGGCAGGCCCACTCGTGGCGTTTTAAAACACTATACATTGTTAGATCAAACTAGAGCTCAAGAAGTCAAGCCCTCCCTAACTAAAGTGGCTTGACTCATCGCCCTCACCGAGAGTAAAATTCATTTTTGCTCCCACAGGACACGGTACATCACGATTTTGGTCCCAACACCCACCACTTTGGTCCCAAAACTATTTTTTCATGCAGTTTTGGTCCCATTGTTACGTTTTTCGTTAAAATCGGCTGCAGTTTTGGTCCTACAGGACAAGGTTTGGGACCAAAAGTGCAGTTGAACTTAACGGATTACATAACGGAAGGACCAAAACTGCATGAAAAAATTCTTATGGGACCAAAGTGGTGAGTATTGGGACCAAAATAGTGAGGTCCCGTGTCATGGGACCAAAAATTGGGAACAAAATCGTGAGGTGACCAAAAGTGAATTTTACTCCCCTCACAGAGGTCGTTTGCATGCCTCCCACGCAACATTGTGACAATGTAAAAGGTTGCCTCACAACCTGAAACTTCAGGCTGTACTACCAGCTCCATTCTACACTACTTCAAACTCAATTTACATCTGAAAGATGTTCGATAAAATGTCTTAAAGAAAGTTAACATATGAACAACGCAGCAGCACAAAACACCACCTTCATGAAATATATAACTTCCCCCACATATAAAGATTCGATTTTTAAGTGCTGATACTGAAATTAAAATCACATTTCCACAGCTCGTTGTTAACAATATTGAAAAATCGGCATGGGAGCAAAACAATTCAAGAATTAAAACGTAATTAATAAGAAATGGGGTCAAGAATGGGAACATGCGACACTAAATAATGCAAGAATTAAAACGACATAAATGTCAAAAAAGCTCAAGACTTGAAGCAGGAAAATTATACCGATTAAAAAAAGCTAGAAAGAGAAGGAGGGTTTTGTAATTAAAAAGTGGAGGAAATATTTGATTTGCAGATTCAGCTCACCGAAACGACGCAAGAATTCTCGTTTGCTTGCTTGCTTCTTTCCTCTTTTTCTTCTTCCCTGCAATTGGTTACAACATGATGAACAAGAAAAGCACAAGATATATCAAGAAATACCAGACTACATTTGTTTCTTGTTTCACAGATTTTTAACAAAAATGGAGACTTTTACTTTTTTCCCAACAAAAAAAGCAAAAAAATATTTCTCACCAGTGGCTCAGTGAGCAATAAAACCCCACGAATTCGGTTGCTCTTCACAATCGAACATATTCTTACCAGTAGTGTTGTGTTAAACTTAAATTTATCAACATTACACTCTATTTAATATTTTCTTCTCTCGATTATTTTCTTTTAAGTCTTGTGTAAAATTGTACATCGGATTCTTTAATACTAATAATTACTCCTTATTACCCAAAATATTTATTTTTTTAGGGGATAAAAAAAGATAAATATTAATCCAAAATATTTATCTTTTGCACAAATTATGAAAATTAAATATTTTATTTCAATTTTACAGCATTTTGTTTTTAGTGATAGTTTATTACAGCATGTTTGTTTTTAGTGATAGTTTATATTGTTTATTCTTTTATGCTTCAAAGATAAGTTTATTTTCATTCCTCATATTTACATCTAAATTTTAATAATTTTTTGTTCCTATTCAATTTATATTTTAATAATACAGAATATGTTTTTGGGAAACTGGTAGACATGTCAGAAAATAAAATGGATAAAAATTCATATGAGATTGTCTCATGCATTAGAAGGATAGAATTTAGTACTAATTAATATTCACTCTTTAAAGTTATAAAATATCAATGCGTCGGACAATCTCATGCAAGCGTGTTTCATAAAAAGATAAGCAAAATTTATTGTTCAAATTATATTAAATTTTAACTTTTAAACGGTGTAACAAAAATATGTAAGTTTATCCTTATAGGATTGTTGAGCTATTAAAAAGGGTAAAGTTGTTACTTGCAAATATATTTATTGCTTATTTTATAATTTTATTAATTGAGTATTAAATAAAGTTAAATTAAAGTATTAATAAAGAGCAGTATAAAATTTATATTATTATATTTATAAATTATTAATTATATTTATAAATTAAAATTATAGTACTCCTTATGTACATAAAAGTTGTGATCAATTCTTTGAGCACAGATTTTAAGAAAAATAGAAAAAAAAAGAATATTATAGTGTATTGTAGGATTAATATATAAATAAAATGAGTTTTATGAGTAAAGTAAATATGAATAATTAAGTAATGATTGACAGGGTGAAGAGTGTGTTCATAAAAGAAATGAAAACATTTTTAATGATTAGACAAATAAAAGGAGTGAAAACACTTTTAATGGACAAAAAGTAATATTAAATATTATTGATATTAATTTATAAAAATAGATAATTAGATATATCAATTTATAGTATAATAATACCAGTTTCATATTATTAACAAATTTGACGGTAGAGTCTGTGATTAACAAATACTAATACTCCAATAAACTCCACCAAACCAAAGTATGAACAGTCAAAAGTGGACCAATGTCTTGAAGCGAAGCAAAAGCTGAAAGAAGAAACCATTTGATAGCGATTGCAGAATTTGGATTGAGAGATGCATTTGAGTGAGAACGAGGGGATAGAGGGCAAAACCTTCGTCGTCACAGGCGGGCTGGGCTTCGTGGGTTCGGCCCTCTGCTTCGAACTTGCCAGAAGAGGGGCCACTCAAATTCGGGCCTTTGATCTTCGGCCCGAATCACCATGGTCCCATCATCTTCGCCGTAAAGGCGTTCGTTGTATTCAAGGTCCGTCTTTCCAAACCTTCTCGATCCAAATTTAAATTCCAAATACCAGTTAATGTTGTTACAGTGCTACTAGTTTCCCTTATTTCTTCTACAAGTGCATTTGATGTAATCTGTTTGATCGGAACTGATGCTATTTTTAGTGATAATATTTGGGAATCGTTGCTGATTTTAGTTCTTACTGTTGAGCTATGTGGATTGAATTTGATTATCCATACATAAATTAGCATTATTTGTCACAAATATGAAGATTTTTTTTTCTGTTCATCATTTTAGAGATTAGATAACCTAGCTGGAAAAGATACTCAATGGAAAGGATTTCTAATAAATTATCGCATAGTCAGCAAATACTTTCTATCTTGGCATTGCTTAATTAAGTACCAGCCTCTCCCTGTGCAGATGCTAGTAATGAAGTTATTCATTAAGTTTCTTTTTTGAACAATTTTAAGGTTTCCGTAACTAGTTGTGTTAAAATGTGGCGAATTATGTATATTTTAGGGGATGTTTCCAAGAAGGGAGATGTTGTAAAGGCTTTAGATGGGGCAGATTGTGTTTTCCACCTTGCTTCTTATGGCATGTCGGGCAAAGAAATGCTTCAATATAGCCGTATCGATGAAGTAAATATAAACGGGACCTGCCACATTTTAGATGCTTGCCTGGAGCATGGGGTCAAGAGACTTGTGTATGTTAGCACATACAATGTTGTATATGGTGGACAACAAATTGTCAATGGAAACGAAGCCTTACCTTACTTCCCCCTTGATGACCACGTGGACCAGTATGGCCGAAGTAAATCTATAGCCGAACAGCTGGTCCTGAAGCACAATGGTCGGCCCTTCAAGTAAGTCGTTTTCAATACCTTCAGTAAAATTAGAGTATGTTTGATTCAGGATTTACTGTATTTTGAAATCTGGATTTCAAAATTTTGATAAATAGTAATATTGTGTGTTTGTTTTGAGATATAAGTAGGGTAGGGGTTAACTTTATGTAAAATTGATGTGTAAGAGTGTGTGATGTTGTATTAGATATGTAACTGTTGTTGTTGATTGTAATTGTAATGATTGGATGAATGTGTAATTATTAGTGTGTTTTATTGGAAAATTGTGAAAAAGAGAAAGGAAGTGTGGAAAGTAATAAATAAATGAAGAATGAGAATGAAATAATCATATTTACATACAGGAGTCATTGAAGAGAGAGTGTGTAGAAAAAAAATTATATTTGCGGAGTTAATAGGTTATTTAATGGTGGATGTATTGAGTTTTATAAAGCCCGGATTATAAAATCCCAAAGTAGAACCGGATTTAAATTTTGTAATCCCAAATCAAACATATCCTTAGGTATTTGATACAGTTTTCTTTGCATGATGCCTCCAAATATTCTTGCTTGATATATGAATTTGTAGTTTGGTGGTTGTTTGATATACAGAAAGAAGAATGGAAAACTTTACGCCTGTGCAATCCGTCCTGCTGCTATATACGGACCAGGTGAAGAGAGGCACATGCCTAGGATTATGAAACTTGCCAAATTAGGCCTTATTCCGTTCAAAATTGGAGATAAGAATGTGAAATCAGACTGGGTCTATGTTGATAACATTGTATTGGCCCTGCTCTTAGCTAGCATGGGTCTTTTGGACGACATTCCTGGGAGAGTTGGGATACCCGTTGCTTCTGGTCAATCTTACTTCATCTCTGATGGTAAAGTTAGTCCGTATTATTTCTCTAAATTGTTCTGAAACATGAAATCTATTTGATTCTTGCCTTAGACAGGTCTTTTGACAAGAAATAAGGGGGTGTTTGACCCAAAATATTCAATGGGAATGGTAATGAGATAATTGAATAGTGAATTACAATGAAAACGATGGTTACATTGTTAGTGTTTGCTCTAATCTTGGAATTATTAGGGGAAAAATGACTGTTGGTTAAGGAATAGTGGTATGATGATTGAGGTATAATGATTACAGGAGGGGAAGTAGTTGAGTAAAATGAGGTAATGATTAACATATTCAGTCTCATCACGTCGTATGAAGTATTATGAAGGTAAATTGATCATCTTTTATTCTCATTAACCACCACAATACCCTATATTCATTTTCATTACCATTCACATTGAAGAATTGTGAACCAAGTGCCCCTAAATTGAGCTGGAGTTCATTCTCTCTGAATGAACCCAAACGTAAAATTTTGAAAATAGGAGAAATATTTAGGAGCACTGCTACATTATTTCCATTTATTGTAAAATGCGTTTTCTGCATGTATGAACTCAAAAAATTTGAAAAACCATCAGTCAACTAGTTTCCATTAAAGGTTTTGAATAATTTTTGTCGTGTCTTAAATCTTTTCTTTACTGTTGACAGGTTATCCAGTCAACAGTTTCGAGTTCCTACAACCATTACTCAAAAGTTTGGACTACGACTTGCCAAAGATGTCGTTGCCTGTTCCGCGGGCTCTTATTCTAGGAAAGATATTTTGGGTGTTCTATTCACTTTTGTATCCTTGGCTTAGTAGCAAGTGGCTTCCTCATCCTTTGATCCTTCCTGCTGAAGTGTACAAGGTACTACTTATATTTCATGTTCTTTATATTAAATTATGATTGTTAACATTAAGGAGGCGCTTGATTCAAATTCTTTAATGGGAATGATAATGAGAATCATTAAATATTGAATTACAATGAGAATGATGGTTACATTATTATTGTTTTGCACTTATCTTGGAATAAGGGGGTGCTTGCAAACCCTACTCACTGCTTAACACTCTTGTACACCAGTTGTACTATGCAACTATACACAACTATCGCTTTTTAGTAAAACAAATAGTACTTTTCAGTCAAAACAACTAATGCGTTTTAGTAAAACGACTAATACCATTTAAAGATACACTTGAGTCAAGTGGCACGGTGCACCTGGTGTATACAAGTTTTTGTCTTATATTAAATTATAATAGTTAACATTAAGTTGGAGCTGGAGCATCTCATCTGTGGTAAAAAAAAATTGATTTTTCATTCATGTTGACAGGTAGGCGTGACTCATTACTTCTCGTACTTGAAAGCAAAGGAGGAGCTCGGCTATAGGCCCGCGGTTAGTCCTCAAGAGGGTATGGCGGCAACAATTGCATATTGGAAAGAGAGAAAGAGGAGAACATTAGATGGGCCCAACATATATGCGTGGCTTTTTGTTGTGATTGGAATGTTTATAGTTTTCTGTGCAGCTTGTTTGCCTGATGTGGGTCCTGTTTCCCTGTTTAGAGCAATCTGCCTTTTCTTTATGCGCTCTATCTGGGTTGTACGTCTCGTTTTTGTTGCATCAGTGGCAGCACATATTGGTGAGGGTGTTTATGCATGGCGGCTTGCAAAAAAATGTGATCCTGAGAATGCGAGAGGTTGGTTTTGGCAAACTGCTCTTCTCGGATTCTTTTCGTTGCGTTTTTTGTTGAAAAGAGCTGCAGAGGTTGGTGAAATAGAACCTGATATGTCGAAGGGGGTACAGAAATAACATAAGCATGCTTGGTTCTTGTATTTTGATTGACATTTTTGGTTTTTTTTTAATAGGTCTGTACTTTCATTTATAGTGGTTGGATCCCTATGCTTCCATTTACATTTACATAAACATTGGGTCCTTATTGTTAAATTAATAAAATTGAGTATTTCTATTTTCAGTTGCGTTACAGTTGAATTTCGCATGTCAGATACTTGGTGCATGTTTGTAAACTCTACTTTACGAGTAGAAGTACTATTTTTTTTCAAAAAAAAATTGTATCCAACAGTTTTTAAATAAGTGTTTCTCAACTACTTTTAAATGTTGCAAACATGCCCTTATAACAAATACAAACTACAAAAAGCCCAAAACTGCCTTTATTGACAATCCAAGATGAAAAATACAAAAAAAGAAAAGAAAATGAAAGAGGTGGAAAGTCATGTCAGGGAGAAATGTTGCCCAAGAGTGGATTAGATTTTTTGGATATATTTGAGTGACTATAAATTTGAGAAGCTAATTTATATTACAAAGAGTATCAAAATTTGTAATTTTCAGTTCTTTTTAATTAAACTGCAATATTGATATACTTTGATTTGAAAATTCAAAATATATATTTTTACATCTCCAAATCAAGTGATTTTCGGATATGATAAGAATTATGGTGTTTTGAACATTTTTTCAAGTTAGTCAAAGTCGTATTTATATTTACTTATTGAATTATTATCATTGTTGCCCCTGTTTTGGAAAATCCACTCTTTCATATTTAAAAATTCGAAAATCCTATTTAGAGACTTCCAAATAATTTGATTTTTGGATATGTTATGCATTAGTATGTTAGCTATGTTTTGTGAAATTGTCAAAGGGTTACGAATATTTTTTAAAAAAAATAATCCGTCTTTACTACTGTTGTAGAGGATTTATAGATTCAATTGTTTCGATTTTAAAAATTAGAAAAAATCATATCTACACATTAAAAAAAAATAAAAAAAACAGAAAATTTCATTATGATATTGTCTCAAGTATATCAAATACAGTTAAACTCTAGTGTTTTTCCTACTTCTATTTACACTTTAATTTGAGCGTTTTTAATGTTAATGGGAATGATTTAATTAGCAATACTTTTACGAAAAAATCGAATTTAGAAAAAATAAAATAATTGATAATTTAAAATTAGTTTTCGAAGGCTACTTACACTTTAATTGGAGCGTTTTTAAATGTAAATGCGAATGTTAGCAATACTTTTATGAAAATTTCAAATTTAAAAAAAAATTAAAGAATTGATAATTTTAAATTAGTTTTCAAAAGCCTTCGGAAAAATGGGATGGTTTGGATCAACCGCAACGTAACAGATTTGAAACAATATCCCTCATTCACTCTTTCATTTTCAGCTAAAATAGATTGAAAAAGGCATTTGCAATACAGAGTTAAGTCGAATGTTAATTGAATTTGCAAACACACCTTAAGCATATTGAAAACACATGTTCAACCTAACACTAGGTGCATCTCTAAACTTAAACAAGACCAAGTCCTCTTTCCAAATTGCAGCTCAAAAATAAAACTAACTTAAAAAGAAAGCATCTCGAAATCATGTGGGCAGTCTACAAGTAAAGTGCAACAGCAGCAGCTACAACATGCAGAGTGAAGATTAAAGTGTGTGTTTTTTTAAAAACCTAACCCTACAAACAGCATTCCTAGATAATACAGTCGAAGTGAAGACTAGCTTGTGGTCCATGCTCTCACATTCATGATAAGACTACAGAATGCGCTTGTGTTAGTTCGCACGCTTTCAAATTGCTGTGAAATTGTGGAGACATCATTTCCATGGTATGCCGGACATGCCTTGTGGGTGGTTGTTGTTATTGTAAGCACCGGAACTCAGATTGGGCGGGCTGGCATGCCCACCTGAGGATTCACTGAACGTTCCCTGTGATGGGGAGCTGCTCGTACCAGCTCCACCTCCAAAGTTCATTTGTGGTGGAGCAGATAATGGGTCCATATGGTTTATTGGCTTTGGTTCCTTCCGACCGTCTGCTAAAAAGCTACCAACAATTACCTGTAATAACAGACAATATCGACTTTTAGTAAAGGGAGAGACAGAGAAGGAGCCATGTTTGAAAGCAAAAGTGCAATAGATGCGAGCGTAAGAAGCAAGAGAATTTGCTGAAGATGCATCAAAACAGATTTTTGCGATTACGGCTTAACAAAAAATATTAGCATTACATGACACACATATACATCTATGACTATATGCTTTTGTGTGCACCACCTTTTTCCTAATTATTTGTCTGATTTTAACCATTCACAAACCAATTCTTCAATAATTAGGATATCAAAAGACTATTATACCCTTATTTATAATGAATTAATAAGCCTATAATCACAAGAAGATGGTTAGTATTTATGAGGGGTATTTGTGGAAAAATAAATGGATCATTTTTTGTTGATATCAACAAAGTGACAAATAATTAGGAACGTCATTTTGGATAGAATCGGACAAAAATATTAGGAACGGAGGGAGTATATAACAACATAAAATCGCTAAAAGGCTGGAGATTTTAGTACTAGTACTCCCCACAAGTTCAGAATATACTATCACGGTTACGAGATACTTTAAGATGAAACAATAGAAATGTAGGGAGACCAGATTCAAATGTCCATATAAATCAAAAGTTGCTAAAGACAATTATAGAATATATTATACGCCATTCACATCAAGGATGCGGCTTTTGAGTGAGTATTAATGTACCTGAACAGGGGAAGCAGCGATTAATAAACCAGCCACACAACCACCAAAAACCCGTCCATCTGGACCAGCTAATGTTGTGCTTAGCCCACCTGTTCTGGTTTTCTGGCCGCCGACATCTGATAGCATAAATGATCCTGACAGTGATAAGATATCGAAGCGCCCCTACAAAAACAGAAAGAATGGCCTTTCAGAATATTCAAACAAATTTGATAGATGGATTTTACCACATGAAGTGATTCCAACAAATCCTTGCTTGAAAAAGTTAGGCTTGGATAGAGAAATGTATATTAAGATTCCAAAAAGGGTCCGTTCGATAAGTGAGATAAGATTAAGTGAGATAAGTAATATGGTGGGCCACAAGATAAGGTAGTAATATTATTGTTTGGTAGTGTGTAATAAATTTTACTATATCTGCTTGGTAGGGGATAAAATACATAAGAAAATGTTGAAAAAACTATTTTACCCTTCGATTGCATTTCAAACCAAATCAATTTCTAAAAACCTACAAAATTATCATGAACACCCAAATCTTTATGAATTAACACCAGAAAATTCTAATCAAGCATCAATATACGCAAAATTATATCAACTAAGAACTTCTTGTATCCTTGAATTATTTCAGCAAAAAGTTTCTTGAAAAGTTTAGCATTATTTAGAGAATCGCAATGCTTAATAAGATTCTAATAGTATAATTGGATATGGATGTCTGAACTGAAACATCAAGTAACACAGACGGTGCATTGCTGTCATTCCTGAATTGAAGTGGGGGACTATATGAATTAACACAATAATTCAACCTATCTTAAAAAGATTGGATAAATAAAGATGACCATATAAATTAGTTACTTGAAATCGAATTAGATAGCAAAGAGTGAATAATTAGGAAACCTCATAAGTTGCAGTTCCACCACAAGTTGCAGACTGGCGAAGCGTCACATTTGATACGGCACCACTGGCAGATAGGATACAAACAGTCCTAGGACCGTTCTGAGAAAATGCCACTACTTTTGAACATACATCCTGAAACCAGTAGCTAAAATCTATAAACAAATGGTGATAATATCATTTTGAATCATGAAGATCTTTTTCATGTGAAATCCCAACTCAAAAAAATAATGAAATATTATAAGACGTACAGGACAAGTTCAACCACAACACCTTTCTAAAAATGGTAAAATACAGAGCAACCGCAATTATCATAAATCAGGTAAAGTATGACACGTATCAGACTATCAGTCATCCTTAATATTGGATAAAAGTTGTATTAAATTATGTGCTACGTAAGGATTCAAGATATATTATGAGAGACATCAGATATTTAATATATATAAATATGAATTGTGAGAGGCTAAAGAGCGATGCATTTTAGTTAAACAGTTAAACTAAGTGTTTAAAAGAGAATTTAATAAAGCAAAGATAAAATGAATCATTTTCAATAGTTAAAAAATATTATGCAAAATTGTTGAACTGTTCAAAAAGAATTTAACAAAGCAAAGATAAATATTCAAAACACTTGATGAATTTTTTTGAAAAAAAGGACTATGTTAGATTGTTAACCTCTCCTGCCTTCACATTAATAACATGAGGAATAAATCCAATTCCAGTTGAACCTGCAAGCATAAATTTGTGTAAGTTTTTCAAGTTATGAGAGAATTTTAAAAATAATGAAGAAAGTGAAACTAGCATATAAATTGGGAAAACGCCCGAAGAAACAAATGAATAACACATTCATACAAAAGAAAGCTATGCTATGCAGTATTTCAATTGTAAAATTATTCTTATATTCAGTGAATTTAATCATGAAATAATAAAAATTAAAGAAACAAATTCATTGAAACACTAACAGCTAGATTAAAAAATGTCATAATGCAAGACTTCCCACAATTTTTTTTAAAAAAAAAAAACTCAAAATTAGAATATATAACACAAAAAAGAAACAAGGAAAAAAAAAAAAAATCCCTTTCTGCTACTTCGACATATAAGAAAGAACAGTAACCAGAGCATGAATATTTGCATAGCTGAACACACAGGGGTATGCTGGTAAATTTTCCATTATTTTGGTTCTTGTGTTGAGATCCAGCAGATCATACTTAACACTTCCTTACCCATATATAGATAATTAATCATATAATTATCCCAATATACAGATAGTTAACCATAAAATTGAACTACCTGGAATATTTGCATCACATATAATACTCTACATATTTAAACCATAAAAATTAAAATTTGAATACCTATATATAATTCATGCACTAGATTCAACGATTACCACACATAATCCAATTATCCAAAGGCAGAAAAGATACATATAACAAAAGGGTCGAGTGGAAATTTAGAATCACAATCACATAAAATATTTAATAACACAGTATTTCAAGTCAAAGATCTGATATTTCCATTTAAACATCATATTTACCTATAGCTTCCATTTGCTTGTTTTTGTTGCTCGAACCAGGCGGTCTGCCTCTTTTCTTGACAGAGGGTGAAGCCGATCCACCCAGCTGCGACTCCGCCGCCGGAAAAAGAGGCGGCACCACCACCGAAGGAGGAGAAAAAGTTTGTGTCTGCGGCGGCATATTCACGCTTATTGGCTGTGGGGCTGAAGCCACAACCATAGCCATGCTCCCATCTGGTCCGTACTTTCTCGGCCGGCCCCTCTTTCGCTTCTGTTCGCCGCCGCTAGAATTGTTCATATTCATCGGTTGTTTAGCCACGGCTGTGGCACCGCCGGTTATTGATTGGAACAGCGGCGAATCCATTGGTCTATAAGTTCCGTCAGCGGGGAAGGACACCCGCATTTGCTGATCTAGCTGCGGCGGCTGTGTAGAAGCCGCCGAATTTTGCGCCGGCGCCGGAGAAATGGTGGAGGTGACCGTGAATGATTCACGGCTTGTCATGACAGCAGCCGACTCCGACCCGCCCGACATTTTTTTTCGCCGGGTTTCCAAAATTAACCCTGGAGGAAAAACAAAGGTAAATTTGGTAGATCTTAAGCACTAAACTGTCAAAATGCTGTAAAATGGTGAGGTTTATCAGAAAAGCAACCGGAAAAAACACAGCAGCCGAGCTTACTTATTTTGGTGGAAATTCAAAAATGGAGAAATGGGAACTTGCGAAAATTCCAAAAACAAATTCAGAGAAAACCAAAAATGAAAAATTACCAGGAGTGGAGTGAAGAAGAATCTGCTGTAAGAAGTAAGCTCGTTTTGCAGTAAATCAGCAGAATTCACTGATTTTTCGAAGGGATCGAGCGTAAAACAATCCAAAATGCTGGAAATTAAACCCGGAGAAAAGATAAATAGATTTAAAATATTCCTAATTCTCAACTATTTACTGTAAATAATAAATACCTAAAATTCACGGAATAACTCAAGAAAATCAGCAAAAAATGAGAAAAATCACAAATAACTTACGAGTAAATCGGGATAATTTCTGTGTGACAACGGAGAATTAAGTAGACGCAAAGCTAGGGATTTTTTTTTAGGGATTGTGAATAAGAAGAAAAAGGGTTTTTCATTTCTGGAGAAAAGGCTTTTCGTATAATGTTAATTATTTATAATTACGAGGGCCGTCTCCGTTAAAAGTATTTTATTTTTTCTTTTGTTTTTCCTTATTATTGTAATAAATGGAAAAGGAAGGTTAAAAGATTTATAATTGCACCCCTACTCCAGCTTTTAATTTCTTTTCGTACTCGCTCTCTTTATAAATGCATAGCTCGATTGACCCCCATATTTCTTTTAACTTCACTATTTAAACTTTTCAACAATATTATGCAATGTTTAATCCAGATCTCAAATTTTAAATGACAAATGATAATATTCCATAGTTGTCTATGTGTGCAATTTGGATTTTATCAAAATATTTATCTCAATTTATTAATGGTGGTTTATTTTTGTTTAAAATATCTAACCATTAAAATGACATTATTTTTCTTTTCGTTTTTAATGACAAGCGAACCTAGTCGTTATTCAAAAATGCACTCCGAGTAGATTTTATCCCCAAACAAAAGCAATCGCGTTATTATTTTGTTATTTAATATTTTGTTGACCTAATCTAGATTTTTCACAATTAATGTTTGATAGATTATGATTATATTTTCCAAGGGAAAAAAAATAAGTTATGATTAAATGCATTATAATATATAAATTAATAATTGAGTTTTTTCCTTTTTGATTGAGTTAATGCATGACTTTAATTTTATTTTTACATATGAAAAATTATCTATGAAAAGAATTATACAACAGTTGTAAATAAATAAAAGTAAACAAAATAACTATGGTTAAAGATATTTTCTTTGTAGATCATGCTCCTTCATTAGGCTTGAAGCACATAAATTGTGAGTCACCTTTCTAAAAGTTTTATTTTTCAAGGTCGGGTTAGGATTGAAAGATTTAGAAAATATATTTTAATTTAAATGGGAGTACATTTCAAATTTATTTAAAATTTTAAATGACAATGATGGATTTAAATGTATGTCGATCCATATAATTTAAATTGAATTATTATTATAAATTTAATTCAAATTCATTTCTAAATTCTCCAGAAGCAATGCCCCTACATTTTAGCAAAGAAGAGCGATACATGGTGTAATGAATGGGTTAGTTTAGTAAACATAAAATTAGCATATTATCTAAGAAAATTGATAATGTCCCATTACTTGGGGGGGAAATTAACAAATATATTCGAAATTTTAAAATTAGACTATTAAGTGCATTTCATGCAATTTCGATTAAAATAAAATAACATTCTAATTAGACTAATATAAATCGGGTCATTTTAATCAAAACATGATCTATCCAATTAAATTTTAAATTTTCTTTTGTATGCTGAACGGTTGAAATTTTAATATTGATTATCCTTCATATTACTACTACACAGGTGATTGTGGCACTCTTTATGTAAAGATTATATATAATTAACGCTTCTCATAAATTATTTGTCTAATCCTTTTTATTTTCCGTAAAAAAAAAAACTAACTGTTTCTTTGTCTATGGTGGGTCTCATGTATACTCAGGTGCACCGCGCACTCATAGTCATAATGCATTTTAGAATCGTGCAACTTGTTATACTGAAAGATGCAATTTATTTATACTGAATCGTGCAACTATTTCTTTTATATTGATATTTGCACGATTCAGTGTAAATAAATTGCATTTTTTAATATACCAAGGTGTATAGTTAAAATCTTACTATAAATCTTGTGATCTTGGAAACAGATACAACACTTAGCCCTTTGTCTAATGTTAATTTGTGTTTTCTTTTAATAATTCTCATAAAATGTGGTAATATTGATTGCACTCTCTTAAATTACGTGATACAATTGATAGTACCATCTTCTCTGTCTCTTTTTCTTCAATTCATCTAAAAAATATTTCTATCTTATTCCTTTTTCACAAATTTAGATTTGATTTCTTTCTTCTTCAAACTTTTTAATGAGAGGAATCATGTCAATTTCATTTTATGGTAAAATGTTCTCTCCTTTTCGATTTCTCAATTCTCACTTATTTTTTCCTTCTAATTAAAACATGCAATGTATTTATGCGTTTGATTAATTTAATTACAGAAATTCATGTATGAAATTGGTTAATCTTGTTTTATGCCACGTGTTTGCTTTCACTTTTTCAGTTTTTATTAGATTCTTTTTTGCAAGTAAGTACAATTTTCGATTAAATTCTGGTGTTCTCAGCGTATTTTTGTACAACTTTTCTATTTATTTTTATTTCATTTCTCTTTTTCCATTATAAAATACTAGTAAATATCCCGTGTGATCATGGATTGAATATTATAAATTTTAGACAAAAATCTCATATAATACGATATAACTTAACTCAAATCACACCTACTAGTTTTAAAGTGGTAAAACATCAATACTCAACTTATGCCCCTTCTCACTGTAAGATCGTCTCATGCGAGTGTGCCCTAAATTTTAATGTACACTTATATAATGTGATACACAAATTATATGATAAAATTAAATTATAAATTTATTTTTTCATTTATCAATTGACTTTTATTAATTTTCTTTGCTTACTTTTCATAAATATATTATATTTTTATAAAAAAAGGCGTAATAAATATGTGAGTGACACACAATTTATTTTATCAATTATATAATTTTAGTTATATACTAAATTCATCATACATACTATTTTATGTATTGTTTATAGAATGATATTAAAATTCAACAAATTTAAATAAAAAAAAAAAAATAAAAATAAAATATTTAAATTTAATTCACATAAAATATCAGTAGCTATTTTCTCAGAATTTTATTTCTACGTACAGAATATAGTGTTAAATTTAAATTTCTAAAGAATATATATATAGGTGTTGAAAATTAAATTTTAAATTTGATGGTGAAAAAAAAAAAAAAAAAAAAAAAAAATGTTTGGTAGAGAGTGAGACACACCACTACACCACAAAGCAAGAGAAGTTGCACTTGCCCCCAAGGGCATAGCCAAGTGGTAAAGGTTGTGGTGATGTGGGGAGAAGTACCCGGCAACGCAGGTTCGAACTTCAAACCCCGTGTGGGACAAATTCTCAATTAAAATATTATGGTGGTTTGTCCAAATGATTGAATTTTGTTGGTTCTCTCCCACAAGTGTCTATGTCTGCCACTTGGGCATATCCTTCGATTTACAACGCGTCTGGCTGAGGGGTCAACGACACGAGTGGGAGGAGTTTCTCCCACAAGTGTCTATGTCTGCCACTTGGGCATATCCTTCGATTTACAACCCGTCCGGCTGAGGGGTCAACGACACGTGTGTAAGAATTTCGTCTCTTCCTCACAAAAAAAAAAAAAAAAAAGTTGCACTTGCTCCAATAAATAATGTCTTCTCTCTCCTCATTTCTAATAGTTATAGATTTATATTATTATATGTAAAAATGATTTAGCGGTTTAAACCCTTTTATCCATGTCATATTTTGTTTTGAACATTTTATAATTCTTCATTTTTTACTCATCTTATTTTTAGTATATTTTTGTTTTTTTTACTTAATCCATTAAACGACGACGATGACACTCACGAATCAATATTTTCCTCACAATATCTTTCCAAACTCCTCGCCACCATCATTCACCATCTCTTACTTTTTTACTCTTATTTTCAGTGTTTATTTTTTCTTTATTTTTCTCTACCCATCACATGACGCTTGCTTTTCTTAATCGACATTTTCCTCACCCTGTCCTCCTAAACTCCTCGCCCCCGTTGTTCTCTTGCACCCTGATCTCGACTCCTCCATCTGCTTCGCTTGCGATGCTGCGTCCCTGTCCCTTCCCCTATATTTTCAATTAATTTTTCTTTCATTTATTTAGCTGAAGATAAGCACATTGTTTTCGTTGTTTATTTCACGAATTCATCCCACAAATATCTTTCCACTAGCAATATAATATGAATTATTTTGTGCATTTAATTGAAATTTTTGTTAATTGGTACATAGACGATTAACAGCAAGATCGACATATATGGCAGTAATTCCGATGAGTTTCAGTTATGAATCAATTAGAAGCACGTGGACTTGCGAATCAAATACGACCAGTGAGTTTTTTTGTTTTAATTTTTTTTTATCTTATTTTTTAGGGAGTAGATCAATAGTAAGAATGCTTACCTTTAAGACAAAAATTTATAAAAATTTATGTGAATTCAAGTTCACGGTGAACTCTATTTTTTTAGGATCATTGTTACGTATAAAAATATTACTGTTATGCACAAAAATTAAGCTAAATCTTGTACGCATTCAGGATTACCATGCACTCATAAATCATAATGCATTTTTGAAGTCATGCAACTTGTTATACTGAAATATGCAACTTATTTACATTGAACCGTGCAATTATTAATATGAAAAAATAGTTGTGCGATTCAGTGTAAACAAGTTATATCTTTTAGCATAACAAGTTGCATGGTTCTAAAATGCACTATGAGTGCACGGTGCATCTAAATTCAGATGATGAGACCCACTCCAATAACTATTATTATTATACATAAAAATTATCACTATTTAAAAAATATTTATTTTTCAAATAGTGATAATTTGTGTGCATAGCAATGATAGTTTCTGTGCATAACAGTGATAAAGTTCATGTATAAATATGGTTTATAAGAATGTTACTCTACCTTCAAATTAAAAAAAAAGGTGATTTATTGATGATAATCTTGCTCTATGATAATTTACGAATTGTCACTTGACGCGTTATAATTTATACGATTACTGGTGAAGTCATCTTCATATTAATTTTTGCATCTTAATTTATTTATGAAGGGACGATGAAACCTACTCTCCTGACATCAACGGCTTGGATTCGTTTATGCCTAAAATGATAAACTCTTAAATCAATGACATTGCAAGAAATGCTCCAAGATGTTTGGGGTTTAAAAACAAAAAATATTTGTATATAATGACATACTTGATTTTTTATGTCAATTTGTGATCCATCCAAAATCAGTGGTTTCTCAGTTTCAAATATTGATTTTTCATTCAACTGCCTATGAATGTTAGACAAGTGTGTGAAGTTCACATATTAATTCCAGATTAATTTTTTTCTTTTTTATTGATTGTGTTCGTTGTAAATCACATATCTACAATTTCTATAATTTCCAGTGCTAAATAATTTTACAGTGATTTGGCAGCTAAATAATTTAACAACTAAATTAAAAAGTTCACGTGATATTTATTTTTTTTAATATTTTTTTAAGGGGGCGTCTTTGTTATGTTCCTCGAAAACCCATGAGACGATATTTCTATTATTTAAAAATGTGTCTTATATGGATTTAGGTGCACCGTGGACTCATAATTCATTTTCGAATCATGCAATTTGTTATAATGAAAGATGCAACTTGTTTACACTGAACCGTGCAATTATTTTTTAATATTAATAGTTGCACGATTAAGTATAAACAAATTACATTTTTCAGTATAACAAGTTGCATGATTCTAAAATACACAATGAGTGCACGATGCACCTGGATGTATACAAGACTTAATCATTATTTAACTAGTACTCAATATTTTTTCGCTTGAAGTAATAAAATAATTATATACATGTTCAGTAAATTTAGTCTCCACGTATTGTTTTCTTGAATAATTGAGTCTTTATTTTTTAGAATATGTCATCTTATATTTCTATAATAATTTTTTATTAACTACTTATATATCACGTGCAACACACGTAGTATACAACCAACTTTTCTAAACATTGGGATAATGCCCGATTATGGGGGTGTTTTGAATCTCTACTACACCACTAGAAGTGTTTTTTTTGGGAGAAGTTGGGTCACACCAACTTCCCAAAAAAACACTTCTACACTATTGAGTATTGTTTGAAAACACTCCCTATATCTTGTACTCTTTCTTTTTCAAGTTTGATTCAACATTAATTGTTCAGACACACTTGCATAAGACCGTCTCACGGTGAGACAAGGCATAACTTGGGCATTGTCACTTTAACACTTTGGGAGGGTTGAGTGTGATTTGTGCTTGGTTGCACCATATCTCATGCATGAGATAATCTCATATGAGTTTTTGTCTTAATTGTGTGTTGTGTGGAATTAATTCTTTTTATATTATTTCCTTGATATTCCTAGAGGGCGCTACTACACATTTGAGCTTGCACAGCTGCACTTAGACAACCCTTTTTCAAACAGCTCTCCAAGTTATAGATTGGAGAGCGGTTTTAATTAAAAAAAAGAATAGAACGGTTCAAAACCCGGTGTCCAAGTTTAATACTTAAAAGCGGTTGAGAACTACAGTGCAAGTGTTTAGACAATGGTTTTGAACCGCTGTCCAAGGGCAAAGTTTGGACAGCGGTTCCAAACCGCTGTCCAAGTGTTCGGATAATTAAATACGACCCAAATCGCGAACCAGACTTGTATTTTTCCCCAAACTTCGTCCTCCTCCTTCCTCTACCCTAAATCGAACTCCATCGCGTGACCTCCCCTTCCGCCGCCGCCGCCGTCGTCTTCCCATTAGCTCTTATTTCCCCAAATCGCGAACCGTAAGCCCTAGCCTCCTCCTCCTCTTCCCCAAATCGAACCATCCGCTTGTAGCGTCCTCCCTCCCGCCGCCCGTGCTTGCCGCCAACCTCCCCTACCGCCTTTCTCCTTTTCTCCTTCCATAGTAATTATTCTTTTATATATATATATATATATATATATATATATATATATATATATATATATATATATTGAATTAATGTGTATATGTATATATATGTTGAATTAATGTGTATATATATATTGAATTAATGTGTATATATATATATTGAATTAATGTGTATATATTTGTATATTGGTGTATATATATCATGTTGTATGTATTGGTGTATGTATATTGGTGTATATATATTGGTGTTTGATGCACTCAAGATGTTTGATAGTATGCTTGTGTGAGGATTTAAGCATAAATTAGTGTTAATTTATTAGGATTAATGTTGTTAGTGTTAGAGATGAACAACTTGTTAGAGATGAATATATATTGTGTGACTTGACTTGATTTTTTATGCTAACTTAGATATGAACAATTGATGCACTCAAGGTGTTTGATAATATGTTTGTGTGAGGATTTAAGCATAAATTAGGATTAATACATTATGATATATTTTGGTTATATTAATTTGATGATTTGGTGAATGGATAGTAGTGTGTTGCTTTAGATGATTAATGATGGTACATTAGGTTATATACATTGTTTTGAGATGCAACAAATCCTTAGATACATGCAATATACAAACCTTAGGTACTACCACATTCTATATGCAAATTTTATACATTAGGATTGTAATACTTTTAGGTTTAATACATTAGGATACATTATCTTGAGAAACACTTCATATTGCCTTTTCTATAGGCATCTCTAGTTCTATATGGATCGAAAGTGGGTTCGAGCAGATCGATTATCAGATGAGTATAGTAATGGGGTGAAAGAATTTTGTAATCATGCAATTAGACACTGCACCGACCCTCGGTACATTCCATGTCCGTGTTGAAAATGTATGAATGGAAAAACCGTTAGTGGTCGAGAAAGTTTGTTTGACCACTTGATGATTCACGGTATTGATAAAACATATACCGTTTGGACATATCATGGTGAGAGAAGAGATGGATGTAGCTCAAGCAACTAGAAACCCGACTTTAGGTTTGAAGATACAATGGATCTTGGATATTTTTCGATGATGTACCGACTGTTGATACATCGAGTGGGGATGACGAAGATTTGCGATATCACCCTTATATGTCAGAGAAGTTAAGGGATTCTGCTGGATTACCACTGTGGCCCGAGTGTAAGAAGGCAACAAAAGCGCATATTTGTGTTGATATTGTTCAACCTAAAAGCAAGCGGCTCACCAGTTGTCCGATGAGTGCTTCACAAGTATCTTTGGAAAAACAATTAGTGGTATATTGCATGATGGAAATGTCTTTGCCTAAGAGAGCATATGATCTTAAACAAATGCTCAAGTCCATCGGGTTAACACATCAAAAAATTCATGCTTGTCCCGGGTGATTGTATCTTATTTCGGAAGGAGTATGCAGACCTCGATGAATGTCCCAAGTGTGGGAGAAACGATATAAGAAAAATAAATCTCCGTGAAGGTGTTGTGGTACTTTCCAATAATACCAAGATTGGGAGAATGTATAGTAGCGTTGTGGATGCTAGAAATTTAACTTGGCATCATGATGATAGGATCAAAGATGGAATGCTAAGACACCTTTGATTCACCCCATGGAAGACATTCGATGTCGGGCATCCGAATTTGGCAACGAGCCCGCGACACTTTGCGTCTTGCACTCTCAACGAGAATGAATCCGTTTCGGTATCCAAAGTACCAACCATAGTACATGGTCGATGATTACATTAGTTTATAACCTTTCACCCGAGTTGTGCATGAAGCGCACTTACATGATGTTGTCTATGTTGATATCGGGACCCAAACAACCTTTAAACGATATAGATGTATATCCGCTCCTTTGATAGAGGACTTGAAGCTCATATGGGATGAGGGTGTCGATGTGTATGATGCTTGTAGAAAGGAGAATTTCAAGTTGAAGGCCATCTTTGTTTGGAACTATCAATGACTTTCCGCCACGGGAATCTATCTCGATATAGTGTGAAAGGGGCCGATGCATGTCCTCGTTGTACCAAGAAGACACATCACATTCGGGCCGAGTCATTGTAGGAAGACAGGTTTATATGGGACATAGGAGGTGGTTGGACCCAACCCATAAAATCTGAAAACAATGGTTGATGCATTCGATGGCACAATTGAGAC
Source organism: Stenogyne calaminthoides (assembly GCA_037126765.1). Classification (NCBI taxonomy): domain Eukaryota; kingdom Viridiplantae; phylum Streptophyta; class Magnoliopsida; order Lamiales; family Lamiaceae; genus Stenogyne; species Stenogyne calaminthoides. Next base: position 30,119,536 of record JBBCBC010000022.1, on the reverse strand, counting down.
GGGGTAAAGCACCATGTTTATTGTCGAGGTTCGGATGTATTGAATGAGATGAAGAATATCGACACCGCAATCTGGAAAGATCTTCGAAAAGTGTGTCCCCACTAGCGGTTGGAAGAAGGAATCAATTTTCTTTCAATTGCCCTATTGGAAAAAAAGTTGTATGTTAGACACTTCATTGATCTAATGCACGTTGAGAAGAACGTTTGTGCCAGCTTGCTCAACACTCTCCTAGCTGATAAGAAGTCCAAGGATGGTTACAATTCAATAATGTATATGATTGATATGGGAATAAGAGCAGAATTAAAACTTGTGCCTAGAGAAAGGGGTCAACCGTTCTTACCTTCTGTTGCACACACCTTGTCCAAGAATGAGAGAAAAGAGTTACTTCAGCTGCTAAAGGATGTGAAAGTACCAGAGGGTTATTCCTCCAACATACAGAGACTTGTATCAGATGATGGCGTGAGACTGATGAATCTGAAATCACATGACTATCATGTCATCATGGAGACTTTCTTGCCCATTGCAATATGTTCTATCTTGCCTAAAAATGTGTGCATAACCATAACAAAGTTATGTTGGTTCTTCAAGGCAATGAGTAGCAAGGTTATAGATCCTAGAAAATTGTTTGGTTTTCGAGGCGGTTATTGGGGACTCTCTGTGAGCTTGAGATGTATTTCCTCCATCATTTTTGATATAATGGTTCACCTAACAGTTCATTTGGTACACGAGACAAGGATGTGTGGTCCTGCTCGTATGCGATGGATGTATGGTGTAGAGAGATATATGAAAGTGCTCAAAGGATATGTGATGAATAAGTCCAGGCCAGAGGGATGCATTGCAGAACGCTATTTAGTAGAAGAAGCGTTAAATCTTGATGCGAATTTATTCCGAATGTTGATGCAATTGGACTTCCGGTTATCTTACACACCAATAGGATGGATGGTGAAGGCATTACCGGTGGTTAACCCAGTAAGTGTTAGCATGGAGGAACTAACACGGATGCACTTGTTCGTACTTCACAACACGGTCGACGTCTTCCTTTTATTGACCAAGACATGCGATCACTTGGCGAGAGAAATCCCACGGAGATAGATCATGGATTGAAGTTGAGCACAATCGCACGTTTGTTGACTAATTCAATGGTTATGTAGCAAATATGTTGTCACGGGAAACATAATCAGTGAATGAAAGAGTTAAGTGGTTATCCAGAATACCTGATAGACATGTGTATTCATACAAGTGTTATCTTAGCAACGGATACACATTTTATACCAGAGATCATGATGCCACAAGTACTATCTTGCGGAATAGTGGAGTGTCCATTATCGCAAATCTGCGGTGGATCAATCAAATACTACTTACTTTGGACAAATTGTCAATATTTGGGAACTTCGACTATATTGTTCACCGTCAACCAATATTCGAGTGTAGTTGGGTGAGGATCCCTAACGGGGGTCCAAGTTGAAAGTTCCGGGTTAAATGCGCGTTGATTTGAAGAATGTGGGATACTGAGAGATGACCCTTACATAATGGCCACCAAGCTCAACAAAATTTCTATGTCCCCACCCCAGTTAATAAGAAATGGTCCATTGTGGTTACGTCAAACAAATTTAACAATAGTTTCAGATTAGCGACCATGTCGATGAAGATGTTGACACAATTGATGATCCTTTTCGAACTTCACTCATTCTGCATCATCTTTCGATGATCCCGCAAATCCACGCCCATACCGAGAATAATTAGAGATGAGGATGAATATGGCAATCCGGATCTTGTTAACATTTATGGTCATGAACGAGAAAGGTCAACGAGAAAAACGAAAAAAAAAAAAACAAGTGCTAAAAAAGAAATGTACGACTTTATTGAATGTTGTTTCTTCTGCTATATTAAATGTTGTTTCTTTTGCTTTATTAAATAAAGTGAACTGGATCAACAAGTTCCGAGGCAACGAGATAATGAACATTGTGGACATTTTGTGTGTTGCTTTATTGAAGATATAATCCACGCTTCTCTAACGATCATTCATCTCAATGTAAGTCAATTTATCGATTTATTTAAATTATTATTGATTGAATAAAAAATCATACTATATTGATTGATTAGTTGTTTTGCGGTTTGTCTATGAACGTGAGCTCAATTCTTACTCTAAGAAAAGATCGGAGAAATGGAAAAACGATTGATTCGAGAGACCTTTACAATCGATTCTTATATTCATACGATATTGAGTGATCGTTGTTTGAAATTTTGGTAGCATGTAATTAAATTATATATTTGTGATGATATATATTTCATGTTTTTGGTGTATTGGACGTATGTTTATGATTGTATGTTTATTTATTTCATGATGTGTATGTTTATTAATTTATTTGATGTTTTGGTATATATATGTGGTATAAGTTTTGGTTTATGGTTTTATTATATGATTTTTGGTTTATGGTATTGGACGTAAATATAAGTTTTGGTTTATAGTTTTATTATAAGATTTTTAAAATATAAATTAATAATTTTTAAAAAAAAGATATTGGACAGCGGTTAATAACCGCTGTCTATGTAACATAATAAACGAAAATATAAAAAAAAATTATGTTAGACAACGGTTAATAACCATGTCCAAGCACACTCTTGCAAAGCGGTTGAAAACCGCTGTCCAAGTGCGATTTCTTGGACAACGGTTTTTTATCAGCTGTCCAAGCTTGGACAACTGATACTTGGAGAGTGGTTATAACCGCTCTCCAATGTCATTTTTCACAGTTGTCCAAGCCCAAATGTGTATTAGTGGCGTGAGCCAAAGACTATGATACCATAAAAGAATATTATTTCTTCTAAAAGTACAAATTTTTACTCTAATGTAAAATTAGTTATTTTTTGCTAGGTTTTGTATGCACCCGAATGCACCGTGCATTCATAGAGTATTTTAGAAGCGTGCAACTTGTTATGCTGAAAAATGCGACTAATTTACACAGAAAAGTGCAACTGTTAACATGAGAACATAGTTGCATGCTTCTGTTTAGAATAGTTGCACGTTTCTATTTTGTATAGTTGCGTGTTTCTAAAATGCACTATAAGTGCATGGTGCACCTGGTGCATATGAGATCCATTCATTATTTTTATATTATTTTTCGTTACACCGCTCATATTTTTTCTGCAACCAAACATTATAAAATGAAATATTAACATCCTAACTGCCACAACTTCAAAATATCAATGGCTCCTATTTTTTCCCTGCATTCGCACTCACTTCTCTCTCCCTCCTCATCTTCCCTCTCTTGCTCTCATCCTCAACCAGGTACCTCTATCCTTCTCGATGCTTTTTGCTATTTCCACTCTCAATTTACTCTCTTAACTGTTTTTTGTGGTTTTTATTGAAGGCCCTAGGAGGACGACGAAGAATCGCAGCCTTATCTGCTGCCAGAACAATGGAGTCGATCAGCAAAATCGATGGCAATCATTTTTCCCCAAATTTAATGTAGTTTCTGTAAGTAGGAAAATATTCATTTTCATTTTTTGATTGATTGGTAACAGTGTGAGCGTTGGAGAAGAATGTAGGGCGGGAAGGAGAGAGGTTCTGTTTCAGGCAGTTTCTGTTGCGTTTGCCTTTCCTGCAGTAGCTTTGGCTGCCGAGAGCGGTAGCTAATTTTATTGCGTTATCATTTTTGTAGATTTTACTGTTGAAATGGTGATTATAATGTTGAATTTGTAGGTTTACCAGAGGGATTTCGTGTTTATACTGATGAAGTGAACAAGTTTAAGATCACTATTCCCCAAGGTGTGTTATCGTTTTGGATTACCTATGTTAATCTAGTATTTGATTGGACTTCTTTTTACCTGAAGAATTACAGAAGAAAAGTATGTTTGATATATAAATGTTGTTTTTATTGGTTATAACTTTGAATTTGGGGGATTTAGTTTGTGGTTAGCTGATCCTCAAGAGGGTAGAAATATGATACACTCAGTGGGATAAATGCTTAGTCATTGTTGGTTGTAGTGTTGAACTAAAGGCATTTTCATCTCTACATAGCAAACTGTATAAGCTCTCTGGTTCTTTAATACGGGATGTTTAGAACCGGAGATCAACATACTTTTGAAATAGAGGATTATCTAATGGTATTTAGACGAATATGTGGAGAGAGAAGGCTCAAGTTTTCTGACTCAAATTGCCCATTCGCTGATGAATTTTTTCGAAAAGAACTCATGATTCTGATCCGGATTTTGATTTCGAAGAGAAGTAAAATAGGACTTTCTTTTTTAGGTCTAATACATTCAAAATTCATTTTCTATGGTTAAAAAACTCAAATTGCGCATTTGCTGATAAATTTTTTCGAAAAGAACTCAGTGATTCTGATCCTGATTTTCTGATTTTGAAGCAAACAGTGATTTTTAGTGTAAAATAGGACTTTCTTTTATTTGGTCTCCAATTTCAGAATTCATTTTATGTGTTTAAAAAACTCAAATTGCTTATTCTTTAATGATTTTTTTCGAAAAGAATAAAGTGATTCTGATATTTGCAGATTGGCAAGTGGGAACTGGAGAAGGAGATGGAGTAAGAGCGTTGATTGCCTTTTATCCACCAGAAGCTTCCAATTCAAATGGTATATATCAAGATTGTAGTGGAACTTTTCCTTGAACTGTAGTCTGATGGTTTTTGGACGTGTTTTTATTGCTTGCTTCAGTGAGCATAGTAATAACAGGCCTTGGTGCTGATTACACTAGATTGGAGTCCTTTGGAAAAGTTGATGCATTCGCAGAGACACTAGTAGGTTTCATCCCTTTTTAAGTCGGATGAGTTTTTATCTCCTCATACAAAATATGGTCATAACTATATGGATTTGCAGATTGGTGGATTAGACAGAAGTTGGCAGAGGCCCGCCGGTGTTGCAGCTAAACTCTTAGATAGCAGAGCTTCTAATGGTAGGGTAACATTTTTAGTTTATATATTGTTTCTAAGCCTATAATTCCTTGAAGATTACATTTTTCCAGTTTTGGTCCCCCTCTTTCACTCACAATCGAATTTGGTCTTTAAAGTACATTTTTACTCCACATTTGGTCCCACTGTTAGTTGACCGTCCGTTGACTGACGGAATCAACTATCTGGGGTGTTAAATGTAATTATATGAAAATTATTACTTACATTAACACCCCCAAAATAATTATATTTAGCACCCCAAATAGTTGATTCGGTCAATTAACGTTGGAACCTAATGTGTGGGTAAAAATGTACTTCAAGGACCAAATTTGATTGTTAGTGGAAGAGCTGGAAAAAGTGAACTTTAGAGACCAAAAATAATTCTATCCCTTGCTAAGCAGCTATTAGAATCATCATCAAGACAGTGTGTCTTTTTCAAGAACCTTATTTCCCCACGTTATGATCAGCCTAATTCTCTGACTTATTTTTGAGGGGTGAAAAAAGGACATTGATAAGCTCTGTCTTGGACATGTTTAGCCAATCTGTGTTGCGATCTATTATGAAGATATTGTTACAACATAGGATTTCAGGCTTAATGTATTCTTGTGGGAATATGTTGTAAAGTTTAAGAGAACATATGGTTAACAATTTCATGTTGTGCAAACAGTGATTTTTTTTTTTTTTTTTAATTTGTCAGGGATGTATTATATAGAGTACACACTGAAAAATCCAGGAGAAAGTCGTAGGCATTTGTATTCAGTTCTGGGGATGGCAGATAATGGTACTTACAACAGACTATATACTCTCACTGGACAGGTCAGTCTTGCTAAAACCATATCCTAGATGTGTTTATATCAAATAACATGTTGCTTGGTCGATCTTATCTTATCTCATCACAACAAACAGTCACATTGGTCTATTCTGAATTCACTGTTTGTTGTGATGAGATAAGATCAACCAAACAAGACAGTGCAACATCAGTTAACTCCATTCTTTAAATTGGACTAATAATTTTCTATTTTTGTTATGTGCTGCAGTTTGTTGATGAAGATGAAGAAAAACTCGGTCCAATGATTCAGAAAGTAAGATGCTCCCATTAATTTATGGCACAATGCTGAAGACATAATACATGCTAAGTGTCAAGTTCAATCAATCTGAATTATGTCATTTTATGAGTTTGTGACCCAAATCCGTTCTTCTTTTTCCTGCAGGCTGTTTCGTCTTTCAGATTAATTTAAAGATTCACTGAGGGGTTGTAATACTGTTTTCAGTCCATGGTTAATATTAGATTTTGGATCCAATTACTAGAATTGCATTGATAGTTCTGGTGAGACGCTTCATGTGAAATACTGTGAATTCCATTGAGACAAACTGTGAAGAAAGATTTGATATAATAGTAAATTCATTCATCTCATCTGGGCTAATTCACTCTCTAGTGATCCACCATCTTGATTTTTAGCTGTTGGTCCCAATTTGATACATTTTTTTTATGCTAAGGTAAAATCTTCTTACTTGAAAATAGTGCATTTAGTTGTTATTTTCCCCCAATGTTGGTCCCAATTTGATACTTTTTTTTATGCTAGGTTAAAATCTTCTTACTTGAAAATAGTGCATTTAGTTGTTATTTCCCCCCAATAGAATGACCTTTTTTTAATTTGCATATAAGAGTGGAGTGTTTGGTTCACGAGACTAGATTGATTAGGTGTTATAGGATTGAGTGGGATTGAGTAAGATTGGATTGATTGAACTGGATTTATTTAAATCAAAATATGCGTTTGGATTGTAGGATTTGAGGCGAGGATTAGATGAAATACCTATTGAAATGTCATAAACATCCTGAAATTGAATTAAAACAACACACTTCATTCTTGTGAATCTATCCAATCAATAGAAGGACAATTTGTAATATTGCACTTGGGATATGTTTTATCCTATATTTCACATGAGATTGACATATTTCTCCATGGAGGAATTTGATACATTTTCTACACGGGCTTGAATCATATTATGGACCCTCATCCCACAAATTAAATGGTAATTAGTTGGGATTAAAATCCTAATCCTAGCCTATCCCAATCAATCATGCGAACCAAACGAGACCTTAATGAATTAGGTGCATAGCTGATTCTCATGGGAAGTGCGATATAATTCGCTTGAATATTTGACAAAAGATTATGGTCTATGTATGTTTTTTTCTTTATTAATATTATAAAATAATTTTATTGCTCTACTAATTCGCTATTATGCCTTTATAATAATATAATTAATTATTTTTAAACAATTAATACTATTAAATTAATATTAATATATTTTAATAAAAACTGTTTTAAAATACGTACAAATTGTAAATTTCTTGCACTTAAAACTAATTTAAACATTTGCCTTTTCAAAACATATTAATGATCATTACAAATATTTTGTGAGATGTCATATGTAGGGGGTGTTTTAACTTCTACTCATGGGGTAGTAGAAGTGCTTATTTTTTAAGTTGGTGTTATCCAACTTTTTTTAAAAAATAAATACTTCTATTTATTCATTTGAGTTCTAAAACATACCCGTAGTGTCATGATGGAATGTTTATTAAAAGCGATAAAATTATCATTAAGAAGCAATAAAAGTAGGTGATAGAAGTGTATTGAGAGAAAAAAAAAAAAAAATAATGAATAGATAATAAAATATTTATTTTTTATATGATGTAATGTAACGTAGTTAATAACCTAATATATTTGTTTATATAAATAAAAATAAATTGGATTAAACTTTATAAATTAATGGATCATAAGTGAAAAAGTTGTTATTTTTTATTGCTCAAATTAGGGGTATATCCCATCAACATAAAGCCAATACATTTAGGGTGTGTTTTGTTTATTAGATAAGGTAGGTTAGATTATTTAGTGGGTCTTTTAAAGTTGTTTTATATGTATTATTAAAGCCCGGCTGAATTGTTGGGCCCGGGTCCATTTCCCTTTTTTATCCCCCATTTACATGATTATTGAACGGGGGGTTGGGCTTAGATAAGTAATCAACTAAAATCTGTCCAATTGGGCTGAGGATGAAATGTCACAAATAACCTTCAAACATTTATATAAATTACGTAATTGCCATTACTCACTTGGGCCAAATTCCATCGGCCCAGTAGGTCATAAATTCAGCCATATATAATATACCATCCGAATCGTCTTCTACACATTGCGAATCTTCATCTCCAAGCTGCGCTCGAAGGTACCTTCCACTGTGAATCATGAGTTTGTAGCGGCGGAAAACCATGGATGCGGCGGCAATGGCGGCGGCGGTTTCTCCGGCGAGGTCGGATCCTGGGTGGTTTGGGTCAATCCGGTAAGCAGCTCTGGAGGTGGTCCTGTCTTCCGGCCTTTGCCAGCAGAAGTGGTCTGTGTTCCCATCTCCCACCTAATTAACCATTAATAATTATAAATTATTATTAAAGTGAAGAAACAGTATAAAAATCTGCACAAATAGTATAGGCTTTGGTGGTTGAATTATAATAATTTAATGCTTTTTTAACTGCAAAAAAGAAGGTATGTGTCTCAATCACTTGAAAACAACCCCGGAATTTGGCCATCAATACAAATTGGATGAATATGAGCTACAAATTTGAATCCAATTACAGTAAAAAAACTGGATGAATATGAGCTACAAATTTGAATCCAAATTACAGTAAAAAAACACGAGAGAGGGAGGGAGGAATTAATTACTTCTCCATAGAGGACATTGGGTTCAGGATGAGCTTTAATGAGATAATCAGTTCCCCATTTAACAGCATCAATGGCGTGACTGAGTTCACCACTGGCAACCAAAGGTTTTCTCTGGATTAGGAAAACTTGTTGTGAATGAATGAATTGTGTGACGAACTTGGAAAATGTAAATGAATGGGTTGTCAAAACAAATGTAAAAGGGTATTTTAGAAAATGGACAATTGTATAAAAAATTATCATACAAACCAAATCACTTTCATATTAAATTATGGAATAGTATGACAATGAGAATCTCACAAACCAATCAAGTGTTATAAGTTTAAAAAAATATATCACAATAATGCAATTCTATATAATCCACAAGAAATTAATCAAACCTGACTCGAAAACCAAACATACCCTTACAACAACGCTCATACTGTCATCTGGTCATATTGACCACCACTTCTCCATTTCTGATTGACAGAGTTATCGATTATTTAGCCGCAGAATCTACAACCACGCTCATGTTGTCATCTGATCCGTACTTTCAAGTTGACCTCTTCTCCATTTATGATCAACAAAGTTAATATTTATCAATTATTTAGCCACCAAGTTGATTGATACCACTCTGATGAATTCATTTCATTGGCATTTTACCTAAACTTATTAGAACCTTTATTAGTAATAACATCTAGATTAAAACATAAATATTTCTCCTCATGATTTTTTTTTTGGAGTTACTTATTGTATAATTAATTAATTTTTCACTAAAGTTTTACCAAACACATATCTACATAATTTGTGATTATCTTTATCAATCAATTAAATTACCAATAAATTATTTTTTTTCCTTATTTAATCTTCATCAATTTAATTGGATATGTCACCACTCTTACTTGACCTGATGTTATATTTTTATTGCAACGCATAAAATTGAGGGCTACAAAAATACATGTCAAATATCGTAGACTCAATTTTTCAGAAACGCAGTTGAAAAAATAAAAAAGCCAATGAGACACAATATTACAATAATCCCCTCAATTTATGCTAGATTATAATTCTAAATATATCACTATTTGCAGACGATTGCCTATTGTTTTGCAAAGCATCTCGAGATGAATGTTTGGCACTTAAGGGCAGCCTCGACTTATATGAACGAGCCTCGGGACAAGCAATCAACTATAACAAGTCATGTATTTTTTTCAGCCCCAATGTCCATGTTGAGTTGCGAGATGAGCTTCGTGGCATACTGGGGGTTCATCACCCGTTGAACACGGGACGCTATCTAGGTCTGCCGTCATTGATTGGTCGGGGAAAGGTTGAGATCTTTAGATATCTTCGGGAGCATTTGTGGAGCAAGTTACAAGCTTGGCGTGGCAAAAAAATCTCCAAGGCGGGAAAAGAGGTGTTACTCAAGGCAGTTGCCCAGGCCATTCCGGCCTACTGTATGAGTACCTTCCTTCTACCGAGTACACTTCTCGATGACTTGCATCGAATGATGAATTCCTTTTGGTGGGGGCCATGGATCAGATCCTGAAAAGGGGGTTAAGTGGGAGAAATGTGAGTCTCTTTGTAAACACAAGAGTGAATGAGGTATGGGCTTCCGGAATTTGCACTTATTTAATATTGCTTTGCTAGGTAAACTTGCATCGCGGCTGCAAAAAGACCCGTCTTCGTTAATTGGGTGTATCCTAAAGGCAAAATACTTTCCGCACTCAGATTTTTTTGGGGCAAATTTAGGGGCGAATCCAAGCTACACTTGGAAGGGCATCCATACAAAAAAAAGACTTAGTCCCGTCAGTCTTAGGTGGAAAGTTGGTGAAGGAGATTCAGTTAGGATATGGGGCGTACCTTGGCTGGACGATGACAAATCTTTCTTTGTATCGACGACTCCGGTTCCCACTTTTGAAGATATGGTGGTTAAAGATATTTTTATTCCGGGAACCCGGGAGTGGGACGTTGAGGTGATTCTTGAGGCGTTTAATGCAGAAGATTGTATCTGGATACTTTGGACCACTCCGGCGCCGGCGGGAAGGGGTGATTCGATGGTATGACATTACTCTAATGATGGACGGTACACCGTCAAATCGTCTTATAACCTGGCCGTGCATGTGATTTCCGATGATTGGGAGTCCGCTGATACACCATGGATGAAATTATGGTCTCTCAAGATTCCGCCGAAAGTTAAAGTGTTATACTGGAGGCTCTGTCGAGGGTGGCTTGCTGTTAAAGAAAAATTACAACGGTGGTATCCGGGTGTGGGTGGACTTTGCCTATTTTGTTCGCAGATGACGGAGACATTGTGGCATTTGTTTGTTGACTGTACACATGCTAAGGAATGCCGGGAGAGAACGAGTTGTTGGGAGATAATTAATAAATTATGCTTTGAAGTGGACAACCATTCAACCCTCTTCCTACGGCTGATCACCACTGTTCCTACACAAACCATGGAGCAAATCATGATGACAGCCTGGTCCATCTGGCGTGCCAGGAACGATCTAGTGTGGAATAACAAAAGAAACTCGCCGCTTCAGATTTGCCATTCGGCAGGGATGGGCCTTCTCAAATGGAAGGACGTGCGCCTCCCCAGGATCAGCAGACCTAGGGAACGATACTGCGGGAAGTGGCACTCACCGAGAAGGGGATACATGAAAGTCAATGTGGATGCCGAGTTTTTCGAGGATGGCGTTGCTACAGGGGCAGGTATGATAATCCATGATGAAGATGGTGAGTTCGTGGCATGTAGAACGATTTGCCGAACTGGGATTATGAGGGTCTACGAGGGTGAGGCGTGGGGTGTCATGGAGGCTATTAAGTGGATGATCAACCTGGGAATGAGAAGAGTAGAGGTGGAAACAAACTCGAAAAGGGTGGCGGACGCGTACAATTCTGCAATTGTGGGAGACTCAACTTTTGGAAACTACATTGAAGAAGGCCGTGCTCTCATTATGGAACACCCGCACTTTTCAGTTACTTGGATTCGACGAAGTGACAACATGTTGACACATAAACTTGCTAGGACTAGTCGTAACTTCGATAGTCCCCATTGTTGGGTTAAGCCGCCGATTGCTGTGGCGAGCCAACTCGATAGGTACACTACTTGCACTTGATTTCATTTTCTGTCAAAAAAAAAATCTCACTATTTTACTTTGAGAGGGTTTTGTTCATGTGGTAACACTTTTTTTCTTCATAGAGTAATACTTTTTGTTCATGTAGCAACACATGTTTTTTTAGTAATATGTAAAACTATTCATATATCCTTGTAATACTATGTGAATACTCATGTGTTACCATATGAATAATAATGTGTTACCTTATGACTCATGTTACCTTATGAATATTTATGTGTTACGATATGTTTTAATACGTGTTACGTAAGATATGAAGTTTTTTCAATATAACAATGTAGTAACACTTATACATAGATGTAGTAACACACAAATATTTGACCAAAAAAAAAATGTGTTCAATAGGCCACAAACCTGAACCACTAGGCCACAAATATTTGATAAAGATATCCTTCTATAAATACATATGCGCCCGCCTCAACCTAAAGCTCACAGCCCACAATTCATGCCCGCCCCACCCGCGCTGATCCACAAATTTTAGATTATTTTTGCTTTATTTATATTGTATTGCACATAACACTGAGTGTGCAATTTCACACAAGACCTACCCCAATCAAAAACTATTATGGCGTCAATCTTAGTCATAATTAAAAATATAGATCGATGAAATTAAATAATGTTGGAACCCACAATTATTATAAGGATTCACAATACTCCATGAACGTGGAAATTAATTTTTATTGCATTAATGATCTTTACCAGTAAAAGATGTCACAACTCAAAAGGATAGTAATCTGACTTTGGGTTAGTAACCGATTAATTATGCATATAAGTAAATTTATATATATCAAGTTCAAAATACAAATATTAAAATTTCTGAACGATAAAGATTCGAACAAGAAATTGATTTGGGCATATGATAGTTTGATCACGAAGTAAGGAGAAAGATTGAGATACGATTGGATTTAGATAAACCAGGTGGCTCCTCAATTGAGTGGGAGACCCAGGTTCGATTCCCTTTGGAAACAAATTGGAGTGTGGGAGTTATAAGGTGGCTTGGTGAATTTGTAGAGTGTTTGAGTGCTTGATGTACTAACTACTAACATTTAACAACTAATTTTGTCCGACCAAAAAAAAAAAAAACGATTGGATTTAGATACGTTTATATTATGGCTAGAGATAATAAGATGTTGGCCAAATAATTAAATCTAGCTCATATTTTTTGGTTTTTATCAATTTTAGCACATACTTTTTTCTCTCTCCAAATTTAGCACATATTTTTACTTAATATTTAAAAACATCCCGAATCATTATTTTCGACAAGGTTCTTCTGATATGGTCGTAGGAATCCACTTGTATTACTGACGTGTAAATATTAAAATAATAAAAATAAAAGATATAACCATCATAAGAATAAAAAACGTGGGATATAAAAATATTTTGTGTTACTATTTTTAATTTTAAGTAGTGATATTTTTAATTTTTTAATTTTAATACTTATACATCAGCAAGACAAATTAGCCCCAATGACCACATCAGAAGAAACTTGCCAAAAATTGTGATCGAGAAATTTTTAAGTATTAAGTAAAAGTATGTGCTAAATTTAGAGAGGGAAAAAAGTATGTGCTAAAATTGATGAAAATTCAAAAGTATATGCTAGATTTAATTATTTGACCTAAGATGTTTGTGATTTATTTGTGATAATCATATTTAAGGTAAATTAACTTAAAAAAAATTAACCTCTCTCGTATGTTACACGTGTATATGGTAATAAAATTTATTGCAAAAATAAAGTATAGGATGAACAAGTTTCACGCAAGAATCTGTGAATGATTAAGGAATGTGACTTATATTACCAATGTGTATTAATTATAATGATAATTGAAGGCTATGTATTTTTACTACATAAAGAATATTACTTATAACACTGATATTACAAAAGAAATAGAAGTAATGATAACTAAAAAATATGAATTATATTATAAAAGAGTATTAAATATAAATAAGTTTCATATGAGACCTACTCAAAATCTATTTAGAAGATTAGGAGATTTACATTACATATCTTAGAAATTTATGGAGGGTTTGAAGAAAAAAACAAAGATCGTTTTTTATATTATTTGGCCATTAATTTCAGTATTTTTATAAAAAATTAGACAGGATAAATTAAGATTCGCCAAAAAATATTGATTAAATTGAGCATAGAAATAAATATTTATTTAATATAATATACATGAATATATAAAGATAATTATCAATATTTTTTATCAAGGTACAAAATTTGGAATTTTTTTTATTGCACTGTTTGCCATCTTGTTCTCAACTTAAAAAATTTAATCATAATTTTGTCAAAACATCAACTCATTTAGCAATTATATTATTTAAGAGATATCATTGAGTTTAATTCAACCTCAATTCATCGATTAATCAAGAGCTGATTGAAGTACCAAAATTAATTTATTAGGTATGACCCAGGCCCAATCTGGGGTACATCTTGGGCAAATAATTCGTTTGGTGGAGTTGTTATTATATCTTATTGGCCCAAGATTAAATAAGCACCCGTTGCTAGAGTACTGTTACTCTTCACACTATATGTAATTCCAATTGAGGTAAGTTTAATAATCTGATGCAAACAGTAACACGGGCAAATTTCAGTTGTTCCAAAAATACCCATTCCGTATATAAAGTCTGTTGAGTTGCATTTTTTCATCCTCTCCTCCAATTTTCTGTGGATCGCTGTGGCGATTAGGGTTTTTGTCCAAAAAACGTCAGTCGAGTTCTTCGGTCCGGTGACTAGGGATTCGTCCCTCAACGGCTCCGTCTTTCGATTCTCCCACCGTTGAAGACAATATCTGGTTATATTTTTCGACATTCTTGTTGGGGAACTAATTGCCTGGATCTATTCGGGATGAATATTTAAATACAAATTTAATTCTAACAATTATTACTAGCATGAATTAACCCATATTAATTCAAATAATAACAAATTATGCATATAAACAATTCACGTAAATCCTACGCATGCGGAATTACTACGAGTTTACGTGAACTTACCTCTTGGAATAGCGATGGCCTTGTTGATGAAAACACACCAAAAAACCTTCCCAAGTATTCCCTAGTCCTTGCTCGACAATCCGATGGTAGGACACTCGCGAACAATTAACTAAAAAGGAAAAATAAAATTTGTTGCACTATTTTTGTGGATTTACTAATTTTTTCAGCACATGAAATTGCACACTCACAATTGACGTTTTTCGAAAATACACAATCTGTCGACGTTTCAAAATATTTGATATTTTATCGACGCTGATATTTTTCCGAAAAATCAATTTTTGTGTTCACTTGGGAATGAAACATTCATCCTCTATTTATAGAGGGGTGGTGGACGAAATTCTTGTCATGGAATAGGGAGGAAAAAATCTTTTCTTAATCTCCAAGAAATCTTGAATATATCTCATATATTCTTTTCTCCATAATTAAAATATTCCATAAAAATCTCACCTTCTCTTGTTATGGTTATTTTCGAAAATACAAGGATAAAGATTCCAAGATTTGAATCTTCTTGAATTTATGAGATATATCTGTATTGCAAGAATACATATCTTCCATAATATCTTTTCAAGAAAATCAAGAAAATCTTTCTTTCCCTTATTCTTTCAATTTTTTTGAAATTATCATAATAAATAACCAAGTGGGAGATTTCTTGAATTTAATGAGATAATCTTGTATTCCAAGAATACATATCTTCATTCCATAACAAAATTCAAAGAAAATCTTTCTCACTCTATTATTTATTATTTTCGAAATTTATAGAAAAATTAGGCAACAAAATTTATTTTATTTTTAAACACTTTTTCCAGTTATTGGACTTTATGTTGGGCTACTTGGGGGGCCTTTAGGAGAATTAAGATTGGACCTTTCAATGGATCTTGAATTATCAATATTGAGCCATAATATTATTCAAGCCCATATATATTAATTAATCCCACTACATAATTAATATTGCACTATCCATCTTAACTCATATTACAGTCAATATGGCTCCCGGTTATTATTTCCCGTGTTTAAGATTATCTAGCCCATTAATTAATTCAAGCCACTGAAATAGCTTTCCATTAATTAATATCTTTTTATCCTTGGTAAATGAACGGTTCAACATTATTACTCATACCGAAAACTAGTTCCACTTGCAAGATTTGGTATGATAAAACTTATGAACCTCCCAATGGGGCAAATCGAACAAAGCGTTTTTTTACCGATTTTTCAGATTAAATCTTAGCTACACATGTGACCAATAATATTGCCCAAGATATAAAGTATTGAATCTCGTTGATTCTCTACATAAAAAAGTCAAAGCAATACTTACTAACCACACGTGATCCTATTTAAGGGGCGAAGAGTAAGAAATAACGAACCACTAAGGTCTAATTCTTCCTAGTTTCGATTCCAAGAATTTGTCCTCCTCAGAGGTCCTCTTGATTGAGACATGCACTAGTGTAATCTCTTTGGTCAAGACAAGCCAATCTGAAAGCGTTACACTTCAACCTTTCACGATGGATTGTTCATTTCCATCTAGGTCGTGAATGGTGTACTTTTGGTTACAAGGAACTGTTAATTTAATCTTACGTGATCCGGTATCACTAAATTAACTACAATGTAACACGACTTATTTATTAAACAAATTATCAAAGAAAATATATGTAACATTCGATGATATTCACAACATCGGATATAAACAATTTAATTCATAAATAAGTCCGAAATTCATTTGATTATACAAAGTAAAAGCATACTTTCCAAAGATAATCCCAACAATCTCCCACTTATACTCAAAGTCTTTTTTTAAATACTACATCATCATGTCGTGTAGATCGTGACATATAATGTCACCTACACGGACCTAATAATGTCTCCCACTTATACTCAAAGCAGATTGGCTACACACTTGACAACCATTCCTCCCACATGTCTCTTTGAATGTTTCCAGAGGCAGACACTTTGTGAAAGTATACACTAGGTTATCTTCCAATGCGATCTTAGCCACCTCTCCATCTTCTCTCTTAACAATTTCTCATCTAAGATTCCTTTCCTTATTTTTGGACTCTTGGCTCCCTTGAATTTAAATCGCCCCTATATTACTAGACAAATTCGGAACTTCATCCAAGTCCACTAAGAAGGTCTAGAGCCAAACTGGTTCCATGGTTGAGTCAGTGATGCATTTCTGCTTCACACTCGTCCATTTCATGGCTACACTTCCCAAATGAAAGCACACTAACTGAGGCAGATAGTTTCTGGAATCTATGTCTGATTGGAAATCCGAGTCCATGTAGCCGATGGGGATTAGACTATCTGACTGATAAACCAACATTCTATCTCGAGTTCTTTTTAGATATTTCAGAATGTTTTTAACTGCCGTCCAATGTTCTTTCCTCGGGTTACTTTGATATCTTGCCACCATGCCAACGGCAAAAACAGATATCCGGTCTAAATTTGCATACATAAGACTTAAACACCGAAGCATAAGGAATGTCTTTCATGTCATCTATCTCCTTTGTGTCTTAGGGCACATTTCCTTGATAGATGGATTCCATGTCCGAAAGGTATTTCTTGGAATCTGCATCTTTGAATCGTTTCAAGACAATGTCTATGTATGAAGCTTATGCGACAAGCCTATCATCATTTTCTTGCGATCTCGAGTGATCTTGATCCCAAGGATGTGCCCGGCTTCCCATAAGTCCTTCATATCAAACTGTTTTGAAAGCCATGCCCTTACGTCCGATAACACCTTTACATCATTCCCGATGAGCGTAATGTCATCTACGATAATACTAAGAATACCAATGCGATTCGACCGCGCTTTTTGTACACACAACTTTTCGAACTTCGTTTTGATCAAACCCATAAGACTTTATAACATGATCAAAACATTGGTTTCAAGCTCGATGCTGTTTTGAGTCCGTAAATGGACTTCATGAGCTTACAAACTAGGTGTTCTTTGCCCTTTTCAATGAAGCCTTGTGGTTGTTGCATATAGATTTCCTCATCAAGACTTCCGTTAAGGAAAGCTGTCTTGACATTCATTTGCCAGATTTCAAAATCGAGATGTGCAACAATCGACAAGAGAATCCTGATGGACTTGAGCATCGCTTGAAAAGGTTTCCTCATACGATCCCTTCTTTCTCGAAAGTATAACCTTTACTATTAAAGCCTTTTGAAGGTTTCCACCTTCCCGTCCGATCCTCTCTTTCTCTTGTATACCCACTTGCAACCAATAGGTTTGACCCCATTAAGTGGTTCGACTAGCTCCCACACTCTGTTATGATCCATAGACCCCATTTTTGCTTTCATTTCCTTTTGCCAAGAAACCACATCCTTGTCTTGGATTGCCTCATCATATGTCCATGGGTGCGATTAAATCTTGACCGAGGATCAAGTCCGAGGACTCTCCTATCCCCATGAATCTCTAAGTTCCCACTCTGACGAGGTTCGGTTGTGTAAGTTGTCGTTTTGTATGTCATCTTGTATTGTCAACGAGGTTAGCCCTCTTAGCTCATTTAAGGTAATCTCATACGGGTCTTCTTTTCGTTCATATAGTCTTCTTCCAAAAATCTAAAGTGGGTGCTAATTACCACCTTTTTGATCTTCGATTAGAACATACACCCTTTTTGTTCCCTCGGGGTATCCTATAAACAACCTTAATTACGATCGAGGATCCATTTCCCGACTTCCTTGTCTAACACGTGGGCGGACACCCCCAAATTCTCATGTGTCTCAAATCGGGCTTTAGCGTCCGGGTCCACAATTCTTTGAGAGTTTTGGGAACCGATTTGGATGACACCAAGTTCGTGTAAGTCATTGTTTCCAAGGCATTTATAACTCATCATTGATCTAACCATTTCCAAAAGAGTTCGCTTTCTTCGCTCTTGCAACCCCGCTTTGTTGAGGGGTTCCGTGTGATTAAATTCATGCAATCCCTTCATCCGACAAGTAGTTCAAAACTCATCGCTCTTTCGCCTCCACGATCGGATCGTAGAGACTTGATCGTTTTTCCCTATAATTCTCTGCTTGAGCCTTAAATTCTTTGAATTTCTCAAAGGTCTCAGGGCTTCATAAGGAAAATATAATTTCGGTAGTCATCAATAAAAGTGACAAATACTAAAGTAACCTCCTCTTGCCATGGTTGACATTGGACCATATGTTTTTCTAACACTTCTTTGCTCTATTCCCTTCTTGGTCATTTTACCCTCCAAACATGATTCATAGGTTGGAATTGGTTTCACTTGAGAGACTCTAGTGAACCATCTTTCACCAACCTTTAGATCCTCTTTTCGATTAATATGTCCCAATCTTAGATGAGATAGAAGTGTTTCGTTCACGCGTCGATGAATGTTTTTTTTTCCTAAATAGTTGATGTGTTATAGGATGCATTTAAGTGAGTGGTGTGCACATTAATTGTATAGAGATTACTTGACCAATGTCCCATAAAGATACACTCATTATTTGAAGAAATGATGTCATTCTTATTATAAGAAACTAAGTATCCGATTAATAGAATTTTTAGAAACCCGAAAGTGAATTCTTTCTAAAACCGGGAACATAAAGATAATCTCAAAAAAAAACTTTATCTTTAAAAGACATGTGCACTTCTCCCAAACCACTACTCATGTAGCATTTCATTGTTGGGATTGCCCGTTACTATCGTAGCATTGTAATATCTTCGTCACTTACGTAGCATTACAATAACCGCTACTTTAACAACATCGCCAGGTGATGAGGATCTCACTCCCACTAAGTTGCGGGATCGTTTGAACCCGTGAAGCAAACATGATTAGTGGATCTCGTATCAACCACCCAATGAAAGTATACGCCCGCTAAACAAAGTTTCAACAACTAGTGCGTGAGAATTACCTTTCTTTTCGGCCCCTTTTGGGGTTGGAACGAGAAACCTCCATTGTCCTCTTTCACCGCAGCCTTAAACACTTCCTCTTTGGATTTTCCTTGACACCACAAGCCCCTCATCTTACCATTGCCCTTGGCAACAAAGTTTTTATTGCTTATGGCTTTTGGTCCTCTTCTTTTCTTGCCTTCTCTTGGCCTAGAAAATGAAGACTTACCAAAGCTTGAGTTTGGTGCCCTATCTACATCTCTGCAATTGTGCAATAAATCGGTAGCGAGGCCAAAATGCTTTCGAAAACTTTTTAGGCGAGAGTGAAGTATCAAATTCATCGAGTCTCCAGATTATAATCTGCGCTCGAGAACCTCAAGTTTTTGTTCGGATGGGCCATCATTACGAGGACGTAATCCCTTACGGGTTTGTCCTCCATCATTTTCAATGACGACATCTCTCTCGCAAGGTGATCCGACAGTCCCGCATTTTGACCCGTCGGTTGGCTCATCATCCGATTTTGGTGTGTCAAGAATTCACTTGTGCTTTTTTGTGCGATTAGGACAATTATAATTTTTTCGTTTCCAATCAATATAGTTTCCATACATATTGTATTGACTTTAAGTATAATAATAGCGATGGATTAAAAGGTTACGACATCTTTGAATCAAATAAATAATAATAAGCATAAGCACAAATATATCACAAGGTTCGATCACATGTTTCATATTAAAATCTAAAAAAAAAATATGAACATGATCATTAAACATCACAAAACAGTTTAAATAAGCCACGTGGTGTGGGTCATTATTTAAACACATTCAAGATGTTACAAACAAAACGATTACAAACCTTTAATAACTAGATTAATAGTTGGCTTCCTTGACCAATATAAAATTGACAGGGGACTTGAGGAAGTATATGCATATCAATTTTATACCTAAGTAATAACCATGATTAAATACATAATTATTATTTCGCTTTGAACGAGCCAAGTGGGGAGGGTCATCGTCATGTAAGTAATAATCCACAATCATCCATTTGAAATTTATTCATGTGAAAGCTATCTTTTGACCGTCCGTATATTTCTCCAAAAGAATTCACAAATAAATAAATCATGGAGGTCAAAAATTAATTCAATTTTATTATTCATAAAATTGTCAATTAATTATTTAAGCATACTTAGTAATTTTTTTAAAAGTGAGATTTTTCAAAAACATTTTCTCATGCGTCGCAAATTTAAACACAATTTAAATAAGCATAAATAATACATAAACATCAAGACAAAAATTAAACATATTGGGCACATTTATCCAATTGTCATGGTTAATTTTGTCATGTCTTGATCTTGAGAAATCGTCTTCATTGCCTTCAACGTTCGTCTCGAAAAGCTCCCACTTGATCGTCTTAAAAAAATGCCTTGTCAAGCAACGTCATCGACCAGCTTTCGAGGGTTGGATGTCCGCCCTAAGACTCCGGCCGTGTCGATTCCGTCTTGTTAATTTTGGTTTTATGCCCTTTTCGGCGACAAGCTTCAGAGGTTCTCGGCAGGCGCCACGCATGCCAGCGCACGCCCGCAAGTGTCCGCGTCGTGTGCGTGCCTCCTTTGGCACGTTTCGCGCGACGCACGCTGCCTTCGCCCAGTTCCGGATTCCGTTTTTTAATTCTTTGTCTCCGCCTCCGTTTCCGATCCGGTTATAATTTATTTTACAAAAATAAATAAACCTAGATCTAGACTAGTCTATTACATTGATCAAATCAAACAAATTTTAATCTACTGTGGATTTTCTCAAAGGCAAAATGAATTGAAATTTAAAAACAACAATTCATATGCATGCATAAATTAAACACATTAAATTCCATGACAATTGGATACCTGCAAAAAAAATCTAGCAATTCTACTATCCAATTTCAAATTTAATGAAAGCGAATTAAATTACAATTTAAAGATCGAGAGTCTCAAACCGAGACTAGATACCAATTGTTGGGGAACTAATTGCCCGGATCTATTCTTAAAAATTTAATTCTAACAATTATTACTAGCATGAATTAACCCATATTAATTCAAATAATAACAAATCATGCATATAAACAATTCACGTAAATCCTACGCATGCGGAATTACTACGAGTTTACGTGAACTTACCTCTTGGAATAGCGATGCCCTTGTTGATGAAAACACACCAAAAAAACCTTCCCAAGTATTCCCTAGTCCTTGCTCGACAATCCGGTGGTAGGACACTCGCGAACAATTAACTAAAAGGAATAATAAAATTTGTTGCACCACTTTTGTGGATTTACTAATTTTTCCAGCACATGGAATTGCACACTCACAATTAACGTTTTTCGAAAATACACAATCTGTCGCGTTTCAAAATATTTGATATTTTATCGACGCTGATATTTTTCCGAAAAACCAATTTTTGTGTTCACTTGGGAATGAAACATTCATCCCCTATTTATAGAGGGGTGGTGGACGAAATTCTTGTCATGGAATAGGGAGAAA
The DNA here is from genome assembly GCA_037126765.1 of Stenogyne calaminthoides. Lineage (NCBI taxonomy): Eukaryota > Viridiplantae > Streptophyta > Magnoliopsida > Lamiales > Lamiaceae > Stenogyne > Stenogyne calaminthoides. Next base: position 30,097,479 of record JBBCBC010000022.1, on the reverse strand, counting down.
AAAATCTTTTCTTGATCTCCAAGAAATCTTGAATATATCTCATATATTCTTTTCTCCATAATTAAAATATTCCATAAAAATCCCACCTTCTCTTGTTATGGTTATTTTCGAAAATACAAGGATAAAGATTCCAAGATTTGGATCTTCTTGAATTTATGAGATATACCTGTATTGCAAGAATACATATCTTCCATAATATCTTTTCAAGAAAATCAAGAAAATCTTTCTTTCCCTTATTCTTTCAAAATTTTCGAAATTATCATAATAAATAACCAAGTGGGAGATTTCTTGAATTTAATGAGATAATCTTGTATTCCAAGAATACATATCTTCATTCCATAACAAAATTCAAAGAAAAATTTTCTCCCTCTATTATTTATTATTTTCGAAATTTATAGAAAAATTAGGCAACAAAATTTATTTTATTTTTAAACACCTTTTCCAGTTATTGGACTTTATGTTGGGCTACTTGGGGGGCCTTTAGGAGAATTAAGATTGGACCTTCCAATGGATCTTGAATTATCAATATTGAGCCACAATATTATTCAAGCCCATAAATATTAATTAATCCCAATACATAATTAATATTGCACTATCCATCTTAACTCATATTACAGTCAATATGGCTCCCGGTTATTATTTCCGTGTTTAAGATTATCTATTAATTAATTCAAGCCACTGAAATAACTTTCCATTAATTAATATCTTTTTATCCTTGGTAAAGGAACGGTTCAACATTATTACTCATAAAACTACTTCCACTTGCAAGATTTGGTATGATAAAACTTATGAACCTCCTCCATCACCGGCAAATCGAACAAAGCGTGCTTGCACCGCGATTTTTTTTCCAAATCTTAGCTACACATGTGACCAATAATATTGCCCAAGATATAAAGTATTGAATCTCGTTGATTCTCTACCCGTAATAAGTCAAAGCAATACTTACTAACCACACGTGATCCTATTTAAGGGAAAGATTAAGAAATAACGAACCAATCCCTAATTCTTTCTAGTTCACAATTTGTCCTCCCTGTGAATCCTCTTGATGCACTAGACATGCACTAGTGTAATCTCTTTGGTCAAGACAAGCCAATCTGAACACCACTTCAACCTTTCACGATGGATTGTTCATTTCCATCTAGGTCATGAATGGTGTACTTTTTGGTTACAAGGAATTTAATTTAATCTTCGTGATCATCACTAAATTAACTACAATGTAACATGTACTATTTATTGAACAGATTATGCGGTAAAAATATATGTAACATTCGATGATATTCACAAAGACCGATAAACAATTTAATTCAGTAAATAAGTCCGAAATTCAGTTTGATTATACAAAGTAAAAGCATACTTTCCAGTATAATCCCAACAATTCTATCTTTGCGTGTGCTTATGGTTACATTCGGTGGATCCAGACCTTTTTTTTTTCCAATCGGTGGATCCATATGTTTTCGATGAGTTATCTTTATCTGCGTATTTATTTTTTCATCTGTGTTTGTCGATCTATGTCCAGATTTGTCGATGGATTTCATCTGCGTTTATATTCGATGGGTTATTTTCATATCCGTATTTGTCGATCTAGATCCAGATTGTACATATTCATATTTTATTTTTCCAATCCATATTTTTTACGATCTAGGATTTTTACAGATCCATTGGTTTTTCATCATCTGCGTATTGTTGAATCCCATGATGCGTTGGTTTTTCTTTTCTTTATCTGTTGATTTTAATGCATGTAGTTACAAAATGTTATATGATTTCTTTGATGTGCGTATATAATCATAATCGATTATGGTTGTGATCTTTCGAATTCCAAAATGACTCCTCTGTTAACAATAGGGTTGTCACTTGAGGGTGTTTGCAGTCAATTTTATGAAGGATTTATTCTGATTGTATCTGATTTTGTTTATGTTTATGCGTAGTATTCTGATTGTGTCTTATGGGTTATATGAATTCTATTTTTTGGTTCCAGTTGACATGGAAGCACTCCATCCCTGACCGTATGAGCTAGCTGATGGAAGTAAGCGGGTGACGCTTTAGGTTGGAGTCACAGTGAGGAAGATGAATTGTTCCATGGAATCAGGTTTTATCTGCAAAGGATGTATATCAAGAATGCATATAAATTTCACCAAATGATTGTTGAAGTTGCTCAATTCCTAACTTTAACTCTACTGAATAAGGCTAATGTGGGTGTAATTCGTTTGAAGCTTAGGCACTTGTGCGATACTTACAGACATTTCAAGAAATTTCTTTTTGAAACGCCTGGTGTATCGTTCAATTTATGCACAAATACGACAAAGATTGGCCCTAAGTATTGGAGGTGTACCGGTCAAGTATTTAATTGTTTCATCTATAATCATTATTCATTAGTAATTATTATTGAATTTGTTCATACAATTGATAAACATGTTATATTGTAGGAAACTGAGCTTCATGCGTTCTTTCGCATTCATGGTTTTAGACTGTATAGCAGTTGTTGGTACGTATTTGATTGCAAGGGTCTAGACCAATATGCAAGCTATATTGATGAGGCTGTTCACAAAACAATCCAAATTGTTCTCGATCCTTGGGGTTTGAATGAGTTTTACTACTTCCGGGTAATTGCTCATATGCTTTCAAACTTCTATTCATTTATAAATTGTTCATTATTTAAATTGGTGTTAATTGTTCCTATTTTGTTTGCTGTATAGAGTCGGGCTAGGTATCCAAGGCAGAACAAAAAAGAGAGGACAATGCAGTACAGAGATGGGAAAATGGATAAAGACAATCTGAATACGTACTTCTGGTCGAATGGTTGGGATCCCACAGAAGGAAGAGAGTTTCTTGTGTTGGTGTCTGACTTTGTTAAGGACAGGAATATCAACTCCCAAGAGAAGTATGACATTCTGGTGGATGACTTGGTACAGTTTTACTGTGATCCTAAAGATTCCCAAGTTACTGACGCTGGTATTCGCGAGAAGTTATGATCTACTGCGTATGAATACCAATTGTTCAAGCGGTTCCTCTTCCAGACAGTGGGTGTTGAATATAATTTCTACGACTTCTTCACTAGAGTTGACGACACGTACTAGGATTGCGAGGGAAAGGTAAATTAATTTCTATAATGCACTAATGAATTAATATTGTTGTTTATAATTGTGTATAATAACTACATACATGCTAATTTCAGGAACCAGAGTACAAGGGGTGGTTTAGGTGTAATGGGTTTGTCGAATACCAGATCTGCTACTATTTGTTCGAGGTGAAAGGGTTGCAGCGATTTGCATATTGGGAGAGATCCAATTGATCCGAGCATGATTGAAGGACTCGATTTGTCACATATGGTGGACAAGAATGTCTTCAAAAGCTACTACCGCACCGGATAACGTTTGGTGAATGTATGAGCTACTGTAATGTTGTTGTCTAATCTAATCTAAACTTGCTTATGGTCTGTAACTATGGTTGGATGGGTTTTAGTACTCATTTTGTTTTTGTTTTTGTGGAATATGCATTAGGAATGTGCATTTGACTTGCTATGAATCTATGAATGATGTTGTGTAGTAGACACACCATTCCTGTACATTGATGGTTATGGTGATTGTAAATATTCTAGATTTTGAAGGGTTGCTAAAGTAATCGTTTTGCTAATGTTGGTGAATTTTGATGTGTTATATGAACCTAACCATGTATCTCAACATCAAAATTGAATATTTCGTATATCACAAATGGGTTTAAATTAATATCTAAATTCACGACAAATTAATAAAAACTTTCATATTACCAATAAACAATGTAATTTAACACAAATCACACACTTCCCGACAAAACTGTTTTACATGTGTATGCTCAAATTATATTTTAATATTATTCAAGTGTGTCATTTAGAAAAAATGTACATATTCTCTGCACATATACAGGGAAATATATTAAACTATACAAACTCTGAACCAGTCCACAAAAAATATACATATTATTTACACACAAAAAATATACATATTATTTACACATATGTACGGATATATATTAAACTATACGTATGAAGAACCACTCCACAAAAAATAAATGCATACATATTATTTTTACATACACAAAACATTAGTGAAAAATAAAATAATTAATCCATATACATTATGCCATCATCCGCACTAGCAACCTGGAAGTGGAACACCAAATATTGAGAGTCAACACACAAAAATAAATGCGCGCCTAAAATTGCCGCCGAAAATGTTGAAATTGGCATTAATTTTTCAATTTCATTTGGAAAAGAAACCGCTTCTCTCTCCCTTGACCTAAAATTAAAATATCACCATACACACATCATAATACACACACTTGAGGGAGTTTTTTTTTGTGAATACTGCACTCAACCGAGCGAGCTTCAATACCCTGTTTTAGGTAAATTTGTTCTAACATCAATAACACGTTCGACGACTAAATAAATACTGTAGATTTTGTGCAGATGTATTCCGTCCAAAAATTATGTTATATTATTGTCGCAATGATATATAGCGGGTTGATGCTCTGTTATATTTTGTCTCACCGAATCAATATGTGACTAATTGTGTGTGTGTATATTTCCTATCTATTTGAACTAGAGAGTTTAATGATTTCAGTTGGCTTCATATGTGCGTAGAACTTATAAATGATATTGCAGGCCTGTTATTTGATTGGTATAAAATTTAACATTATTGTAAATATATTTTAGTAACATGAATTCCGTCAGAAAGAACAACGAGATTGTGTACTTGCTGCTTGAGGAAATAATGCATCACAACATTATTATAATCTCAATCATAATTGAGATTATGAAAATGAATAGGCGTCCAAATAGGAAGAGACCCAGAAACTATACTATGATAGATAGAATTCCTGATCAAATCAAAGGGTTACAACGCCTCGTAGGACGACATGACTCTGATTGCTTTGACAATCTTCAAATGGATCGTAATACTTTTGGGAGGTTGTGTATACTACTTAAGGACGTTGGTGGCTTGGTTGATGGGAAATATGTTAGTATAGAAGAACAAGTTTCAATGTTTCTAAGTGTTCTAGCACACCACAAGAAAAATAGAGTTGTGAGATTTGACTTTCAAAGGTCGGGACAAACCGTATCACATTACGTCCATCTAGTGTTGTGTGCTGTTCTACAACTACACACAATTTTGCTTGTGAAACCAGTTCAGGTTCCTGATGATAGCAACAATTCACGTTGGAAGTACTTCAAGGTAATATATCTTTCCATTTCATAGGCATAGTTTATGTTATAACTTATGTCTAGTTGCATATATCATGAATATTACAAAATATTGTGCTTATTATTTGTTATGTACTCATTACAGGGTTGTTTAGGTGCACTTGATGGTACATATGTGAATGTGCATGTTCCAATAGGTGATAGAGGAAGATACAAAACACGTAGGGGTATGATTTCTACTAATGTGTTGGCATGTTGTGATCGCGATATGCAATTCTCATATGTCCTTCCGGGCTGGGAAGGTTCCGCATCCGACGCTAGAGTGCTAAGGAATGTCATAAATAGAGTTCACGGGTTAAAAGTACCCACGGGTATGATTTTATTTGTATGTATACTATATTACAAGTTCATTTTTTATTTGTATGTATATATAAAATCCAAGTTCTAAAATGTATACCACACCAACTATATTATAGGTACATACTACCTATGTGATAATGGATACGCCAACAGTCCTGGATTCTTATCTCCGTATTGAGGCATTCGTTATCACTTGAAGAAGTGGGGGCCTCTAGGAACAATGCCTATAAACTTTCAAGAACACTTCAACATGCGTCATACACGTGCACGAAATGTCATAGAACGTGTGTTTGGTGTGTTAAAAAAACGATAGGGCATGTTTAGTAGTACTACATTTTACCCAATTAAGACACAAATTAGGTTGATTATGGCATGTTTCTTGTTGCACAATTTCACTCGGAAAGAAATGGTCGTAGACCCATTAGACGCTGAACTAGACGATGAGGAGGCAGAAAATGAGCCTCAAAATGATGACGATGAAGATTACATTGAAGGTGTTGAAGGCAATCAAGAATGGTCTGCTCAGAGGGATGCTTTTGCACAAACTATGTGGGCAGAGTACAATGGGAATTAGGATGGATATGTTGAGTGAGTTCGAATTTATTTTTGTTGTTTACGTTCATTGTGTTTCGAATTTATATGTATGAGTATAATCTACTATGTTGATGTCAGAATGTATGAACAATTTTCTACTAATCTATTATTCAAGTTGTGAAGTATTATTCACCATATGAATGTCATTGTTATTGTTTCCTTATTAATACAATAATGTACGTATTCATGCTGTTATTTGATGATGCATTTTGCAGGATGGACAACGGGAAAGTTGGTGAAAAACGTGGTAGGGGGCATCAAAGAAACAAACACCCACCCCTCGAATGACTTGATCAAAGAAGGAAGAAGAAGTTTTGATGGCAGCCCTCAAAGAGTTAGTCAGTAACGGGTGGAAGAGCGATAATAGTTTCCGAACTAGCTACTTGATTAAACTTGAGGAAGTTATGCGCAAGGTATATCCACAAACTGACTTATAAGGCAGAACCAAACATAACATAAAAATTGACCACTTGGAAGAAGACATATGGTGCCATGATTACCTCTCAATGTGATACCACTGGCGTTGGTTTCAACACTACTACAAACACTCTAGAGGTGACTGACGAACAGTGGGAATCCGTTTTGAAGGTATATCTACTATATTGATGTATTTAAACAAGGTTGCAATGCATTATCCTCTATTTTATACCTTCTGCCATATTATGCATTTGTCATTTGATGTTGTAATACTTTATCTTGTTGTAGAATGACTCGAATATGAAAGGTATGCGTTTTAAAGAATGACCGTTATTTTCTGATTGGATTGAAGTATTTGGAAAGGATCGCGCAACATGTGAGGTGGCTGAAGATGTAACGGATGGGGCAAGCACGATGAAGAGTCAGCAAGCTACAAACAACCTTTTTAATAAACCAAATGGAAGTGAATTTGATGATGACAACTACATCAATCTCGGAGATCCTGACGTTGCTCAACCGTCCAAAAAGGGAATGAACGATGAACACAATGAGTACAATACTGCGAACAAAACCAATTATCCCACTGCGTCGATAAGAATAAATCAAAAATGGAAAGCAAAGATGGATCAAGGGGATACTACTATGGTCAATCTACTTCAAGATTTGTGTCGTTCAACTGGAGACCGCTTTGAGACGATTGCGAAAAGGATTGGATATGATCATGATTTGTGTAGGGTTAGAAAATGTGCCTGGCCTATCAACGTTGAAGAAGATAGAAGTTTTGGAAATTATTGGGGCAAAGGTCGAGAAACTTGATATATTCATGGGGTTGACGGAAGATGATCGTGTGGTTTACTCCTTGCATTTGTTGACACTCAAGGATGTTTAAAGATTGAAGGCGTCCAAATCTATGTTTTGTTTTTGTGTTATTTGCATATCATTTTGCACAATGGGACTAGCTTGTGGATCCATGTTATGCTTGTCATTAGATGTCTTGATATTTTTGTATGATAATATTTCACAAAACATATGTAATGGTGGAAGGTGGATTTGGGTGACTGGTACTGTATATATACTATGCACTGTATGTTGGTTGATTTTGCATTAAAAAATCTTTATAATTGTTGTTGTACTGTATAGTGGATACAATATGCATGCCAATTTGACTTGTGTATATAATATGCATGGCTATGTTGATTGTTGTCAGAATAGGTTTCAAAAAAGTTGGTCATTTGTTGCAAAAACTAGTTAGTACCATATGTGAATAAACAAGTTGGTCATTTGTTGCATAATACACAGGAACTAAACGTAAAATACTATAATATATAATATGCATTATTGGTCGAAACCTTGATTACAATACCATTGTCTTGGATGATTACAAACCATGAAAAATATCCAAGACATTGTAACTACATTATACGTACACACACACACATATATATATATATATATGCAAAAGGAGAGAGAGCATATAACCGATTTGCACCATGAAAATTTGATGAGTACAGCGGAGGTCTACTTCTTCCCAACCAAAGAGTGATTCAACTTTGGCGTGCTGCATGATGTCGTGCAAGAGCTCGACATCAATTTCTTAGGACTTTCATCACAATGAACATTGAAGTTAGGCCTGGACAGGGGCTTGAAAATAGTGGGTATCTTTCCGACACGAGATTCAAGGCTCACAAGAGCACGACAATCATTTTTTTCACCCCCGGCAAATAGTCTTGATCGTGGAGTTTTTCTTGCAGCAACATTGGGAGACTGCACTTCATCTTCATCGTCCGAATCTGCAACAATAATTGGGTCATCGACATTGTTCGGTATGACACCCATTTTATCCATCAGAGCTTATAATTATGACGTCGTTGGCATTGTCGTGTTCGGTTTCAAAAAGAACTTTCAAGCTATCGAACATGACGTCCCCTTTATGGTAGAAAGCTTTCGCAAACTCGTCAACCTAAAATAAATATACGTGAATTAATATGCAAACATGAATCACAAAAACATGTTACAAACAAATGTAAGGGACATATACCTTAAACATGTCCTCCCAGTTAGGACAGTAGATGTGGTTGTACTTACGATTCCACGAAACACCATCCGTGGCTAGGATGGACTTGAGCACAGTGTATCAATTCTTAAGCAACGCCTTGAGAGTTAGGACGTTGTCCCATGTGTAGTCTTTGTCCATCATAACATTGACGAAGGCTTGAGCTTCCCCGAGTGAGTAAACGTTTTCACGGTTAACGTCCCAATCTTCAGTTCTCACATCATCTATAAGAACACAGATCATGACGTTAATTGTGTCCTCGTTCTATGACCCTTGATAGAAAAAATGCTCTTGTGGCTCAATTGCATGAAAACTCATTTTATTGCAAAGTGGTTCAAGTTGGATGTGTTGTACATTGTTGGCTACTGCAATGTTATCTTATATACATAGTTGGTAAAATTGTTTACTGTTAGTTCATTGATGGATAGTAGTTGGAAAGCTAGTGGTTGATAATATATAGAAGATGCCAACTACATTGAGTAATCACATCAATGATATAATTCTATTGTGACAACATGAAGCAAACTTGAAGTTATGATGATGAAATGATGCTCAATATTCTCTGCAGGATCTTATTGGTAACAATTGTAAATGCACCATGTATACTCTTATCAATATCTACATTCCAATCATAATTGCAACAATAGTATGTATCAATGAATGCTACTCAGATTGATGTTAGTTAGTACTTATGTGGCTACTAATGTATCAAATGATGGTGTTTTAATTGATCCAACTTTGTACATCCCATGCATAATAAACAATGGAAAGATAAATCCATAACAACAATAATTTACAAAAATGCAAACACTCAAACCACCCTAAACAACATTATAAAACACATATTTGAGCTCAAACAATTAGTAGTTCTAAAACAAAACACAGAGTACATAATGTTTCTACATGTGTATGGTAAGTCAGGAATACAAACTAGTAATGCATTCCTACAATAAACCCAACCATAACTAAAGACACTGCTACAAAAATTACAATCATGTTTACAACAACCCAAAACCAAATGGAGTTCGATGGGGGGGCACTCACAGTCCCTGTGTGATGGATGTTTAATTGACGGCGATGATGCTCAATATTTTTAGATTCATCGGAGGTTGCATCTGAATAAACCGAGCATTCCTCTTCCACATTTGCACTCCTAGTGTTAGCGGGAGTTCTTTGATTGACATTCATGCTAGTATATTCATCACACCATATAAAGTTTTTCGGATGCCTTCCATCAATAGAACATTTGTAGAAGTAACGGTCATGGTGTGCCGACCTTTTACTAGCACATAACAGTAGCATAGTACCCCTGCCATACCAACAAGCGGGAGAAGGTAGATATTGTTCATGGCTAGACATCCTATAAAATCAATCATAGTTTTTAATTATAGAACATGCCTTATCAATAAAAATATATGTTAAATAAAATCAAAACAAGATCAAGAATTAATGCAAGGGTGGAGATCACTATGAAGGTATATTCTAGTTTGCATTCAAATTACAATGGTGAATCACAAGACTTTAACAAAAACACTATGAACTCTAGCAACATTCACAATATCAGTGATCATACAAAGGAAGAGCCATTAGAATGACCTTCACACCAATGACTTAATATCTAGTTTCTTAAAATGCACCTATATATTCAAACAAGACACTAATGAATGCATAATAACAAACCACCAACTGTAAGACCATACCAAAAATAGATCGAAGAGTCCACAACATCATAAAAAATCATGTTCCAAAACCCATAAACAACCACTGCAACATTTCACCATAAAAGAACTAGAACCCCAAAGCAACACGAACCACACGCAATATATTGTCGACATCAATCTAAATGAATACCCACAAAATTTCACTTGCTTTTCACACTAGGCTAGGTCATCGATAAAGATCAATCAGACTATCTCGAGATTACGCAGTAAGCTATCACATTAGCGTTAACAACAAATCGGAAATGGAAATGAACAAATTAAATTATTGCATGAAAGAGGACACATCGATTTACCTTGACGGATTCAAAGAACAAATGAGGTAATGCATCGCTGGTGTTGGGATTTTAACCGAATCAACAGTCTCTACAAAGATTGGCTCGTACGCTTTGTATTAGGTTACGAGATTACAGTCTAGAGTTTTTGTCGTGAATCGATGTATGTAATAGACAGGGATGGTCCCAAATCGTGAGGTTTCGTCAGAGAGAGGTTTGTGAGAATCGTATCGTGGTGATATTTCATCGGAGTTTGGTTGGATTCGTCGCTTGGTGGAAGATGGACTTGGGGGATATCGATTTCAATTGTGAAAAAGTGATGCTGGTTCAATAAATTGAAGATGATATAAAGGTAAATTATTAGAAAGGGGGAGGGTAAATGTGTCATTGAACATCTATTCATATTATTAATCAAAGGGTGTACCAAACACCTGTGACATTATCTCAATAGGGCCGACTATCTTGAGGAGGCCCAATCGCAAAGATAAAAACACATACTAACCAAACGGGGCCTAAAGTTTAGTCTAATTTGGTTCGGGTCGACTCCATGATGAACATGTTGCAAGTTTGATATTATGATGGATTGATACTATTTGAATAGAAATATTATATTCATTTTATATTTAAATATTCTATAATAATAACTTTTGTTTAGGATATTACGAGATTTGATATTAAAATTTGTTAGAAGATTATATAAATTTCGAGAGAGAACACATGAAAGTTTCAAGGTATTCCTGCGGAGAATTTCGAACAGGAAAGTTTCAGGTATTCCTTCAACATGATTCTTCGTTGTGTTATTTCGTAGAAATTGATTTTATTCTATCATCATAGTGATTTGTTTACTGATTGTGTTATTTCATAGAAATTGATTTTATTCCATCATCATAGTGATTACTGTTTTATCTGGACAAGTAATTTAGTTTCGAAAAATGTGTTATTTTGTAGAAATTGATTTTATTCCATCATCATAGTGTTTTGTTTACTATTTTATCGGCATGTAATTTAGTTTCAGAAAATGGGGGAATGCGTATCACACCTGGACAAAACTATAATTTTGGTTGGAGGAGGTGGGAATGGTAAAAACGCAATGGCTAATAGTATAATTGAAGTCGATGTGTTCGGTAAAATGCCTAGCTCAAATTATGTGACCACATCTCTCGCTACTGTTCTAGATAATGGTCAGATTCTTACTGTCATTGATACTTCTGGTATTTGCTTAATCTGTTTTTTCTAATTTTATTATACTGTTGTTGTTTTTCAGAATTTATAATTTAAACTGCAATTTTACAATTTTACAGGGTTATTTGATATTAGTTCTATTGAACCGGAAACCCTGGGTATTCATGCCGTTGTGGTTGTGTTGTCGCTTAGAAATCGTTATTCTAAAGAAGAATTTGTGATTATTGAAAGCTTGAGGCAGTTCTTTGGTGCTAAATTAATGAATTATGTGATTGTGGTTTTTACTCATGGTGATGCACTTGAAGATATGACTCTTATTATTATTTAGCTCATATGTGCTCTGAGCAATTAACGGTACGATATCATTTCACTTTTAGGGTTTTAGGGGTGTTTGCAAAAAAATTTCCTGCTCATCTTCTGACTTCATCTCAATTATATAAATTCAAGAAATAATACAAACAGTCTATTAAATATAAATAGATTAAATTACCCCAAATTGTTTTGATAAGAATTCGATTAAATTACAATAATATATTAGACTTGATTAATTTACCATCCTTTGAATTAACTACATCATTCCACTTCCTTGTCTGCTTGTGGTTTAATTCGATTAGGGGTTGTTTGCAAAAATTATCATTTTGAAGAAGTGTTTAAAATTAGTGATTATGAGAAAATTAATTAATAGTAGAAGTTGGTGGTGTTTGTTAAAAAAATTGATAATACTTAAAAAAAAATGTTCATAAGCTACCAAAAACACTCATTTCAACTTTTAATTTAGAGATTTTGAGAGCTTATAATCTAGTGTCTGTTTTAGAACTCTTAGAGCTTGTTTGCAAACTCTAAAAAATAGGTGAGAAGTACTTATTTTAAAAATTGTTTGGCACAACTTCTTAAAAAAAAAAAAGTGCTTCTATTCATATAATAGAGTTTGCAAATAGTCACTTAATCTAATAAAAGAGAAATAAAACACTCTAAAATGCTTATGCAGTGCACTAGGTGACTATAAGTATTTATAATTTCTTGCAAACACCTCAATAGTGATGTTTTTAGGATTAATTCTAATTCTTGTTGATGTTTATAATAATTGTTCTGTTTCTATAATTGTTGTTTATGTAGAAAATTCTTGAAGTTTGTGGGAATAGGTTTGTTATGTTTGACAATGTCACTGAAGATAAGATCAAGAAGCATCAACAGCGGGAGGAACTTCTTCGCCTCGTGGATTAGGTTGTCACTAACAACGGTGGTGTACCGTATACAAATAAGCTATTTGTTGAACACAAGGCAAGTCATTGATCACTACTAATAGTTTGCAAATTATGATTCCATATAATTTATGATGTTAGTTCTTTAACAGGAAGGTGAATGGGAACTAATTGATGAACATAATGAAGATGAGTCCTCTGAAAATGGTTCCGAATTTAATAAGGCGTTTGAAGACTGTTTACTTTTTAAATTGAAGGAGTCGATGCATCAGAAGATGTCTCAATTGAAGGAGTCGGTGCATCAGGAGATGTCTCTGAGGTTGGAAAAGCTATGGGAAGATGAATCCTCATATGAATTGTCTGATGAATCCTCTGATGAATCGTCTGATAATGGGTCAGAGTTGTTCGATAAGGTGCATCAGGTATAATGATTAATTGAAGAAAAACAACTCTGCTAAATTTTGTTTAATTGTAGTGTACTTGTGGAGTTTTTCTCCACAATTATAGTCCTAAATAATTTTAATCAGAAACTTCATGCTCGTAGTTCAGAATCTGAGAGTATAAACTTAAATCTGTTGTTTTTTCACTAATTCAAGCATGTTGTGAAAAGAATACAAAAATCAAACTTTGAATTCGCAAATCATTCAAACAACTCTTAATTGTGTTTAATTGTTCTGCTAAGCAATGTTTTTCGTAATCAAAGCAAATTTGAAGCATGTCTTACATAATTATATACTTGTGATGAATTTTTACTTTGAGATGATATTATTGGATATTACTTAGCTAAATATAATTTTTGTTGTTTACTTGTTAAGTCGAAGATTGAGTCGAAACTTCTGGAGATGACTATGAGGTTGGAAAATCAATTGGCGGCAAAATTTGCTCAAATGCAAACAGAATATACGGCACAAGAAGCTCAAAGGAAATTAAATGATGAACAGGTATAACTTTTCTCATTTCTATTAAAGTCTTGTACAACTCGAGTGTATTTTTAAATAGTATTAGTTATTTTCATTGAAAAATTTAATTGTTTTTACTTAAAAAATTTAGTTGTGTACTGGTACAAGAGTGCTACTCCTTTTTAGTTTAGTTCATATTGTAACCTTTTATGAGACTAAACATAACTGCACCCAAATTTAGCATCTCTTACAAAATTATATTAACCAACTTCTAATAAATTTTCGCTAAAAGATGCAGCTCAACACGAGATTTCATCTCACTTAATGTATCATCGTGCTCTTTGTGACATTCATATAAGAAATTTTGTTTTTGCGGTTTAAATATCTTACGAAATTATATTGAGCATCTTGTAATGAATTTTCGCTTTGAGATGGTCTCAGCACGAGGTTTTTGTTTACTTGTTAAATCGAAGATTGAGTCAAAGCTTCGAGAGACGACTCTGAATTTGGAAAATCAATTGGCAGATAATTTTGCTCAAATAAAAGCAAAATTTAAGACACAAGAAGCTCTAAGGAAGAAATCAAATGATGAAATGAGAAAGCTGAGGAAGGATATGGAGAGAGCTCAGAGACACACAGAGGAGATGTTTAAGAAGATTTAGTTAAAGATGGATGAGGAGAGACAAGTAAAATTCACTTATTCTGATTTTGAAAAAATATCACCACTCAAGCATCAGGTACATTTTTTTCTCGATCTTGTATAAAATAGTTTTACTATGCAATATTTTTTAATGCAACAACTAATACTGTTTTAAAATGCACAAAATGCAAATCAATCGCACTGTAAAACTGGTTTTTATATGACTTTCCGTCGAGGCTAATGTACTAATCTATTTTTTTTTTCAACATTGAACCCCTTATGAGATAAACATAAAGTGCATCAAGTTTTAGCATGTCTTACAAATTATATTAACCAACTTGTAATGAATTTTATTTACTTGTTACACTAAAGCAAGCAATGCTACGAGAGAAGATTAGGGAGTTGGAATTGGCGTTGACAGACGAACAAGTTGTTCGAACGCTAGCTGAAGTTAAGACCCTAGAAGTTCAAAAGAAATTAAACAATGAAATAAGTAAACTGAGGGGCGATTTGGGGAGAGCTCAAAGAGATAGAGAGAAGATGCGAAAGAGCAGATGGACGGATTTTGGCTCTAACATAGAGGGCGTCTCAGAGAAAGTTGATAATTAGCCTTCAAGAATAAATCCATTTGGTGTTTTCAACACGAATACAACTTCAAATGCATGTCATTATAACTTCCAATCACCTCAACTGTTGCAGCCAACAAGTGCCAATTTTTTTTGCGGATTTAGTCAAGATGAAGCTGGATTTGGTCAGCCTGCACAAATAGGAGGCCTCGAGTTTTCTTCTTTTGGACAATCTAGGCAAGTTAGCGGTGTTGCTGGACTTGAAACTTGGTTTGATGGTGATTTTGCAAGTTTTTGGGACAGGAAGTAGTGGTGGTGATTTTAGCTCGGAAACTGCATGACGACTTCATTCCTAACTCTTACAAATACGGAAGTAGTTGATTGGATGCTTATAATAATCACACTGACTTGTGCATATTTTGGATGGTCATTATAGACAGAAGAATATTTCATAACACACACTTGCTATTTTCTGTGAGGCCTTGCTATCTGCATTTTTTACTTTAATTCATATGCTAACTTTACTAGAAAATTACAAAAAATGCCTTTTTTTTCACAGTTTCTTTTGCCCTCCATAATTTCTTGCAAAAATGTTTTTTTTTTACTTTATAAGAGCACCTATTTGCTTTCCCTATTTATTATGTGACCATCAATCCTTCCCGCATGCTAAGAATTTAGGAGACTTACTGATAGGTACGTTATAGAATTGTAACTTACTAATAGATATAAAATGGATTGCATATATGTAAATAAAGTTACACACGAATGTGTCATAAACAACATATATAACTCATTTTGTATCTATTAATAAGTTGATTCCAAATTTTATATCATATGGAGGACCACTTCTATCTAAACTTATATAATTATATATCAAAAGCACTCACGCATCTCTATTTATATTGGGTAATGATAGGCTCTACAACATACATTTACCATATAAACATTTCCAAGGCAACCTTTAAAATAATCTCCACATCAATGAAAACTTCCAAGATAATTCTAGATAATTGGCTATGGACTAAAATTGACTTACCAAATTATTGAAAAATATCCCAACATTTTTTACTATTTCTACGGTTCAAAAATGTATGAGACCTTTTTTTTTTTTCTAAATTACTCCTTCCGTCCAAATCTGATCACTTTTCATAAATAGGTGTTCTAATTTAGACCATTTTTTAAAAAGAAAATAAAACTACTTTACACCCTTATAAATAATATTTATTTACATTATATATCACTCTACTATACATACTAAATTCACTTTACATAATTTAATAAGGATAACTGACCGATTAACTATAATTCACATCAAACTTTTACTATGCGATACATCCCCAAATTTTAAAACAACCCACTACAATAATATAAAGACAATCTATCTATTCTGCCCTCAACACTATATAAAGTGAAATGAATTGTATCTGCCCTAATTTAAGTGAAATGACAGTTTAAAATGATAGCCATTGTGACTTTTTTATGCGTTTCCCAAAGTTTCCACAGAGAAACCGTCCTTGTTAAGAAACCAGGTGCAATCAGTCTCACTCTCTCCTTCCATTGAAACATCTCAGACAAGAAAATGGAGAATAAAAATTGGAATGGGAGAAAAAACTTATACTTGAAAAATCTGAAACATCATATGCTTTGAAAAAACTTTTCTTAATCCTTCCACTCTAGTCGTCGGTTCAATCTCTCTCCCCTTCAATTGAAAAATCACTCAAAAAATGGCCACATCTTGAAACCATCCTCAACGTCTAGCCCCAAAAAAAGTCAAAAAAATACCGACATCGACTTCGACTTTCTGATAGGAGGGCACGTTAAGAAATTGAAGGAGGGCACGTTAGAAGGAGGACATCGACTCCGACGTTCTGATAGGACTTCGACCGGTAAAATTTTCAAAATTGAAGGAGGCCACGTTAAAGAGAAACCTAAGAAATTTCCGAAATCTTTCACTGTAATACTGGTAAGATGCTCTTAAAAATGCATTCTTCTAATTTCTATTTTATTTTGTGTTGTGTTGTTAGATTAAATGTTAATGCTGTTAATTTTTATTTTTATTAACTTCTGTTTGGATGTGGCTTTATGTTTATGTATGGTTTACGGCGAATTATTGTGGTTTGTGGTGGTGTTTCCGAGTTTCTTTTGGTTGATGCAATCTGGTGGATATATCTTAACTATGCAATAACTTTCTGATGTAATCTAACTTTCTGATAGAATATGGTGAATTTTTAATATTGAATGCAATATAACTTTCTGATGCAATATATATGTGAAAAATACCACCAGATTTCATGTGAAGCTATGAAAAATACCACTAGGTTGTAAACATGCAATATAAGTTTCGGATGCAATCGGTGTTGGGGTTATACTGAAAAGTGTATTTTTTACTTTGTATAACCAAACTGAATTTCTTATTTATTTACTGAAATAAATTATTTATCACCGTTGCATTAAATATGATTGAATGTTATATATTTACTGCATACATGTTCAATAAATAGTACGTGTTACATTATACTTAATTTGGTGATACCAGATCACGAAAGATCAAATTAACAGTTCCTCGTAACTAAGTACAAATTCACAGCCTAGATGAAAATGAACAATTCATTGTGAAATGTTGAAGTGTAAGGCCCAGATTGGTTTGTCTTGACCAAAAGATTATTACACTAGTGCATTATGATGTCGCTGAATAAGACCTACAGGAGGATAAATTCTTCAGTACTGAATATAGAAGACTTAGACCTCAGTGATTCGTTATTTCTTAATCTCCTTTCCTTAAATAGGATCGTGAAAAATTAATAATTATTGCTTTGACTTATGATGGGATGAGAATCAACGTGATTTGATACCTTATATCTTGGGCAATATTATTAATTACATGATGATTCCTAAGATTTAATACGGAGAATCGCGTGCAAGTACGGCTTGCTTGATTTGTTCCCTTGGTGGGCTCAGAAGCTTTATCATATCAAATCTTGCAAGTGAAAAATTATTTCCGGTATGAATAATAATGTTGAGTTATCCTTACTCCAAGAATAAATATATTAATTAATATAAAGTTTTTTCAGTGGCTTAATTAATTAGTGGACTAAATAATATTAAACACGAAAAATAATAACCGAGAACCATATTATTGTAGCATCGTAATATGGATTAAGATGGATAATTCAATATTAATTTTATAGTGGAATAAATTAATATTAATGGACTTGAATAATATTTTGGCTTAATATTAAATTTTCATAGCCCATTGGATGTCCAATTTTAATTCTCCTAAAGGCCCCTCCAATAGCCCAATTAAAGTCCAATTAATGAAAATGAGAAGAAAATAGTATTGCCCTATTTTTCCCCAATATTTTCGAAAATATTAAGAGGAGGAAGAAAAGATTTTCTTGATTTTTTTGGAAATATTTTTATGGAATAAATATTCTTTAGATACAAGTTTAATCCCATAAATTTAAGATAAGTCAAAAATCTTTTTCCTTACCCATTAATAGGTAATTTTCGAAAAATATGCAAGGCAAAATGAGGAGAAGATTTTGTTGGGAGATATTTTTGGAAACAAAATATATTGAATATATTCAAGATTATATCTTGAGGAAGAAGCAAGAAAATTTTTCAATAGTCCCATAAGACCAAAATTTTCGTCCAACCCCTTGTTATAAATAAGGGATTAATTTTTCATTCCCAATCTAATTTCATGTGTTGGAAAAAATTAAAAATCCACAAAGGTGGTGAGATAATATTTTTGGTTTTCTCCTTTATTAAAATCGTTCATGAGAATCCTTCCATCGAATTACGTTCGAGGACGTGGGACATATTTGAGAAAGCATTTTGGGTTGATCCATCGTCTCAACGGTTGTCTTTACAAGATATATGTAATCTTGTAACTCCTAGATTTCGCATGCTTAGGATTTTTGTGGATTACGTGTATGCATGTTGTTGTTGCTTATTTAATTATTATGTTGAATTGATTTATGATTAATTCATGTTAGTAATTAATTGAATAATTTAAATATGTGTTTACATCTCGAGTAGATCCGGGTACCCCGTATTTCCCAACAATTGAGTGATTATTTCCTGATGCAATCTGGTGGATATATCTTAACTATGCAATAACTTTCTGATAGAATATGGTGAATTTTTAATATTGAATGCAATATAAGTTTCTAATGCAATCTGGTGATTTTTTATGTTTGTTTTGAGTTGAGATGCTCCAAATAATACTCTTGGGGATGTACACATGCCATTGTTAAAGGTGAGTGTTTTTTTCCTTCTCAGGAAGAGTTTAACTGGAATGCAATATAACTTTCTGATGCAATCTGGTAAGTATTTCCTGATGCAATATGGTGGATATATCTGATCTGATGTATAACTTTCTGCTGCAATATAACTTTCTGATGATAAATCTTCTCAGGAAGAGTTTTTATGAATGTATAACTTTCTGATGCAATCTGGTAAGTATTTCCTGATGCAATCCGGTGGATAAATCTGATATGATGTATAACTGTCTGCTGCGATATAACTTTCTGATACAATATAATGGATTTTTAATCTTGAATGCAATATAAAATTTTTGATGCAATCTGGTCTGATGTATAACACATGCAATTTAAAAGATGTAGATGCAACCTGCCATGTGATTCATCATTTCTGCATTTATTTATACACAAGGGGTTAACCATGTGATTCAACATAGTTTAGAATTTTACATTAAGAACGATTTGATTACAAATCCAAAGAACAAGGCCAATATAATCAGTACAATATTATCAATCAACAAGTTTGGAAGTGTTATTTCATGATGAATCACTAATGATCCAACCCTTATACGATTTTGATGAAAGCTTGAAATATCATCAATGTCACTATGCACAGCAGTCTAGTTCAAAGGCGTGCACCATGGATTCCAACCGTCAACTTTGCAATTGTTGTATAGTCACCCTGGATTTGTGCTCGATCTTGAAACTGCTATTGTGCATGTGCGGCCACATTTACGACATGATGTTGTTGCATACTTAGGTATGAACCAATTCACGTAAAATGACTTGAACAAGACATTTTCTTTAGTGTTAATTTCCTGATAGTTTTTCTATTAAAAATCAGGGTGAATTGTGCATATATATACATACAAAAAAAGAGAAGAAAGAGGACCAGATTCAACGGTCATAATAATTACTCAGAACGTTCTTTTTTTTCAACTTGTGTGTAATAATTTTTTTTAGTAGACATGTAGATACAATATCAAAAAACCAAACCATCATTGTTTTTTTGTTTTTTTTTTCATTTATTTAGTAGATTTTGTATGTAATAATCGAAAGTGCATTTGAGTAGACATGTAGATACAATACCAATAAAATCTCCATACTTTTGACAAATTTTTTATTTGATGGGATAGTGATGCGCCAAAAAAAAATAACCAAACCATCATTGTTTTTTTTAAATTAAAGTAATTTATAATTATTATTATTCTATTTTGGTTGGAACAATAATGGTTCAAAATTAACATTCTCTCCTCTCCACTTTGTTTTTGGTTGCCCCTTCATTTTAGATGTCATGTGTTTTAATGAGCTATTGTTTTATGGGTATATGAAATGATAAAATAATTTTTAATAAGATAATATTAGATGAGGGGTACAAGATAATGTTAACACTTTTATTTACTTTACATCTCATAATAGCATTCACACCCCCACAAAATACCAGTTTACCTTCATAATTGTCATCCTTGCTATATCCATAATTTTATATAAAATAACATTACTGTTGGTCTCATAAATGCTAACAACAAAAATACTATTTTTTATAACAGGTAGTATGTTTTTTTAAGCTTTTTTTACAAAAAATATTTACTACGTATACAATAAAAATATAAAGGCTTTATTAGATGTAATACCTTATCCCTTTGGTTCATTAGCTGTATTTTGCCTTCAATGACACATTGACGTAATGTAATGCCTCATCAGGTTAATTCATCCCCCCTTATATTTTCTTGCCTAAAAGGTTGTGCGCATACCCTATCTAACTAGCATTGTTAGGGGTAGTCAAGTGTAATCATTATTTTTAATGCTAAATTATTATTTTTTGTGCGCATACGCTATTCCATGGATGTAAATGCAATTTTTACGCTATTTTTCATTTATAAAATATTTTACATTTTTATAGAAATCTTTTTACGCCATATTTTATTTAACTTGAGATCTTGTACAACTTGAGTAGATAATGCAATATTGCTATCATGTACAACATTATTTGAATGTAGAGATTGCAATTTGTTTTCCAGCAAGCATATCTCAATAATATCTATGTTTACAATTTTCTCAGATACATATTGACATAGAAACATCAAATTATGCAAGCCAGCATCATAACGCAACACACAATTACTAATGGTACGAACTGAAAAACGACAAGTCATATTCTCTTGTTGCAGATGAACCCACGCATTAAGAAGTTGGGCGACAAATTCAGAGTACATAGAGCTCCGCATGATGGAAATTAGTTTGCACTCACCATTGTATTTAACATTAAGCAAGCACACAAAATCCATTTCTTCATTTTCAGCAGTTGGTAAGACCATTTTTAGCACCCCTACGTCTACACAAAAAAAAAAGCTTCCCAACCTGATGTGTCCGAAATGCAATATTCAACCGTTGGGAACGTATGGATAAAACCTTGAAGTTGAATAAGTAGAAAATGAGCTCAATGATTTTTTTTTTGTATAGTTTGAAATTGAAACTTTGTATGATCAAATTGTGTATCGAGACTTTGTATAATTTAATTTTTTGAATCAAAAAGCAAAAGTAGTGAAATGACAATGAATTTGACCGTTTACTATTAATATAATAATTTAATCAATTGATTTGATGTAAATACTATTAATATAATGATTTAAGCCATTCATTTGATGTAAAAATTTCAGTATTGATTCCCCAGATGCCTCAACACGTCACAACATCAATGGGGCAAATTGGGAACACTGACCTAATTTTTTTGTAGTGGAACACAATTGTTAAAAGGCAATGTAGTGATTAGTATTAATGGACTGATTTATGTAGTTTATAGTCATATCCTTCATTTAATATTAATAAATAATTTTTTTTTTTAAATTGACATTCATACCCCTTCATAAACTCACTTTACATCATTTAATACTATTATTTTCCATTTATCTTAAACTCCTAATCTACAGTACATAAATAATCAAAATAATGACTGGAAGAGTATATATTTATACACATCTCAAATAAATATACGCAATATATACAAATTAACATAACAATATATGTAATGACTCGGGTCTTATGACTCTTATCTCAACCTCACCATCAAGCATACTCAAAAGTGAGCGACAAACATAATTTGAGGGTGTAATCAAATCAAGATGAGCTGAATTTTAGAATATTTGAACTTGATTTGTTTAATATCGAGCTGAGCTCAAGTATAATTATCAAATATTCATGAACCTTTCGAATTTAATTGAAGCTATATAAGTTTAAATGAGCTTAATTATATAAATTTAAATTATCTATCAATTAATTATAAAAATAAAATTATATATTTTAAAAGCTTATATATATTTATAATTTCATTTAATTTCAATAAGTTTAGAGTAGGTCTCTTGTGCACCAGGTGCACTGTGCAACTCAAGTGTATTATTAAAACATGCAACTTATTTTGCTGAAGTATTAAACTTGTTTACACTGAAACAAATTACATGTTCTAGAATAAACGAGTTGCATGCTTCCGTGAAACAAGTTGTATGTTTCTAAAATGTACTTAAATTACATGGTGCACCTAATACATTCAAGACTTTATCATAAGTAAATCTCTTCTTTTGTGTTTTGCAGGGAATTGAGACGAGCATGGCATGCAGCTTCTCTTCTTAAAATTTTGGTAGGACATTGGGGCAATTACTGTCTACTACATTTGATAAACCAAAAAAAAACTACCATGTACAATATTCATTGTACATTCCAAAAATAAAGGGTCGTGTGACTATTTTACCCCCAAAGTCTACATTTGTACTACTCTGCACTCTGCAGACAAAAACTTAAAGTATTGTGCCACTTTTTTCTTTTGTTTTTTGTCCACGTGCCAAAGAGAAGTTGACATGACATATTAATTTTTAATTTAATTTTTATTTTTAATAATAATTATTTACTTTTTAGTTCACTTTTTTTAATCAAATCTTTTAATTTTTTTTACAAGAGATGTTGGGTCCTAAGATGTTTCTTGAGTTTATAATTTTAATTGAAATAATTATTCTTATTATTAATATAAATTGATAATTAATATTTAAATATCCTAAATAAATTTCAGATCATTTTTTCTTTAATTTCAATTATTAATAATAAAATGCACATGGTTCAAAAAAATTGATATTCCTTATGCAGAAAATGCATACATGTATAAAAAAATATATAGATGAACAAAATTGCACAATTTCAAAACAATGCATATGTGCATCTGCATTGTTAGTGAACAATTGCATTGTTAAAAAAAATGTATTTTCAAGATAAAAATGAATAAGTGCCTAGAAAAATGCATATTATAATATATAGTGCATATATACTAATATATTTGTGTTGAGAGATGAATTTAATAAAGATATATGATTTTGATTAAGATCCCAAAACCCCTAAGTATGACATGTTCAGAATGATCTTGATAGTTGAGTCAGGATTCAGTTTTAGAGTACTCAGGATGTTATCTGCAAAATGTATAGTCGTGAGATATAGTTCGGGATAGGTTAAAGACTACGAAGAACTCAAGATGTTTTCAAGTATCCAAAGTTTCGGGATGAAACCGAGATATCAAGACTTCGAGATGATATTGAGTAATCAAGACTCAAAGACGAAGACTCGATTACATCGGTCAAGATAAACTACAAAGATTCGAAGACCACAAGACTCGAAGACCACAAGACTCAAAAGACTAAGACACCGATGTAAGACGAAGAATCAAGATCAAGAGTATCGAAGGCGCACGATAATTCATCAAGACTTCGAATGTCTTGAATGCTCGATATGAACTCGAAAGTGTTCCGGAGGCACCGATAATATCTATCCGAAGGATGCAATACTGAGAAGATCGCGATTCCTTAGAAATTTAGATATTGCCAAAACATTCAAATGCAGACAAAAGGAACTAAGTCAGAAGTGTTGTTAAGGTTATATCATACTCAGAGTTTGTAACCAAAAGAGTCGTTGAAGGTGTCTACCTTTAACTAGAGACAAAAGTCAAAAAGAGGAAGACGACATCGCACCATCACCGACAATCGATGGCGATGTGTCATTTGAAAAAAGATGTCAGATGTACAAAAGTTCCAGACTGCAAAAAGTGAAGACCGACTACATGAAATGTTATTGCCTAAAACGTGTTAGGGAGTTTCAAACCCTAAATATAGCCGTTTTACACACCACAAGAGGGAACTCACGAAGCTATCTCTCCAACGGATAGTTTTCAAAAGTGACCTTGGTGTATGCCTATAAATACTGGTGACCCTCTACATTGTAAGGTTACGGAAATTTATCGCAAACTCAAGAGCTCAAACTTATTCTTGCAAAAGTTAAAGCACTCGAAAAACTTAGAATTTCCCAAGTGCTTC
The DNA here is from genome assembly GCA_037126765.1 of Stenogyne calaminthoides. Taxonomy (NCBI): domain Eukaryota; kingdom Viridiplantae; phylum Streptophyta; class Magnoliopsida; order Lamiales; family Lamiaceae; genus Stenogyne; species Stenogyne calaminthoides. The sequence goes on along the minus strand of JBBCBC010000022.1, from coordinate 30,072,784 downwards.
GATATTGAAGAGAGCTCACTATACTAAGCCTAGCTTGATAAGATTTATCCAAAGCTTAGTCGAGATATCATAACCCTTTGCATTGTGCTTCATTGTAAAGGATATCTCATCCTAGTTGGAAACCAACCGAGAAACCCCAAACCCTTGAGAAGGTAGTTGGAGTGTGTTTGTTGGTGAGAAAGAGTTGTAAAGAGTTAGTAAACTACGCGGAGTAGTCAGAAAACTCTAGAGGAGAAGTTAGTAAGCTACAGGGGTAGTCTGAAAGCTTGTGTGTGATTGAGTAAGTAAACTACGGAGGTAGTCAGAAAGCTCAAGGTCGGGTTGAGTAAGTAAACTACGTGGAGTAGTCAGAAAACTCAGGGCCGAGTTGAGTAAGTAAACTACGCGAGGTAGTCAGAAAGCTCAGAAGTTGATAGTGAATTTCTCTGAAGAGTCAGGGAGAGTGGACGTAGGAGCTTGAGTCTCTGAACCACTATAATTGATGTGTTCTTTATTGCTTTCCTTATCTGTACTTAACTGTTGCATTGACTTGTTTTGAAAGCATATTTTTCACTGATATTCAGTTGGAATCAATCCACTGAAGTTGCATAAGTGAATCACAGCCTAATCACTATTTCATAAAGGGAAGATTTTTTAAGCAAAGCTTAAAACGAGTATAATCTAAAGGGCCAACCATTCCGCACGACTGAGTAGCTAGAACAGATAGTTATCAAACTGAACTCTCTTATGAGGATTCAGTAAGTTAGTTATCTGATCCAAGCAACTCAGGATCTCTGACACTCAGGACTCAGTTGGGATTATCGGGTATCTGAAAGCGACTCGGGATCACTTTGTCTCGATGAACTTTGACTCGGAGCGATCTGTCTTCTCGAACCTAATCTTGAGGATTATCGACCCAAGTGACCTCGATGAAAAAAAAAGTTTTAAAAACACTGAACACGTGTATTCCCCCCCATACACGTGTAAGACTCGTTTGCACCGGGACCAACAAGTGGTATCAGAGCAGTGGTTCATCTTGACCACCCGCTTTGTTGACCAAAGTTTTATTTTCAAAAATACTTGTGGTCTATCTGAACTGATCTTATTTGCTGAAATTTTTTACTTTTCAAAAGATCAGAAAAATGTCTTCAAAAAAACTTCCCATGTTCTCAGTGGAGAACTATGACCTATGGAGACTGAGAATGCAGGCTTCATCGGATTCCAAACATGAGTGTATGTGGAGAGTGGTCTCTCAAGGACCATTCCAGGTTCTTGTGGTGAATCCCCGGAGAAATGAAGATGAGAGAATTGATCCTAGAGCGAGAATTTCCTAAGTCCGATGACCAACCCGACTCTGAGGAGAGAAAGTTAGTCAATCTAGACTACATTGCAAAAAGACACACTATACAAAGACAATTGATGATGGTGTGATGGGAATGATCTCTCACTGTAATACTGCTAAAGAGATTTGGGATACACTAGCTGTTATGTGCCAAGGTACAAATCATATAAAAGAAAACAAACTTTCAGTGGCAATTGGAAAGTTTGATAGTTTTGAAATGGATGATGGTGAATCAATAGACAAATTGGAAGTCAGATTCACTAGCATCATGAATGATCTAAATGCACTTGGAAAGAAATACCCACAGAGAGAAGTTGCATTGAAAATTCTTAGAGGTCTTTCTAAGAAATGGGATATTCATGCAGTGGTGATTGAAAACACCAAGAACATTAATTCAATGCCTTACCAACAAGTCTTCTCTGAGCTGAAAGCCTATGAATTTGTAATTGATAAGAAATCCAAAAAAGCTGACAACAAAGATGATTCTTCATCGAGTAAGAATGTGGCTTTAAAAGCCAAAGATAAAACTCAGAAAACTAGAGAGTCTCGAGAACCCACATGCCAAAAATCAGGATGAGCTTGAGGAAAAGCTAGCACTGATGGCAAGAAGGTTTGATAGACTCAATAGTAGATTTGGAAAATACAAAAAACTATTACAGAACCACAGTACCGAAGAAACCCGAGGACGATCAATCGAGAAGAAGAAAGACACTGAAAGTGAAGGATCTTCATCCAAGAGAAAGGACTCCAAGTCCAAAGAAGAAAATGATCGGGATGATGATGCCAACAGATCTATAATTGCGGAAGAAAGGTCACTTCCAAATGATGATTGTCCAGTTTGAGTGCTAAGGAGAGAAGAGAAAGGCAAGCTAAAAGAGATCGAAGTTCTCTAGCAAAAAGGCCATGGTTGCGAGAAGAAGAACACTCGGAGGAGGATCTAGCTCTTCGGATGAGATATTCTCGAGACGCAAGGAAAGTGATGACATCTCGTCTCGATGGCCATTGAGGAGGTAAACTCTTCTTTCTCTGTAGTTGCTCCTACACTAGCACAAGAATTTTCAAGTTCCACCCGAAAAATCATTTTTGACTGATGGATTCTTTTGAGAATCGATGAAGGACTATCTTTTTTTTGCAAGGATCGCTAAATCGAACTCAAGAGCGAGAATAAAGGAACCGAAAGTTGAAAATCTAAAATGGAAAGACTCTAGCAATATTGAAATCACTTCTCAATTAATGGGAGCTCTTGATGAATCGGATGTTACGAAAGTACAACTCTCGAGAAAAAAGAAGATGATAATGTCCCTAATCGAAAAGCTAGAAAAATCCAATTGAAGAAATTCACTAATCGAATCGAGTTCAATGACCTCTCTGAGAAGCATAAAACTCTACAGAATTGTGAGGATAGTGCACGTAAGAAGTTAACTCTATTGAATAATGCATCTAATGTGATAGATGAAATTGAGTTACCGAGATCTGCCACTATATAAAAAGCTGGATTAGGATTTATTCGAGGGAACCTCACAAGGTCATCTCAATCTTTGCATCAAGTAGCAAAGAAGACTATCTTTGTAAAACCAAATGGCACCTACACTTCAAAATTTGGAGTAATGCCCAAGGTTGTAGACAAGGAAAAGGACCTATGGTCTCGATAAAACCCGAATGATCGGGTTAAAAGCCCAAACCTCGGTGAAGGCTAGAAAACTGAAAAATATTGAAAGTTTCGAGCAAGTACTTCAAAGCCTCGGGCTAAGAATGCAAACTGAAAGGCTCCACATTGAACCATCGGAGGAATCCTCGGATGAGAAACACTCAAAGCAGAGACATTCTCAACTTGAAGAAACCAAGTCCTCGATGACAATTTGAAAGACCCAGTTTCAATCTGATAACCCGAACCTCACTTGCCAAAGGGTAAAGGTTATCTGAACCCAAGTCAACAAAGATTTAGACCACCAAGCACAAAAGCCTAAGCATCCGAGCAGAAGGCTGAACCAAAGAAAAATTCAAAAGCCCATGTTCATGCTAAAAAGCTAGCACACATATACTGAAACCGCTAAGGCACCCGAGTAGTGGATGTATATGTTGATGTTTATGGAAGACAAATTAGCCACTCTAAAGTGATTAGAGTTGTCGAGGCGATTTGGATTCGAAAAGTCTGACTTAACCTCGTAGGATCCTACACAAATTGGGTACCTAAGAATTGATCTGTTTTTCGGGGAAAAAACAAGGGCACTAAGTCGATGAAAGATCACATGGCAATGAGCAAAGACGAAAAAAGCTCCTCGATATATGGTATCTTGACGGTGGATGCTCAAGACATATGACAGATTCAAGAAGATGCTTTCGGTGACTATGTTGAACAAAAAGGCCCACGAGATCACTTTTGGAGATAACTCCAAGGGGATGATGGAGGATATGGAACTTTGGAAATCGACTCGATTCATATCCATGGTGTTTCATATGTATCCGGATTGAAGCATAACTTGTCATCAATTAGCCAATTCTGTGATAAGGGTTTCAATGTTGAGTTCTCCAAGAACTTATGTTTTGTGAAAGATGATACATCACGTAAAAGTATTCTTGACTTGGTACAAGAAAAGGGAATGTGTATCTTGCTGATTGGAGTTCAACTCCTAAAGATACATGTTTAGTTGCTAAAAGTTCCACAGATACCAGTTGGTTATGGCATAAAAGAATGAATCACCTAAACTTCAAAACCCTGAACAAGCTTGCAAGATTAGCTCTTGTGAGAGGGTTGCCTAATGAAGTGTTCAGTAAGGAACACATTTGTGATGCGTGCCAGAAAGGAAAACAAGTTAAAGCATCATTTAAAAGCAAAGTTGAAGTTTCTACTGAAAGAATACTTCAGTTATTGCATATGGATCTCTTTGGTCCTATAACACCTGTGAGCACTAATGGCAGGAAATACACATTGGTAGTAGTTGATGACTACTCAAGATATACTTGGGTCATATTCTTACTCAGTAAGAAAGAGACTCAGATAAAGCTGCCAGAGTTACTAAAAAGGCTCAGTATTGAGAAAAATCTGAGTGTGGTCAAAATCAGATCTGACAAAGGAACTGAGTTTATAAATCATATCATATCTGATTATTGTGCAGAGAATGGAATTTTACATGAAACATCACCGCAAGGACCCTCAACAAAAACGGTGTTCTTTGAGAGAAGGAACAAAACTACGAAAAGAAGGCTCGCAAGGACAATGATAGTTGAAGTTTATATTCCTAAAAGATTTTGAAATTTGAAGTCATCAACACTTTGCGCATGCTACTCTCGAATAGATCCATGTCTTGACCAAGAGTCAAGGCAAAACACCCTATGAGCTTTGGAATGAAATGAAGCCTCTTGTTTCTTTCTTTTCGTGTGTTTGGTTGCAAGTGTTTCATACACAATAATGGTAAAGATCGATTGAAAACATTTGATAGTAAAAGGCGATGAAGGAATATTCTTAGGATATTCGAAGTCGATAAAACTTCGAGTTTACAAGCTGTAGGACTCTTATTGTGGAGGAAACACCTCATGTTGTTTTTTGATGAATCTACTTGTGTTCGGAAGAAACAGGAACATGATCTTGATGAACCCGACCAAGAGGATCACCAGATTAAGCTGAAACGAAAAGATAAATCATCTATCGAACACGAAAAGAAGAAGTCGATCACTATCTATGATTGGAGTGACTTCGGACTCGAATAAAAAGAAGTTCGGGATGGAAATCGGGATGGTGAGACTCGGGAAAACCAACACTCCAAAGGTGACCAATCCGAGCAGACACCGATTCGGACTCGGGTATGTGATGCCAATGAAGATGTGGTTCTGGTGAGGCAAATTCGAATCTATCAACCAAAGGGGAACAAATGTCTCGACAATGTTCAATAGAATTTCCACGAGGAAGATGATTCCTTTTCTCTGCTCTGTTGTTCCCGAAGTTCTTGATTTAATCGAACCTAACATTTCAAATGTTGAGGACACTATTGAAGGGGAACATCAAGAAGGAAATGGTTAGATAGTCATCCTACAAGTCGATTGTGGGTGATCTAACCGAAGGTGTTAAAACAAGAAGGTTCCATGGTGAGAGTGCACTATTCTCTGCTTCCTATCGGAGAAAGAACCTCTTGAGATTGGTGAAGCTCTACAAGATTCTCATTGGATAAGCTGCTATGCAAGATGAAATTTGAATCAATTCTCAAAAAATGAAGTATGGGGCCGTAGGTAGATAGACCGAAAAGGCACAATGTCATTGGAACCAAGTGGGTTTTCAAGAATAAAAAGATGAAAACAACAACATTGTAAGAAACAAGGCAAGACTAGTTGCACAAGGTTATTCCCAAGAAGAAGGCTTGGATTATGATGAAACCTTTGCTGTTGCAAAGACTAGAAGCCATCGATTGTTTCTTGCATATGTTGCCCACATGAAGTTCACATCTATCAAATGGATGTGAAAAGTGCATTTTGAACGGTGTGCTTAAAGAAGAGGTTTATGTGGAACAACCTCCTGTTTCAAAACAGAATGACCAAGTTCTACGAGCTCGGAAAAAGCTTTGTATGGTCTTAAGCAAGCACCGAGCATGGTATGATACTCTTTCTCGGTTTCTTCTTGACCATGGTTTTGTCAAAGGACTTGTTGATAGAACTCGCTCGGGATAGAGGATGGGGAGATATCTTACTAGTTCGGATATATGTTGATGACATCATTTTGGATCTCCAAACCATCACCGTTGTGTGAAAAGTTTTCAACACCGATGAAAGACAAATTTGAGATGTCAATGATGGGAGAGATGAATTTCTTTCTAGGTCTTCAAGTGAAAAACAATCAAAGGAAGGAATATTCATCAACCGTGCAAAAGTACACTAGAGATCGATTGCTAAATATGGTGTACAGACTGCAACACGCTTAGGATTCCCATGAATACTAACTCTGAAGATGGATCCCGATTACGAAGGCAAATCGGTAAGCCATCTTGATTATAGAGGAATCATTGGATCATTGCTCTATCTCACAAAGTAGGCGGGATATAACATTTCTTTGTTGGGATATGTGCAAGATACCAAGCTAATCCTAAGGCTTAGTCACATGGAAGGCGCCAAAAAGATCTTGAAGTATCTTAAAGGCACGATGAATAGAGGATTATGGTATCCAAATGATGATAACCTTGAGTTAAGTGGTTACTCGGATCTCTTGATTATGGAGGTTCTTGAATTGACGAAGTCCACCTCGGGAACTTGTCAAATTCTAGGAAGTGGTGATATCTTGGTTTTGAAGAAAAGCAGGACCTCGATGCAACAAGTACTCTTGGTTTGAATATATGGTCTGCGGCAAGAAGTCTTGCGTACTCGATTCTTTGGCTCGCACAACAATTAAGGGATTATAAAGTTGTAGCCAATGAAGTACCAATATTTTGTGACAATAATAGTGCCATTGCTATTTCACAAAATCCGTTTGCACACCGGATGCAAGCATGTGGATATCGACATCACTTCATCGAGAGATCATGTCGAGAAAAGAAGGATATAAGGATGGAGAAAATTCATCTTGATAAGAGTGATATCTTGACTAAACCTTTGGTCAATCAAGATTTCGAACTTTCGGTTGAATTAGGGATGTTAGAACCGGTGTATAGAGTAAAATCAAAAAATTGAAGATTTTCGTAAGCATGAAGTTTTCTCGATTCTCTTTGAGAAGCTTAGGATAAAATGGAAATCTTTGAATCGAGTCTCGTGAAACTCAGTTCTTGAAGGTCGATTCGATAGTAAAACCGAACCATTTTCAATTTTCGATTATTATCTTGACATTTTATCAAGGTCAGTACTCAGTAAGACTGATAGAGGAAAATTAGTCTGAAGAAGTAATGACTCATGCAACTCATTTATTGCTTAAGTGAAGCTCATAAATCATTCGCAATAAATACAAAACACCTGAGGAATGTTTTTTGGCGGGATCATTCTAAATTCCGAAGAAGGTCAACAGTCATTTAATGCTCTGCTACATTAATGACCAATGAGGATGTTTTGGCGGCTTACTTTTCGGAGATCGTCGGTTCGTATACCCGATTAATCGGAGATTAATCTCAACCGTTATTTTTCACCTAACCAACACGATTCCCCACGATCTCGAAGCTATATATACCCTAAGAAGCCTTTCAAGCCAAAATTTTATCAAACCCTTCGTTCTCAAATCCTCTGCAAATAAATCCCCTTTGCCTAGAAATTCCTAAACCCTAAAGCTTCATCTCTTCAATCAATCTCTAAAATGGCTCCAACCTTGTTCGAGAGATTAGCCGAAACCAACAAGCCGTGGTACGAGTTCGTTGTTTCACTCGAAAGCACAACCAACTCAAAGCCAGAAGAGGAGGCTCTATATATGATTCGATTTGGCTAAACTCATTTAACTAATCGCAAAACCCACCGCACCGGGAGTTTGCGAAAAGAGGTAATCGAATTCATCTATAACTTGAAGGTAGATGAAGAGGATTTGTGCATTCTTCGATTACTGTATCAAACTTAGAGCATTCGTCCAAATACGTCGATTTTGAAAGGGATTTGTACATAACCCTGAAAAATCTGAATGATGTTTTTGAGCTCTGTGATAGAGGAGAGGATCCTACGATGTATATGTCAGGTAGAGAGCAGGAATACTTAGATAGGATTGCTGAGAATCCTGTGAAGTTTGAGGCGACACTGCATAAAAGGCACCTGAAGCCACAATATCGTGTTTTGATGGATATTGTGAGCAAGTGCATCATGAGTCTTCTTGCGGGAGTTTTGAGCGGATCAAGACCGGCTCAGATTGATGGCGGCGATAGAAGCCTCACCCACCACAGACTTCAACTGGCTGAAATTTCTGATTCAGACGGTGAGTGAGCAGACCAAAGTTTTGAGGAAGGTTGACGGGGCGATCTCAATCAAAGGCAAGATCCACCATGCCACCAAAATTGCTTACATTTTGGAGATGTGCAGAGATGAGGAGGATATCTTCGCCAATTCGACCCCATTCCCTAAATCCAAAATTCTCCTTAAACCCATTGCTGCAAAGAAGCAGGTCATCAGGGGGAAGAGAGAAAATAAGGTAGAATCACCTTCTGCGGCTGCTGAAAAAGAGACTCAACAAACCAGGGGGAAGGTTTTGTTGGAGGCAAAGATGGAGCAAGGAGCAAAAATGATGAAGCAGAAGAACCTTGCCCCAAAGCGCAGAAGATTGGTGGTTCTCACCGATGAAGATGAAAGTGATTCTGACGAGATTCAACCGGAGCGCCAAACCGCTCAGAGTTCACCATTACAAGTGTTGGCTCAGGTTATCTCTAGGACTCAGGATCGGGAGGAGGCGGGTCTTCTCTGAGGTGCTCGAGACATTGCTCGATTCGGATAAAATTTCTCAGGGAAATTTTAGCCGAGCTCAGACCTCGAGAGATACCTACCTCGGATGTGCGGGCTCGACGGAAGAGCCCATTTTCGAGTCGACCGAATATGTGCAAAGCTCGAGGCAAGCAAAAGAGCCAACTCGGACTCAAACCGAGGATATGCCACTCGACCTCGAACCCACTCGGATGTAAACTAAGGACCCGCATCCTGAAACTTCGATCTTTGCGAGGCTCGTGGAGCGAGAATATTCTTGATGAGCTCTGAAAGTGATCTACTTCTTGATCCCTTAACGAAGCTTCAAATGAACCAGAGCCCAAGATGGAAGAAGGGCTGGTCAAGAAGGGAGTGGAGGAGCAAGGAGAATACCATTCTTGATCACTACCCCGAGCTCGGCTTCATACCTCGATCTGCAAGATGTCTTCTTCGGATTAAGAAGATCAGATTCATCCTCAATCGACTCTTCCCGAGATGATTGATATTGCCGCATTCTGGAGGGGAAGACCGGTGGAATGAGGAGACAACCTTCCCGACCGACTTCTCGTGGTTCGGGAGGACAAAGCTCGATGAAAAACTCCGATTTTGATGAGCCGGTTCGTAAGAAGTTGGTGAGAGGAGAGCAATCGGGTTGGTGCCCCGAAAGCCGGAGACAAATCCAAAGATGGAGATGGGGACCAACAGGAGGTGCCGAGGATCACTCTCGATGGAAAAAGGAGACTTCGTTCTTCGATCAACTCGAATTGGTCAACCTCGGATCGGTTAGAACTCTTCAGTACCTTTTGGCACTATTAACAATTATGCCAAAGTTAACGAAAGTCCTATCTTTAACTCAATTGTTCGATAAAATGACCGAGGCTCGCTTGAGACCAAGCTCGGATGAAGCCGAGGCACAGATGATCGACAAAGACAGAGGTGCGAAGATTCCCGAGATTGATCTCACTCCTTGATGGAGAAACTTGAGAAGGTTGAACCAATGATGATCAAAATTGCTCGGATGGAAGAAACGTTGGCCAATCAAGCTCAAAAGATGGAAAGTCTTAGTCACTCTTCAGGTGATGCAAATTCAAAACACTCGACCACCCGGATGACCTCCATGGAAGAAAAAGCCGAATGAGAAGTCGGAGGGAGTCAAGGCCGAAAGTTAAGTGATGAACCCAAGGGCGAAACACCGGAGAGTTCGATTTCTAGAGGTGAAATCGCGCAGAAAAGAATGAGGTGTCTTGATAAAGTCTCTTTGTTGAGGAAATGAGCTCAATGCTCATGACCAAGATGACAGAGATGTTCAAGGAAGCACTCTCGGCGGTTTGCCCACTTATCTCAAGAATTTTTTGACGGGCCAAGAACCATCTAAGGAGGTGGAAAGACGAAAAAAGATCGATAGCGGAGAGATTCATTTGTGTGAGCAAAGAGCAATATCACATGGACCAAAGATTTCTCGGGCTTCTTCCAAATTACAGTGCCAAGAAGGGGGAAAAAGGAAGTCAAGATCTCGAAAAGTTCATGGCACGTGCTTTGGAGAAGAAGGCTCAAAAGATCTTTGAAATGTATAATTTAGCCAAAGCCTTAAAAGAAGTCGAAGCTTCAAAAGTTAAAGTTTGCTCGGTGGAGAAACACATCTCTACACTCGAAGTTTCTAAGCAAACCATGCTTGATGTGTCAAAAGAAAAAAAAAAAAGCTAGAGTAAAAAGGTTGGAACAAGCCATTTCTTCTTTGAAATGCCTATGAAGAGGAAAGCCTCGGGTGTTGTTCAACCTGAAAGCAAGCGTGCAAAGGCTTCTAAGCCAATCCAGAGAAAGCTGATTTTGGATGATGAAGAGAAAGAAGAATATGAGTCTCAACCTCAGATGAAAGTCTTCAATACTAGAAATGCTCTGAAAACACTCCAAATGGAACAAGCTAAGAAAGTTGTTGCTTCGGTCTCAGGAGCATCTGTGATCAGAAAGAAGATAGACGAAGAGCAGAAGCGAAGGAGTGAATTCAGGAAGTTTGCGGCGGGGAGGAAAGGAACATCAAAAGCGCTAAAGTGGCCCCACGTTGATAAATGGATGCCCATTAAACTCAACGATATGTGGGAAGAAGTCAAGAGAACCTTCTGGTTCAATTATGATGTTCTCAGGGAATGGAGAGGGGAAGGCTCAGATCAGAATGAAGCATTCATTGAGTATCTCCTTACCTTCTATCCAAAGTATCTACAGAGCTGGATTAACCTTGCGGATGAAGGAGAGGTACAGATAGTAGCCCCTGGTCCATATTCCTATTCTCCTCCAAGACTTGATAATGGCTTGGTGAATGAGAAGGTCATTACTCAAGAGATTGCTCAATTATCTTTGGTCGGTTAGGGTCTAACAGAAATAGTCCGAGACATCATCAAGGAAAAAGAAATGAAATTTGAAGAAGAGATTCTTCGGAATGTTCGATCTGGAGGTGCCCACTGATGAAGTTGAGAATGAAGCAAACTGAAGAGCAGAAGACTGAAGAGCCAAATCCGAAGACTGAAGACTCAGAAGATTCTGTAATCTTTAAATTTTTTTTATCTTTTTGATTTTGTTGATAAACTCATTGTAATCTGTAATGGTATACTCATCATCAATGAAGATTTATCATTATGCTCAAAAGATAATATCTCATTATCTTATTTATATGTCTTTTATTTTGATATGCCTGAATGTATGATGATATGGGGAAATTATGCGAATTTGGGAAAGTGTTTTAAGTATTTAGTAATGAACTATTTAAGAAGATTCATTACTGAAGAAATTATTAAGTGTTGGGAAACTCTCTGAATTTGTTGAGAGATTCTCTGATTCAGAAATTGTTGAGATAACCAATCTTGTAATAGGATAAACTGAAACCTGAGTATAGGTTATATATTTGTAACAAGATAGGTTTTGGCATCATCAAAAAGGGGGAAATTGTTGGGAGATGAATTTAATAAAGATATATGATTTTGATTAAGATCCCAAAACCCCTAAGTATGACATGTTCGAATGATCTTGATAGTTGAGTCGATTCGGGCCAGAGTACTTTTGGGATGTTATATGCAAAATGTATAGTCGTGAGATATAGTTCAGATAGGTTAAAAAGACTCAAGAACTCAAGATGTTTTACAAGTATCCAAGTTTCGAGGATGAAACTCGAGATATCAAGACTTCGAAGATGATATTGAAAAATCAAGACTCAAGACGAAGACTCGAGACATCACCAAGATAAAACTACAAAGATTCAAGACCTCAAGACTCGTAAGACCACAAGACTCAAGACTCAAGACACGTAAGATCAAAGATCAAGAATCAAGATCAAGAGTATCGAAGGCACGAATTATCGAAGACTTCGCATAATGTCTTGAATGCTCGATATGAACCGAGTGTTCCGAGGCAATCGATAATATCTATCCGGAAGGATGCAATCTTGAGAAGATCGCGATTCCTTATAAAGTTAGATATTGCCAAAAACATTCAAATCACGCATAAAAAGGAACTAAGTCGAAGTGTTGTTAAGGTTATATCAAACTCGAGTTTGTAACCAAAAAGAGCCGTTGAAGGTGTCTACCTTTAACTAGAGACAAAAAGTCAAAAAGAGGAAGACGACATCATACCATATCGACAATCGACAAAGATGTGTCATTGAAAAAAGATGTCGGATGTACAAAAGTTCCAGATCGCAAAAAGTGAAGACCGCTACATGAAATCTTATTGCCTAAAAACGTGTTAGGGAGTTTCAAACCCTAAATATAGCCGTTTTACACACCACAAGAGGAACTCACGGTTATCTCTCCAACGGATAGTTTTCAAAAGTGACCTTGGTGTATGCCTATAAATCTTTGGTGACCTTCTACATTGTAAGGTTACGGAAATTTATCACGCAACTCAAGAGCTCAAACTTATTCTTGCAAAAGTTAAAGCACTCGAAAAACTTAGAATTTCCCAAGTGCTTCGATATTGAAGAGAGCTCACTATACTAAGCCTAGCTTGATAAGATTTATCCAAAGTTTAGTCGAGATATCCTAACCCTTTGCATTGTGCTTCATTGTAAAGGATATTTCATCCTAGTTGGAAACCAACCGAGAAACCCCCAAACCCTTGAGAAGGTAGTTGGAGTGTGTTTGTTGGTGAGAAAGAGTTGTAAAGAGTTAGTAAACTACGTGGAGTAGTCAGAAAACTCTAGAGGAGAAGTTAGTAAGCTACAGGGGTAGTCTGAAAGCTTGTGTGTGATTGAGTAAGTAAACTACGGAGGTAGTCAGAAAGCTCAAGGTCGGGTTGAGTAAGTAAACTACGTGGAGTAGTCAGAAAACTCACGGCCGAGTTGAGTAAGTAAACTACGCGAGGTAGTCAGAAAGCTCAGAAGTTGATAGTGAATTTCTCTGAAGAGTCAGGGAGAGTGGACGTAAGAGCTTGAGTCTCTGAACCACTATAATTGCTGTGTTCTTTATTGCTTTCCTTATCTGTACTTAACTGTTGCATTGACTTGTTTTGAAAGCATATTTTTCACTGATATTCAGTTGGAATCAATCCACTGAAGTTGCATAAGTGAATCACAGCCTAATCACTATTTCATAAAGGGAAGGTTTTTCAGCAAAGCTTAAAACGAGTATAATCTAAAGGGTCAACCATTCCGCACGACTGAGTAGCTAGAACAGATAGTTATCAAACTGAACTCTCTTCTGAGGATTCAGTAAGTTAGTTATCTGATCCAAGCAACTCAGGATCTCTGACACTCAGGACTCAGTTGGGATTATCTGAGGTATCTGAAAGCAGCTCAGGATCACTGTCTCAGTAGACTTTGACTCAGAGCGATCTGTGCTTCTCAGAACCTAATCTTCAGGATTATCTGACCCAAGCTGACCTCAGTAAGAAAAAGTTTTAAAAACACTGAACACGTGTATTCCCCCCCCCATACATGTGTAAGACTCGTTTGCACCGAGACCAACAATTTGCATAGAAAACAAGTACATTGCATAGCACAAAAAAATACATTGCATGTACACATTTAAACTTTTACATATACAAATTCAAAAATCTACAACAACCCAAACCAAAAAGAGATTCATTCTTGTGTCTTGTATATGTGCCCTCAATATTTCTAGGCGTGATTAGCAACTTGGTTGATTTTAACATAATTTCGAGAGATCTCTCTCCATCTCCCATTCCAATCTTCTGCATGTAGGAAAAACAGATTTTAGAATCATAATCACCAGATTGGGCTTTTTATACCAAACAAACCCAGATTTTTACGGAAACCATATACTCCACATCACAACAATATCCATATAAATCGGATATATATTAACTAGATATTACATCAGAATTACACTAAATAAACTGCGCATAATTTTTTTTTCTTCAGATTTCACCAAAATTTTATTAAAAGTATTAAATACCAAGAACTTTTACCATATTTTGTTAAAAATGCTATGATTTTTTCAGAACTCACCAGAATTACACTAAAAACGGCACAGACCTCAAGTGGAAACCCTAAATCTCCATCGGTGTCATCCCCAAGACTGCCATCGTATCCCTATCCCACCGCCGTCATCCTCTAACGCCGCCCCCCACAACGCCATCGTCATATCCCCATCCCAACATCGCCCTACACTGCAGCCCTCAATGGGGGCAGTGCTCCACTATACGAACGCCGCCTCCACCATACGACCGCCGCCTCCACAGATCTATTTCAATCGACCACCGCCGCCATAAACCACCACCACTAAAATATGCAGATCCACCAAAAAAAACCCACCACCACAGTTAATCAAATGAGAAGAAAGAGATGAAGAATCTAATTATTTAACCAATCATCACATGTGAGAAAACATCTAAACACCTCCTCTAATTTCTTTTGCAAACCTGGATCGAGATTTCTTTTGCCTCCATCGCCGTCTGCCCCCAAAAACTCACCGCCAGATGCCGCCGTCTCAAATCGATCAGATTTGCCCCGAAAACCCAACCACCACGCCCTTCGACCCCAAATCTTGAAACCCCAAACCACCTCGCAAAAATCGTGCCCGCCGATATAGCGACCACACCGCGCACGATGGGTTCCGACCATCCATCTCTAGTTTTGAATTAGTAAATGCAGGTTTGAGAGGAGGTGTGTGTGTACAGATTTGAAAAGGGGGCGTGTGTAGAGAGAGAGAAGAGGGGAAGAGAGAAGCATAGTGTAGAGAGAGAAGAGGAAGAAGAGAGAGAGAGAGAGAGATAAAGTGAATGAGAGATAAAGTGAAGGGGAGATGAATCTGAATATATTTGTTTTATTGGAAATGTGAATGGACAAGTGGGGGCATATTGGGATTAAATTTTATTGAATAGTAATTTTGTAGTGGATAGCTAGTGCACATGAATTTTATGTATCTCAAAGTAATTGAGTAACATTTTTAGTCTGTTATATTTTGAGTAACATTTTTTAGTGGATAGCTAGTGCACATAGGTTTTAGTCTGTTATATTTTTATAATTGAATCAAATGAAACTTTTGTGCAAATTTGTCAAGCATTTCCTCTATTATTTCAGTTTGACGTCCTGGAACTGAGCCGTATTTGAAATTAGGAGACTAGATTTGAGAAACCAATATATTTTAGGACTAGAATGAAATAAGGCTTCAATTATGGGGTAAAATTCAAGTTTCGTGCAACCCAAAATTATATGAAAAAATAAAAATATTACATCCTAACTGCCCCTATTGCAGAAATTTAATGGATCCTAATTTTTCTTTGCATTCACACGTACATCTTCATGAATAGCAATTACCTCTGAATATTGTAACAGACGAGGTGAGAGCGAAAATGCGTGTTTTGTGTTAGCTTCCTTTCAAAGTGCGATAGAACAAATCCTCACCAATTCCACGAATCCCTTCAAGGATAATTTCTCATTCCATAGTATTTCATCAAGTATTCATACAACAGATGATCTATATCGTTGATGTATCGATGAATCATTCAATTTTAATAGGACTCTCCCCAGTTTTGGGAGCAGCAGTTTTGTGAAACAGAATAGTTAGTTGATCAGCGTAGAGCCGGTTCTGTAAATGCTGGAATTGCTGCCATTTCCTCTCCATTTGCAACTCCAATTCCTCAAACTCAACGATCTTGTCTTCAATCTCCCTTGTCTAAAAATTATTACAATTACCACAAAAATCAGCACTTGTGAATTAACACACAACACGAAAGTACAATACTGGTGGACCGGTTACCTGAGTGGCGATTCCAGATACTGCTGTCTCCAGCTCCTCTTCCTCCTTCTCGAGCTCCAATCTTGCTTTGCCAAGAGCTTCTTCCATCGTGCATGTGTCAATGCCATTAGGTGCATTAGCAGATTCTGAAATGGAAAGTCAGGAGAACATCACAAATTTTCAACTGATGCAAAGAACAGATCCTCTGAACATGTTAAATACACATCCTTTGTTGCTTTAGAGAATGTGTACTAATATGCAAGGGAGATAAACAAGTGCTGGATTTTATAAGTTGAAGTCATGTCAAACAGTTCACTGCTGTTTATGCTATCCAATTTTCATTTAATCCCCCAATAAAGCTACAGTAAGGAATGAATTCTGCAATTCCGATCCTGGAGTTTCAAACTGAGAGAGATCAAGAATTATCGAATTAGAAAATACTGGAGTTTCAAACTCAGACCTTCTGAGTTTGAAATGATACTTAACCCATTTTGGCGCCTTAAACAAGTCTAACTTTGTCTCAACTCAGGCACTAACAACAGACCAACTGCATAATGTGCATTAAAGAAATAAACTCTTTGGCATCAACGTGATTCAGTCATAATCCCCAACCCAAATTGTTAAGGATGGAAAATATAATTTTATCCAAGATCATGGGATTATCATCTCTACAACTTTTTTTTCAACTGATTTTCCATGTAAATATTAAATAATCACAACCAAAAGTGACTGAGATCTTAACAATTTTAATGTGCTTACACATATATTAATTCCTTAAAGATGGAAGATTATTTCAGACTTAGCCTTGTAGAATTAGGCAAAAGTGAGATACAAACAATAGTTCCATAAAGATGATGGGTTTTGTCAGACTTAGCCATATAAATTATAATCGTGGTTCCAAACAGAGTACCTAAATCATTCATAGGCCATTACATATTTCATAAGACAAAGAATACAATTCATTCCTTCCAGTGCATCTTTCAGTCTGCTTGCAGAGTTATGAATGGAAGCATGTCAAAATTTGAATACTAGCAAAGTCGATTAATGACGTAAAACTTAGTAATAGCATAAAACTCTAGTAAATTCGATTTTTATATGTGTTGTTCCGAATTACATTTTCCTACATTTTTATACTTTTTGGCAGGAGAATCTCGGTGGACTGAGAAATGTTTTAGGAGAACTGAAAATAATAACGTAAACCAGAGGATGCACATATTTAAAGCATTTGATACCTTGTTGTTTCATATCACCAAGATCAGGCAAAGCCGCTACTGCAGCTCGGGCTGCCTGTTCTGCAACATCGACTCCAACCAAGGTGGAGAGAAAGACAGCCTGGAGGGAGAGAGAGATTAATAAAACAAAATTAACACACTAATTCAAATCAACCAATTACTAGCACAAACATAAATAACCAATAAAGATATCATGCCATCATCTCTAGTTGAATAGCAGGTTGTTTGCATGGAAAAAAAATCTCCTTCGATATAATAATGAGGGATTTATTAAGAAATTCCAATAAGAACAACAAAATTTCAAAATTGTCTAAAAATCATAGGATCCTTACTGTACCCATTATCTCACAGAAATTTCTGAAAAACAGCAGTAAAAGGCTATGTATAATCATCTAGCTATTATTCTTTAACCCAAAAAAAAGGAGGACGTAGTTACCTGTGCCATAATTGGGTTACTTGCATCAGCAAGAGGAGAAAGATGTATTCTTTTGTTTGGCATTGTTACATTTTGTAAATCCAACTCAGTGTCCACCTCTGCAGATTCTGGAGGCCCATCGAACTGTTCGCCGAATGGAAGCTTAATAAACCGAGCAGCACATTCCTTCGCACTTCTTCCAGTAACATGCTCTGCAACTTTCTTCCAATCATCGCCATAATGCATGACAGCTTCTAATAGTTGCAATGTATCTTTATCAACCCAATCTGTCTTTCCCTCATCGCTGATCTCAACCCTCTTAAAATCCGACGAACTCAAGCCTACCCTATAGTTACACCGGACATAGCACCTCGCGCAAAGAGTCATATCATGCTGCTCAGATATTAAACAAAGATTCAGAATTCAACATTCGAACATATATATTGTTCTGCCATTAAACAAATTAAGAGATAGGTATAAAGAAATGAGGACCTTCTCAGATGAAAAGCAAGCAATTGTGCAGGGAGTCTTGCAGCCACTGCAGACCCTCTTCTTTGCCGGAGTAGTAACATCCACGCCACCACCAGAAGCGGCATCGCCGCCTCCTTGAGCGGCGCCGGCAGCGGACTTGTTGTCCTTATCCTCCCACTTCAATTGGGGCTTCGAATTAGAACCGACGTAATTAATCAAACCCCACGAATCCAGAAAATCGAAAACCCTCCGAATCGACCCCACATCGCCGACGATTGTCTTACGCACCTCGGTGAAAGTGATTTTACGGCTAGGATTTTCACGGAAGCGCCCTATGATGGTATTCCTGTAGTACTTGTAAACCCTAGGGTTCTTCGAGGGCGATCTTCCGTCGAAGAACTCCGGCAGGAACCTAGCCTCACATTCATGAACAGCGTTCCACGAAAACCACCCTTCGGAAATAAAATCAACAAATAATCAATAAAAAACAATAAATTCTAACGAATTTCAGAAAAGTATTAGAAATTAAACGAGCGTACTTGAATAGCTGGGTATGTGAATAACGTCTGGTTCGGGGAGGCGCGGAGTGACGGTGGCTGAAATTGAGGGGGCAGCATTTGGTGTGATGGCTGGGGTGGTGTCGGAGGGCGGTGGAGGTGCGGTGGTCGGAGCTGGGGGTGTGGTGGAGGAAAGTTCAGGGGAGGGTTTGGAAGGAGGGGTTTCGGCGGCCATACTTTATTATTTTTCAATTTGGACACCACCACTCTTAAAATTAAAAGGGAAATTTGCACTTTGAACCCTAGAATTGCATTTGATATCGATTTTACCCCTATCGGAATGTTTAGCAGGAATTTGATGATTGCTTTCACGCAAAAATTCTTAATACACGAATTTGTACTAGTATATTCGAATTTTATTTAAATCTCACACCTAATTTTATCTTTCCTTTTCATGCTAATTGTTATCCCTTGAATTCTATTTAAATCTCGCACATAATTTTGGCTTTCCTTTTCATGCTAATTCTTATCTCCTTCTCATTTCTTACGTTCTCTTGCATTATTTCCGCTTATTCTTCCCAAACTACTAACCTTTTAGATAAATTATGACAAAAATTTGTATAGATTTATTTCATGTTATGAATTTTATTTTTAATATATATATTCTGGTCAAGTTTAATAGTTAAAAAAATGTCAAATAATTCAATAAATTTAGTTTATGGAAGACCAACTCATAAATTATATAAAAAATAATCTTTTTGTGAAATTAAATAACTAATATTTTAGAGAAATTAAATAAAAAGTAATCTTTTAGTGAAAAAAAATAGTAATCTTTTAGAGAAATTAATTAACTAATCTTTTAGAGAAATTAAATAAAAAGTAATTTTTTAGTGAAATTAAATAAAAAATGTCTGCTTTGTTTTCTTGAAGGTTACTTATGAAAAGAAAGGGATTGCCAAAGTAAGTTGAAAATTTACAATTAATATCTCCAAAACAAAATGAATGTCTTTAAACTGAGTTAAGAACGAATTATTAACCATATCACATGACTTACTGAAATAATATTACCATTTACAATATACAGCATCAGTTGGAATTTCTTTTAACGAAATAGTATTACTTTCACATTATACAGTATCGGTTTAGATTTTTATTTTATACAGTATTAAATAACATCAGAAAGCATATACCAGAAACAGACACAGGAGGAAGAACAGAAGAACCATCTTCCAATTGAACCTTGAGCTCCTTTCATATTTTGAAGTGAGGCTCTAATAAATTAATCCAGGATTACAAACAATTGTCCAATAAAACACCTAAAAACCCAGACCGACTGTTATGCACAAGATGCTGACCCAACTTTTTTTTTTCTTTTTTTAAATATAAATACAATGCATGATGCAATAGTGAGAGAGAGACAGACAATGTTATCTACACACCCAAAATGCTGGGAGACTCCAACTATAAAAGAATCATATGTTGATTCTACCATAAATTCTTCTTTTTTTACACAGGTTTATTTCCAGATTGGCGGCCGGAAACCCCATTCCGGCTACCATCCATCCATGACTTTCCGCCAGTCATCTAAAAGACTGGCGGAATTTAGATTCAGGAAGTTAAAAGGATGTGTGATCCCCCAGTTCCTCTCAGGAGCGACTCGGACATTGACTTCTCTGGTGAGCGTGACAATGTAAGACCTGCATACATACCACAAATTCTGATAAACACGACAATTGTATTAGTATATTGCACCCACAAAGACGGGCTTTATTCCCAAAATTTATCGACAAATAAAATAAGGAAATTTGTGCATGCATAATAACAACGGAACCACTACTAAATTGCACCATTCTCAACCAATTTTCTAATTACGACAGATCTTCAGTTTTTTTTCCCAATGTCTTCAAAGATATTTTGTTGAGGAAAATGCTTACCCATCAGTTCAAACAACCTACTGAACAGAAACCCCAGCCATTATGAAATATTTCATCAGACAGATCCTCACAGGCATTAAACACATGTTAAGAGGTATTACGAGACACTTCCCCAGTGTCATTATTGTGAATAATAGAACACATTTGGAAGTGAAATTTGGATGTGTTAGATTAAAAAAATTGACCCTTTAGACTTGGCAACTGCAGGGATGCTTTACAGACAAGGTTGCTATCATCGCCTACTACAACTTCTGCTTACACTCAAGCAGAAAAACTGGCGCACTGTTCACCTAAACTAGCTGACAGAGTGACAGAGATATCTAAAACGCATATTTATTAATGAGGGACTTTTATCAACTTCAAAATTAGTCCCCACACAAAGCTTGTTAGCTTCTAGCCTCATACTTCTAGCTTGAAATGTCAAAGTTTATAGCTTTAATAATCATTGTAAGAAAATAAAGGATAGTGTAATGCTATTTTTGTACAGCCACTCAAAGCTTACCAAGGGGGAAGTTGTAAGTATTAGAATTTCTGACGTACTGTTGATAGTTCTGAAGATCTAAACTTTATTTTTGAAGGAATTACTTCAAATCTAGAGCACATAATTGACCATTCAGAGGGCTGAGGCACTTGAATAAAGAATGTGATGATTTTCAATAGTAATCACAATGATGCACGAAAATTCTTAAGTAAATTCTCTTTTCAAGCTTTTAATTATTCAAGCCACAATAAAAGAATGAAAATGCATTAAGCCACTCACACGTGGTTATATTCATGTATATATGTACATTTTCACCAAATAAGGGTAACTGCAATTTTATCAATATTGTTGTGTTATCAAGGAATAAAAGGTATCAGACCTCACTGATATTTGAAAGGACGGGACTTATATACAAGAATTTGTCAAGAAATGAAAGCATTCCAAAGATATAAAGTGCATGTGAAAATGTATTTAAAACTAGAAGGATACCTCTAGAATGCAAAACGAATAATTTGCAAGGCAAGATTTGGAGTCCGCCACTAAGTGGCGGTACCGCTGTTCTTAGTCCTGCTGCAATCTAAGGGGACCTGAAAGTTGGTGCAACATAGCAAGAACAAGGTAAAATGACTGTAATGCCAATCAAAAGAACATAGTTCAAGAAGTTATGATTCACAAGAGACATTACCTAGATTAAACCCTCACCCAGCATTCTGGTCAGAACCGCCACCTGGCATGAATTGAGGTGAATGTGCAGGTAGTAAGAATTGTGGCTGTTGTGGAATAGGTGTTGCAACACCTGATACAACCAACACGTTAGCCCCAGATCTACCTGTACAAAGTATAACTTTAAGATACCACTCGTCCACAATTGAGTATGTCTCTTGTGAACCAAGTTCACGTAAACTCTCTTTTCAAATATCACCTTTTAGCATATGAAGTATCACATTTAAAAGCTTGAGTTACTGTTTTATTCTTCTCAAAATCACTCAACAGTGACTTTGTATGCTAAACAGTATTACTTCGTATATTATACAGTGACAACGAGTTCACCATAATACTTCTGCAAACCAAGTTCAAATAGTTTAAATTGTCGAGCCAGCAAGCCAAAAAAACATTTACCTGCGGGATATGGTGTTGGAATAGTTGGAACAGAAGTTGTTGTCATTGCATTGACACTGGGCCCACCAAAATGCACTATCTGATGACCTGGCATTCCATATCCTGGCAATGCAGCGTAACTATGACTTCCTTGAACAGACTGGCTCAATTGATTATAAGGATACATTGTTGTGCCAACTGTTCCAGGCATGCCATATACTTGAAGGTATTGTTGATTTGAATAGGGATTGTAAACACCCTGCAAGAGAGAGTAAATACAATGTTATGATATGAACTAATATTGCATCATGAAGAACAATTCCAGAAGAAAGTTTAAATTGTCGACCTGAGGATAAGCGAATTCGGGGCTGTATGCAGCATACCTGCATCAGTAGAAGGGTGAATAATCAATTTAGTGAAATAGTTTACTTAGATTCAAAATCAAAAAAACCTATCAAATGCAAAATTAATATGGTAGCCATGACATCTTCAGAATAATGCACCGACCTAGGAGGAAATCCGCATTAAAATTAATACAAGTGTGGGTATTAACTAAATTGTTGGAATACATACACATGTGACAGTTGGAATTAACAAGTATCGCAGCCACAACAATAAATTATAGATTTTATAGAACTTTACAGGAGTAAAAAGTAACAAGCAGCATCTAAAGTTTAACATATCAGAGTGTATGTAGCTCACCCATATGGAGAATACATCAAGCCGCCTTGTTGAAACCCGTAAGTAACAGGTTGCTGGTAACCGAAATTTCCAACGTAAGCACTCCTAGCAGCTGGTACGCCTCCAAGGTAAGGTGTTGGAGATCTAAGGCGTCCTATGAGAATCAAAGACAGATATACATTACAATTTTGGATGACAGAAACAATCTACTGGTTTACAAAATCGAAATACAGACTCACATGTGATGCAAAATGATAATAAGTTAAAAATCCTTCTATGTATACATTAGATTATCTAGAGGTGGCTTTGTACTCATATATGAATGTCTTGAAAGTGATCAAACTCTAAAAAGACAAGTTCAGAAACCGTTAAATCAACACGATAAAATGTCTAAATTGGCATTTAATGGCAAGTGCTCGATTAAATTTCAACGACCAATATATATATTAACCATCACTTGGACTTTTCTAGTCAAAAGATTATTCAAGTAGTTCATATGCACCAATGGAAGCATACAGGTGCTTGATTAAATTTGAACGACCAATATATTAATCATCACTTGCAGCTTTCTAGTCAAAATATTATTCAAGAAGTTCATATGCAGCAATGGAATCATACACACAAAGTTTCAAAAGCAGGTTCTAGCTCAAGATAAATTACATTTATATATGGAATAAATGCTGGTCTTATATGAGATAATCTCCAATGAATCCAATAACATTATTTTCAGGTCGAACTGTCGAAGAGAATGAAATGTCATAAACCTATTTGTCATTCGCAGCATTCCAGGAGAATTTTAGAGTGAAATTTCAAAACTGAAAACTTCCAATCCTAAAGAATGTTTGACAAAACAAACAAGATAAATTACCAAAAGAAATTGTTGGCCGAGGTCTCCCCAGTGAAGCCAAATTACAGTTTGCTCGCCTCCCATCGATAATTGGTGTTGGATCAGCACATGCTCTTCTGGCTGATTCTGGATCCCGGAAAGTCACCTAAACCCTCCATAAAACACCATATTGGGACCCAAGTCATTCAAGTATCCACATTTCTACCTCAAGCACATTTAACAATTTTTATAAAGAAAAATCCCCATTTTGGCAAACTAAACAGTTGTGCGTAATCTAAGATCATCAGAATGCACAATCACCAAATAGACTTAACTTTTCACAAGAACCCGAATGAAAGATAAAAAATCAACAGATTGAAAAGCAGATTAAAATTCTCAAACAAGGTAATAGGAGCTCACAAAACCGTATCCTTTGGATCGGCCAGTATTCTTATCAGTGATGACTGCGGCCTCAAGAATCTCTCCAAATTGCTCGAAATACCGCCACATGGTTTCACTCTGAGTTTCCCAAGCCAGCCCTCCAACGAAAACCTTAGTGAAAGTGGTGTCCCCAAATGGAGAATTCATATACTGGAAACCACCTTGACCCGAACCCGAACTCGGGCCCGGAATCGGCTGCTGTTGCTGCTGATAAGCCATAATCGCTCGCTAATTAATCAAACCAAAGCGACTTTTTTCGCTTCCAACAGAAAGAGAATGGAAGAAAGCCCTAGACGAATAAAAAGGGTTTAACTATCTAATCACAGAAGGGGGAACGGCGATTCAAGTGATATTAAAGCCGATCGACAGTACCATTTTAGGAGGAAAACCTTAGAAAAACCTTAGCTACGGCTGAAAGCGATTGAAAAGCCATTTTTTTCTTTATTTAACTATATATACAAACGAGATTTGGAGGAGAGGAAAAGGGGTAATGGGTTTGAATTTTAAACTCACAGACGCAGAACGACGAGATCACGTTGCACGAAGATCGAGACAACCGAATTATAAACTAAAAAGCGCTAAAAATTATCAAAATAAACAAAAACAGCAGCAAGAAAAAAAAAACGAAAACCCTAATTCAGAGGCGGAAAGTGAAGGAAATAGAAGTGGGTCAAAACTCAAAACAGGGAAAAAGAAGGTGGGGTTGGATCAGCTGTACATGAGAGCATGGAAAGCGTACGTATGGACTATGATGAGAGTGGTAGGGAAAAGCCGAAAAGTTGAATCATCAAACGAATTTCAAACGCTGAGAAAAACACGAAATTAAATACTGATAATTGGATTAATTGGGGTTAATTCGAGAAATTGAAGAACAGGGAGAAAAGGTTTCTGGGTTTGAAATTATGATCAGGGAGAGGATGGTGGTGGTGGAGAGAGATGATCTGGAACAAGGTTGTCATGATTTTTTATTTTTTTTTCTTAAATTGGTTTTTATTTTTTTTGATTTAATAATTTAAAAACGAATATACAGGAATGGGAATTGGAATTGGGATTGAAGAGATGAATTGGGGAAGAAAAGGGAAATGACATTGGGGATATGGACAGGTGCTTCCCGATTTCCAAACATAGGAGAAATCCAGCTTGGCAGGGGCCCACTTTGTGGGCCATCTTCTTTCTTCCACCATCAACACGCCTGCTGGCTGCTGTTGCTAATTTGCTATTGAATTTTCGTTTTTACATTTATTCTCTTCCCTTTCAATTGTTGATTTATTGCAGTATTTCCTTCTTTTAGTTTTCTTTTCACTTTATTCTTGTAAAATTGTCCAGGTACATTAATTCATAAAAACAAGTGTAATTAGTGAATTAATAGGTAAAAGTATATGTGTAACACTTGTGTATATCAATGGATTCAGTTTTAATTTGGATGAACCATCAACACACTAAACCCTAAATCATGACCTATTCGGACCGGGTGAACCATGAACCATTCGGGCCGGGTTCGGGTTGAGCCCGGTAAAAAAAAAACTGAATTGAAATACAATTGCACCAAATCAAAATTGGTGCAAATGGTGCACAGGAAAATTTGCCAAAGTATATTCCCTCTGTCTCATGCACGTTTGGACATTTAATACTTACACAATATTTTGAGTGGGTCTCATGTACACCCAAATGTACTGTGCATTCATAGTGCATTTTAAAAACGTGCAACTTATTATATTAAAAATGCAACTTATTTACACTGAAGCGTGCAACTATTAATATGGAAAAATAGTTGCACGCTTAAGTATAAATAAGTTGTATTTTTCAGTATAATAAATTGCACGTTTCTAAAATGAACTATGAGTGCACGGTGCACCAGGGTGCATACAAGACCTAGCCCAATATTTAATGTAAGAATTGTAGAGGGCAAAGTGGTTTTAGTTTGTATAAAGTAACGACGACATGGGATATAATTTTTAAAATGTTGCTTGTTGGGAGAATATAATTGTAAAAAGTAATATTGCTTTAAAACCATTTATAAAAGGGGAAAATAAATATGAGACATACCAAAATAGAAAATGTTCAATTGAATACGAGACAAAAGGAGTATTGTTTAATTTAGATTTAAGTGACAACTTACTTTACGTACATAACATCGTTGTTGAAAATTTTGGTTATGAGATGTTTGAAACACTCATTTTTGACCAAATATTTGGAGGATCGAACTTTAATTTTTTAAAAAAATATTAATCGTGATATGGTCGTTCTAGTTGCGGAATAGATGATCGTGATATATTTAAAATCTCAAAATCAAATTTCGATAAATAAAAATAAATATGCAAAGAAGAGACGTCACAACTTCTAGTAAGAGGAATATTAGTAGGTTGGGAGTTTTTTTCACTTGTCCCACATTGGAAGTATGTAAGAAAAGTTCCTTGCATATATATGAGAGTAAGTTCCAGTTATTCAATTAAGGTGCATGTGGATCTAAATTCTAAATTCATGGACCATAGGCGTAGGGGCGGAGCTAGGATTTTGTGTGAGGGGGGCCAAAAAATATCATTCAACGTACACTAATAAATGTCCGTTAACAAAATTTAGATATTTTATATTTGCATTAAAATATATTAATATTCATTGTTAAAAATGTCTCAAATATATAAGTATGTCCTCATCTATAAAAAAATTATGATATTTTTTCTCTTGCATATATGAAAATCTTTTATAATTGATGTTATATAATTTTTTTTTTTGCAATTTGTTTGTCAACAATTTGCAAGAAATTAATAGTCTATTTTTATCTTTTAAAAAATAGAGCACAAAATATGATTTAATAGTACATGGTCCAATTTCATATACTCGTATGTACCTCCTTCAGTATAAGTCTTGAAGTGCTTATGCGCTGCTTGAGAAAACAACAAAAGGAAACTTGAATGGTGAAAAATTTTCTCAACATCAATTTATGGCCTTCAAAAAAAATTCGTTATTTAATTCAACTAAAAGAAACATATTTTAGATTTGGGCTTAGACAGTGAATTGAGGGACTATAAAAAACAGGTCCAACTTATAAACTCAACTCAATTGCTAACCCATTTCCTATATTATATAGAACTATACACATAATTAGTAACTAAAAACGAAAATAGGTGGGGGGCATGGCCACCCTAGTGGTGTGTGTGGCTCCGCCCCTGCATAGGCGCACGCCCGCGCTCAGGCCCGGGTCAGACTTTGGGGCCCATCTAATTTTTGAAAATTGATCAAGGCTTATCTTAGATTGAAATTGAATTGATCGGAGCTTATCTGTAAGATTTTTCTGAACATGGATGTTTGGTAACCCGCCTCTATTGCTAATTTGCTATTGAATTTTCTTTTTTTGACATTTATCCTTTTCTCTTTCATTTGTTGATTTATTGCAATTTTTCTCTTTTCACTTTATTCTTGTAAAATTGTCCAGATACATTAATTCATAAAAATAAGTATAACTAGTGATTTTTTTTGGTAATAGATAAAAAATATATTATTTAATTTAGATTTAAGTGACGGTTTATTTTACGTTCATAACATACTATCACATAATAATTTGTCTTTTGTAAAGTATGGTTTAATGGTTATGGAGGATAATATATAATTTATTCGAGGGAATGGGTTATGTATCAGTTATTCAAGAAAATAGGTTTCCTTCATCTAATTTTGTATAAATTTAGAGGGAGGGATAGAGACAATATGAATAATAATTGGGCTTAGAATAATTGGGTCGGGAGTGGGTCTCCTGTGCACCAAGTGCGCACCGTGCACTCGGGTATATGAGTAACTCATTAAGAAAATGAGACCTTGTCATTAGTGAAAATGAGGATCCACAATAAAATAGGCAGGGTCAAAGTGAGTGCACGGATATATAATATGTGCATCAAGTGTATATGAGACCTTGCCGAGATAGTACATGTTACACTATATATGTTTGAGAGTTCAAAATTTCCTTATCGTTTATTTTACACTAATGTATGAAAATTAATTTTTTTCTAAAGTTACCCTAAATTTAAAAACTATTGAATTTTTCTGTTAAAATTATTACTCCCTCCGTCCCAAACTTGATTTCCTGTTTTTCGTTTTGGGCATCCCATAGTTGATTTTCTATTTCCTTAAATGGAAATATCTACTTTATCACTTTATCACATAAAATACTAATAAATAACTCTTTTTAACCTCAATTACCCATCACTTTATCACATAAAATACTAATAAACAATTCTTTCTACCCCAACACTTTATCACTTTTTCTTAAAACCCTAGCACACAGTAAATAGGAAATCAACTATGGGACGGAGGGAGTATTAAATTGGAAAATTAATTTTTGAAAGAAATATTAATAAATAATACAGTACTAATAAATTTGAAAAAAAAAATCTTGAAACATTTACATAGTATATTATTGAAAAATTCTTGGAATAAATATTAATTTTTATAAATGATAATAAAAGTATTTAAAAGAGTAAAAAAGTCGTTTTATACTATAATTATTGTTATATAATTTTCTTAGTTAGTATAAAATATTGTTTATACTACAATCATTTTAGATTGGATGGTGTATAACTTTTTATTACTATTTTGAATCCTTTCATATTATGAATAATTTTGGTCCCATACATGTACCAAAATTAGTTGGGCGAAACTCATGTATTTGTTAAAAAGAAAATTCCATTACTTTGATGGGTAAAATAAAGTTGTTAATATATATAAGGAAAAGTGTCAATTTAGGGTCTGAAAGATGGTAAATCTATCAATTTAAGGTTTGAATTTTTTTCTATTGATTCAAGGTCTGGAAGATAGAAAACTATCAATTCAGGGCTTGAAAGATAGAAACTATCAATTTGAGGCTCACACATTTTAAGACCATGTTTGACACTTATATTTTATATCATTATTTCATGTCCTTATTTTTTTATTTTTAGGGTTTAGGGTTTAGGGTTCATGGTTCAGGGTTTAGGGTTTAGGGCTTACGGTTCAGGGTTTAGGGTTTAGTGACAAACATGATCTTAAAATATGTAGGCCTTGAATTGATAGTTTCTATCTTCCAGACCTTTAATTGATAGTTTTCTATCTTCCAGACCTTGAACCAATAGGAAAAATCTTTCAAACTTTAAATTGATAGATTTACCATCTTTTAGACTCTGAATTGACAAAACTCTTATATATAATTATAAGTATAAGAATCATTATGGCCCAGGTTATTAGCACCCATTTTTTAAGAAATACACATTACTTATATTAGTTCACCCTTCACCATATTAGTATACCACCAATTAGCCTTTTAAATTACCCTTCTTTCTTAAATCCCTTCATTCATCTTCAATTCGAAAAAATCAAAACACGGACCTCATAAAGGAAAAGATTATCGTTCTAATCTCCTACATATGCCCCCGTTGTCATCTGGACGATTTTTTTGTGTTTTAAGAATTCAAGACTGATTTGCTGATTTTTTAATGATTTTCGTAAAAATAATTCGAAAGTTTCATGCTTTCTTGGAAAAATATTATGAAATTGTCAAAGATTTCGAGAAAATACATTAGAAAAAAAAATTAAAAAAATCTGAGAGTTTTCGGAACAAATTTTCGAAAAAAAAACACCAATTTTTGAAAAAATATTTCGAATTCTACTAATTTTTTTTTTCAAAATTTCTACAAAATGTCAAAAACTTAGGTGTGAATTTATTCAAATTCTATTGGGGTAAATGGATGTATGGGATTACAAGAAAGAAAAAAAGAAAAAAGGAATAATTATAACATTATATTTGTGTTTTAAAATTTAAAAATTAGATGAGTGATGCATTTCTTAATATTGGGGGTGCTAATAACATGGACCATTCATTTATATACCTTTCTTTTAACAGTTATGTCTTATCAAAAGAAGCTCGCATCTATGCACTCAAGGCCAAAAATATTATACGGGCTTTCATGAACCATTAATCAAATAATTGAGCATGGACTAGACCCATAAAATGGGCCGCATGTAATGTGTAACTAATATATAATGATCACTGTGAATATAAATTTCACATATTAACATGGAAGCATTGGGGAAAATTTTACTATATTACAACCAGTTTTCATTTTACTATACATACATTAATATCATTGGCAACAAGCTTTCATTTATTTTATTTTTATTTATTATATTGGGAAGAGATTAGTTGCTTTTAAGTGGTAGAATTTTCGGGAAAATAGCTAACAAACTTTGTTTCTATCACATGCAAATCACGTGCCAATAAAGTTTAATTGTTTTTAAATTTATAGATTTTTAATTTTAGTTTTGATTTAATTTATTAGGTTATTTACACTTATGTAATTTAATTGATTAAAACGTACAAAAAATAGTCAGTGCCCACGTAGTGAAGATATCAAAAACCCATAAATTTTACCGCCACGTGACTTGTATGTGACCGAAACAACGTTGTTTACGATTTTTCGATGAAAATTAGATAATTAATTTAGTTATGGAACCAAAATCGGACAGTTAAATTTTTTAGGGCGAACGATAAATAAATTATGAGATCAAAAAACTTTTTTTCTCAAGAGTTACCAGTATCACTATAGTTTTTTTTTTTTTTTTTTTGACAGGATACCAGTATCACTATAGTGAATAAAAAACTAATGCTAATTTAGAAATCCAGGGTTATTTAACACGTATGGGCTTCATTGGCCCATCAATAATTGGCCCATCAATAACTAAAGGTTCTATGGGCTTGGCCCAGAAAATATTATTAATTGTTGATTTCTTTGACCCCTTGTGGAGTATATTGGCTTGGCCTGCCGGCTGCTGGGGATTCATTACGTCATTTAAATATTTTACACTGTATTTAAATTTTATTTTTCTGGAAATGTAAAATATCTCACTCTCGAGATTAAATTCTTCAATTAAAAATATAATTTACTTAAGAAAATATTTAATTTTTATTTATATTACTTATGAATAACATGTACATGTATACATCAATACAAATATAGAGTTATTGATTTAAAAAACTAATTTATTTTTAAATAAATATCTATTTATATATTTATAATATGAATGGAGTTACTTATGTAAACATTTTGTCATATTCGTATATACACTCAAGAATGTGAGAGTTTCTAGAACACGCATAAAAATATAGAGATATATTGAATCAAAAGAATCAGTATTGAATTAACAAGGTTGAATCAAAGAGTTGATTACAATCTGAGAGTTGGTTACAATCTTGAAACTGAAAAATAACAAAGCAAGTTTCTAAATCCTATTCTCACCTATTTATAGACACTACACTAAACAATAAGTGACTAAGAGTATTAGTAAGTATATACAAATGTATTAGTTAAAATTTTAACACTATATATCTCTTGACCCCCCCTCAAAATGGGAGTGGAGGTTGATAAGGCCCATTTTGGACTTGAATTGATTGAATAAAGCTAGCCCTTGTGGCTTTGTGAGAAGATCAGCAACATTCTCACTTGTTGGAATTTGAATTATCTTCAAAACCCCTTGTTGTATCTTCTCCCTTGTGAAGTGGTAGTCAATTTGTATATGTTTTGTTTTCTCATGCAAAACCGGATTATGAGCAATGCAGAAGGCAAACCTGTTGTCTGTGTAGAGGATTGCTGGTTGAGGATGTGAAATTCTTAGATCTTTTAAGATGTAAAGTATCCATTGAACTTCACAAGCTGTAGAACACATTGCCCTATACTCTGCTTCTGTAGATGATCTGCTCACAGTTGTTTGTTTCTTGGATTTCCATGATATCAATGAATCTCCAAGGTAGATGGTGTAACATGTGATGCTTCTTCTAGTGGCTTCACACCTAGCCCAATCTGCATTTGCAAAGGCTTGAAGCTTAAAGGAGTTGTTTGAAGAATATAAAATGCCTTGTCCAATAGTGGACTTCAAAATATCTGAGTAACCTATGTGCAGTTTGAAGATGTCCAGTGGTAGGATTACTCATGTATTGAGAGAGGGTATGAACTGTGTAAGAGATATCAGGCCTTGTAATGGTGAGATAGAGTAATTTTCCCACAAGGGTTCTATACTCTGATGCATTCTCTAATAGAGAATCATCTTTTGATGTAAAACTGATCTTTGAATCCATTGGAGTGTTGCATGGCTTACTATCAAGATAACCATAATCTGTAAGTAAATCCAAAACATATTTCCTTTGGCATAATTGAATACCCTTGTCACTTCTTGCAATTTCAATGCCAAGTATATAGTTCAATACACCAAGATCCTTTATTGTGAATTTATCATGTAGAAAGGACTTAACAGAAAGAATCTCAGTAATAGTGGTTCCAGTGATGATTATATCATCCACATAGCATAATATAATTGTAAAATCAGAACCAGACAACTTTGTGAAAAGAGATGTATCAACTTGTGACTGAATAAAGCCAATAGAAAGCAATGTTTCAGAGAGTTTAATAAACCATTGCTTACTTGTCTGTTTTAGGCCATATAAACTTTTATTGAGCTTGCAAACAGTATTTTCAGGAACAGAATAATCAGGTGGAGGAGTCATATAGTCTTCCTCATCAAGATCACCATGTAAAAAGGCATTGTTCACATCACATTGGTGTATGCACCGATTCTTAGCCACATCAATTGATAAAAGAATCCTAACAGTGGTTATTTTTGCTACAGGGGAGAATGTATCAAAATAATCTATTCCCTCCTCTTGAGTATATCCTTTGGCTACTAATCTAGCCTTGTACCTTTCAATACTACCATCAGGCTTGTACTTAATCTTATAAACCCATTTACAACCTATGGTGTGTTTCTCTTCTAGTAACTGAACTAGGGACCAGGTATTAGTTCTTTCCAAGGCTTGTATTTCATTTTGCATGACCACATTCCAGTTCTCATCTTTACTAGCTTGCTTATAGGTTTTAGGCTCTATGTGTTGTGTAATAGAAGCAGTAAAAGCCTTATGAAAATCACCCAACTTGTCAACAGACAAGTAGTTTGAAATAGAATAGGGAATACTGGAATGTTTGGTTAAATTAACAGCCTTGGGATTTACAGAACCATGTAAACAAGTTTTATACACATCAAGATAAGAATGGGTGTTTTTAATTCTAGATGAACTTCTAAGATTATCCTGATTATTTTGCTCATTCTCTCCTAGCTGATTAACCACTGGATCACTATCAGAATCATCAGGAATTTTATCAACAGAAACACCAGAAATGTCATCATGTAAATCTTGATGAACCACATTGTCATTTGCATCATACTTATGCCCATATAAAGAATCATTCACTATATCATCAGTATCAGAAAAACATCAGAATGAACAGAAGATGATGCAGATGACATTTGTATAAAAGGGAAAACATTTTCATGAAATCTCACATTTCTAGAAATGAAAATGTTACCAGTAGCAATATTCAGCACTCTATACCCTTTTGTCCCAAAAGGATAGCCCAATAGCACACAATTTATTGCTCTAGGATCAAACTTTGACCTGTTAGAAAGTAAAGTACTAGCAAAGCAAAGACAGCCAAAAGTCCTTAGATAAGAATAATCAGGAAGTTTGTTGTGTAGAATTTCAAAAGGGGATTTTGTTGGTCCCGAAAAATCTAATTTATAACTCGTAAAATCTCAATGGGAGGTGACTTTAAATTTTTTTCGAATGTGCGTAATGCAGATTTGCTAAAGTATGTATGACAATTAATATTAAAGCAAATAAGAACACACGTATTTTTATAGTGGTTCGGAAGAACTTGTCCTACATCCACTCTTCCCTTCATGAGGCACCAACTTAACCAACAAATATTTATGGAGCTCTCACTCAACGGGACTTATCTCCCTCACGGGATCGCCTATAGATGTTTAATGAGTTCTCACTCTCTCGGGACTTATCTCCCTCACGGGATCGCCTACGGGACTTATCTCCCTCACTGGATTGCCTACCCTCCCTTACGGGATTGCTTCTTAACTATCTCACTTAACCACTAATTTTCTCTCTCAAGAAATGGTATGGGTTTGATGTTATTTCAAACTAGGTGAGATTTTCTCTTACATTGTTTTAGCATTTAAGCTAAGGTTGGGAAAATCTCTCTAAGCTTAGGATATTACATTTATGCTTAGATGTAATGAAGAACACTCTTGGGTAAATTTGAATATAAAATGCTCTGTGTTCTTGAATGGAGATGCTTGAATATTTGGCTTTAATTTTCACTTTGCAGCATCCTCCATTATCTTCTTTTGAAGATAGTGCAATGCATTTATAGTGTGGATTTGAATATTACCGTTGGAGAGTAAATTCAAATCCATACTAATAGTTTTCCAGCTTTTCTTTGTCCCTTTGCACTTTTGCTTGCAGCTTTATGTCACATCAATAAATGTGTTGTCATCTTCTCATTGGCCAGCTTTTTGTGTGTATAACGGATCAAATCAGCCCGCCAGATTACTGTTCGTCTCTTCTGATTCTGGTTGCCTGATCTGATCTGCACGCTACCTGATCAGATCGAACGGTAGCTGATCAGTTTGCACGGTACCTGATCAGATCGCACGGTACCTGATTAGATCGCACGATACCTGATCAGTTTGCACGGTATCTGATCAGATCGCATGGTAGCTGATCAGATCGCATTTCTTCATCTGATTCTGATTTCTTCTCGGCTGATTTCTGATTTCTTCACAGCATTACATTAGATTTTATTCCTCACAAATCAACATGTTTCTTCTTGTTCAGCTCATCAGTTTGCATGGAACTCATCAGTCTCGTCTTCTCTTGATGAGTTTCCCCTCAACTTGTTACCTGTAAGAATAAAACTAAGTCTAGAAACACAAGCTTTCTATACAACTTAGTTTGTCCTATTACAAGGTGTTTTGACATAATAATCAAAACTAAATTTATCCCAACAGATTTGTTTCCCAAAACAGAAGAGGGTATTCTGTTAATTAAATGGGCAGCTGTTTGAATACAAAAACTCCAATATTTTAGAGGCAAATGAGATTGAAAAATCAAAGATCTTGCAACTTGTAAAAGATGTTGGTGTTTTCTTTCCACTATACCATTTTGCTGTGGAGTCTCAACACATGAAGTTTGATGTATGATTTCATACTCATGATAAAAATCAGATAAAAGAAACTCAGTTCCATTATCTGTTCTTATCTTCTTAATTTTGGTACCAAACTGAGTAACAACCATGTTATAAAAGTTTTGTAAAGTAAATTTGACATTACTTTTAACTTTCAAAAGATAGATCCATGTGCATCTACTGAAATTATCAACTATTGTCAAGAAGTATTTCTGATTAGACACTGAAGCAACAAAAAAGGGACCCCATACATCACAATGTATTAAATCAAATATTGCATGAGTAAGAAAAGTATTATGTGGAAAAGATAACTTCTTCTGCTTGGCCAATGGACAGATATCACAAACTTTATTCACAATTTCAGTACTGTTTACAGCTAATTGTTTGATTTGTAACATCTTTTTAGTAGAAATGTGACCTAGCCGAGAATGCCATACAGAAAAATCACATTTATTCAAAACAACAAATGCAGACTTTACAGGTTTAGTGCACTTCAAATGATATAAGCCTCCATGTTGGTCAGCAGAACCAATCACTTTCCATGTTGTGCTGTCCTGCAAAACACAATGTGAGGCAAGAAAACTAACAACACAGTTTGAATATCTTGTTATAGATGAGAAATGGACAATAGATTGAAAGTAAACTCAGGAACATAAAGCACATTATACAATGTTAAATGCTCATTCAACCTGATATTACCCATAAAAGTAGTTGATGTAAAAGAATTGTTTGGAAGTTTGATTTTAATATCAGAAGGCTCAGGTGGGGATGTAAAAAATGCAAGATCATGTATCATGTGGTCAGTTGCACCAGTGTCCAGAATCCATGTATAACAATCAACATTATTATCATTAACAATATTGAAACAACAGGAAGTACCTGAGATACCTGCTTGCTGGACAACATTAGCTTGTTGTGGAACCCCTTCAACAAATGCTCCAACTATAGAATGATCAGCTGGAGACTTCTGTTTCTTAGCAAACTCCATGAATTGATTAAACATCTCTTGTGTATCTAAGGGATTAGAATAAACAACTACATCTTCAAAACAAACATCAAGTTTAGACTGAACATTATGAGCATTGGGATTTCCATTCCCATTTCTAGGACCTCTAGGGCCATTCCAACCAGGGGGATACCCTATTATTTGGAAGCACCTGTCAACAGTATGACTAGGCCCTCCACAATGAGCACAGGTAAGAGGCTTCTTCTTGTCTTTATAGAACTTTGCATTCTTATCAAGCATAGCAATACTATCAGATTGAGCAGTAACAGGATCACATTTTAAAGCCCTCTGAGACTCTTCTTGAAGGAAAATGGAATACACTTTAGCTAAAGACATCTTCCTAGACTGCATCAAAATCTGAGATCTAATAGCCGCATAGGATTCATCTAACCCAATCAAGAACTTAACAATAACATCTCTTTCTTGAGTCTTAGCTACAGCCTTAGGAATTTCACAAGTACACTGACTCAATATGCACCACAATTACATTGCAAAACAGGGCGAAAACTCAACCATTCATCCCAAAGAGATTTGAACTGATTATAGTAAGATACAAGGGACTGATTACCCTTAGAAATATAACTAATCGATTTTTCTAACTCATAAACCCTAGTATCATCAGATTGAGTGTACCTGACATGTAATTCGGTCCAAACATCTTTGGCAACAGTAAAATACTGGAGAGTCCTCTTGATATCCGACTTAATTGAGTTGAGGATCCACATCAGAACCAAGTCGTTGGCTCTTACCCACGCAGCGTGGATCACCCGATCAGAACCTTCCTCTGGAATCGACAAAGACCCATCGATCAACGGAGCTTTGTTCTTGACACTCAAAGCTCTCTTCACCGCATTACTCCAGCTGACAAAATTAGTCCCATCCAATGGTTCGAGGACAATGGAAACCGCCGGATTATCATTCGGGTGAAGCGCAAGAGGGGATAATGGATTATCTACCGGATTGAGGGAAACACCATTGTACACCATCGAAGAAATCAAAAAAATCGTGAAAAATCACGGACAAATGAGTATAGAACTCAAAAGAAACCGTGAAAAATCACACAGAAATGAGTATAGAACTCGAAAAATTGATCAAGAAGATCAAGGAAAGCAGCGGAAAAGAATCGAATTTAATCGACGCAAATCGCAATCAACGAAATTCACCCAAGTAACGATAAACAATTGCAAAACCTAAAGCATATCAGAAGAATTCAGGAGACGAATTCATTAACTGATACCATATTGAATCAAAAGAATCAGTATTGAATTAACAAGGTTGAATCAAAGAGTTGATTACAATCTTGAAACTGAAAAATAACAAAGTAAGTTTCTAAATCCTATTCTCACCTTATTATAGACACTACACTAAACAATAAGTGACTAAGAGTATTAGTCAGTATATACAAAGGTATTAGTTGGAATTTTAACACTATATATCTTTTGAAGATAGACTATTAATAAATCAAATTTGTTCAATTAATTCGAAAGAAAAATATAAAGAATAAATGACTAAGGAATAATGAATCAAATTTGATCAATTAATTCGAAAGAACAAAAATAAAGAATAAGGCTAAGGAATATTGATAGATTTTAATCCGTTTTCGCAACCTGTCCAATGTGTTGTTTCATACATAAATTTGTATTAAATTCTAAAATTCGTATAAAACGGTCTCATCATGAGGCAATTTACAATATAATGCAAATTAACACTTATCCTTTTTAAAGTGTTACAACTTTAATGCTTAAATTATGTTCCGTCTGAGACGTCTCGTACAAGTGTGACAAATCTTAATCTGATTATTTATGATAATTAAAAATGGGTTTTGTGACGAATCTTTTTCTTATTGCGTCAACACTAGTATAAACTAGAAAGTGATTAGCAACTTGACCAACTTTTGTAATTTATAATTAAGACAACAATAGTGGTAATAAAAAATCCTCCAATTAAATATTTAATCTATTGATGTCTTTTCTGTTTTCCTTATTAAATTGAATTTTCTAGGTACATGAGTTAATTACGGTCCCATATACACCATTAAATTGTCAAGTCCAATAAATGATTGTCAATTCTTTTATATCATACATTGTATACTTTTTAATTGAGGAAATTGTTTAATAACAAGGTTATTATACTTGGAATAAATGATTAAATCTAGCCCATACTTTTAAAATTTCATCAATTTTAGCATATATTTTTTATCTCTTTAAATTTAGCACATATTTTTACTTAATATTTAAAAATATCCGACTCACTATTTTCGACAAGGTCCGTCTGATATGGTTACCGGAATCCACCTATCTTATTGGCGCGTAACTATTAACTGGTGATTACCACCTAGGATTTAAATTAAATTTATCACCACCTAGGATTAGAAAACACGAGATATAAAAACATCTCGGGTCACTATTTTCTAATTTTAAGTGGTGATATTTTTTATTTTTTTATTTTAATATTTACACATCGGTAAGAAAAGTTAACTCCGATGAGCACATCAAACGAATCTTATCGAAAATGGTGATTCGGGATGTTTTTAAGTATTAAGTGAAAATATATGTTAAATTTAGAGAGAGAAAAAAATATGTGCTAAAATTGATGATAAACCAAAAGTACATGCTAAATTTAATTATTAGGCCTTATACTTTAATAAAAGTTTTGTTAAATAATATAGGTACATTTATCTCAACTATATATGTGGTGCATACGAATTTGATATTTTAATTGCTTGAACAGTTTAATTTTGTGGTTTTTATTCTTTTTAAAATATGCAATTCTACATTAAAAATATGATGATAAAAATGATTTTAGGTGTTGCACATTTCGAAAATTTCAAAAGTACGGAAGGAACTTGCTAAGTGTCGTTTGACCCAAAAATTTGTGTTGCCATGGCCCATTAACTAATGTTGAATTGTTTGAAATATATATTTTAGATTTAACTGTAAATAAAATTATTATTTCTTATTTAATTGCAATTTAATTTTTGGCACATCGCCTGCGCCATATGCGAACAATCAGTTATAGTTATAGAATCAATATAAAATATTTTGTTACAACATACTCCCTCCATCTAATTTTTTAAGTGAAACTTGTCATTACTTTTGTCCCAATATTTAAAAGAATTTTTTTTAAATACTAATAAATAATTATTTTTACTTTATCACTTTATCTAATAAAATATTAATAAACAATTTATTCTACTCTCAACTACCAATCACTTTATTACATAAAATACTAATAAACAATTCTTTCTAATTTATCACTTTATTACTATTTTAATAAATTCTTATGAACAATTAAAAACCCTTAAAGAATAGGATAGAGGTTAGTATATGAATTTGTATCCACTTTTTTTTTTTTTGACAGGGAATTTGTATCCACTTAAACTTAATTTAAATGACTTTATTTACAACCGTTGTCTCCACCTTAAAAACCTAAATTTAATTTATAAATAACACTCATACTCCTAAAACTCCATCCGTATTGTCCCCTCTTGTGATAGTTATAGTTCTGATTACGGTACATTTGCGATTTCAGGTGGTTCTCCTCTTGTGGTGGTTGCAATTTCGGTCTATAACAAAACAAAAAGATTTGTCATGTGCCCGGTGATAGAAAGAACTATTGTAATCGATTATCTTATAAAATAATTGTAATTGATTACCTTTTCAAAAAAAAATTATTGCTCAAAATAAATAAAAAATTGAATGTTCTTATTTAGTTTAATTATTTCATAAGTGGTAAAAGAACAATTTCACACTCTCAAACAAATCCCTTACAAACATCTTTAAATTACATCTCATAACACTAATATTTACACACAAAAATATTTATTTTTTGTCCCATTCTTTAAAATTGATCAAATCACGCTCAATAAAAAGTAACTTTAATTACACATCTTAATCATAATAAATAATTATCCTTATTAAAATCCGTGTTAATTTAGCTTAAGCAATAAAATAAGATGAAGGTAGTATTATATTTATCCTTTTCTTTTTGCAGTAAATACCAGAAGGACGTATGCATACAAGTGTTGGGCAAAACAAATTTTGAAAAAAAATAATTGAAACTTATTTATAATATAAAATTTATATCTCTACACTTGTTAACTGATATTATTACATTTATAAATTAAGATCATAATATTAAATGTTATTGATATTAATTTATAAAAATAGTGATATCAATTTATAAGTGTAATGATATCCGTTTCATACTATGAATAAATTTCACAGGAAAATTTGTATTTTAAAAAATATATACAGTGTACATTTTTTATTTTTTCAAATCTGACCGGTCACAAAGATGAATATTAGAACGCGTATCTTTTGACTATTTATTTCTTTGAGAAAACTATTAAGAAAATGGCAAAATTACATATGAAATTGGTTTATCGTGCACCACTAATACTATTGCTTGAAGAAATTAATACTATAATTGTTATAATATTAGTTTTTACAAACAATAGCATGAGTGGTGCACGGTAAATCAGTTTCACATGGAACATTCTCTAAGAAAATAACACAATAATTTTAATATCATAATTTCTTCTTATCCAATTTACCTAACAACTTGGGATGGGGACCCTTACTATTTGATTGTACTGTTATGGTTGCACTTGCATGGTACCTTGAATCTTCCATTGTACACATATGCCTTTGGTCCCATTCCTTTCATTCTTGTCCCCTTTCATTGATAGTGCATTATTATCTATCACTTTGCAATGCTTAATTGGATTTTTATTTTTTATTTTTTTAAAAAAAAACAGGAAAATCACCTATAAGTTGTGCTTGCAAACAAGATTCCAAATCAGTTTCTTTTTTCTTTTTCTAAATTGAGTCTATCAATTTTGAAAAAAGAAAAAAAAAAGATTATGCATTGTTCAATTGAATTCGAAAATACTCTCATGAAAAATTGTAGGTTTGATTCTTTTCGGAGGTGTACGAGTGGTCTCTCGTGACTGTGGGTGAACCAATACTCATTTTCATATAAATAAGTTTTAAACGTCTTGAATATACAAAAAGCAAAATGTGCAACTATTTCAAATGAAACATGCAACTATGTTTCCATATTAATGATTAGACTTTTCTCAGTAAATAAATTGCACTTTTCAAAGATAACTAATTCTTGACGTTTAAAATGAATCCATGAAACAAGACCACCGCATCTTTGCTGCATAAAAAGACCTAGCCGAGGTTTATATAATATAAGTGTAACTGTTTGTTATTGTACTCGATGTTGCTCTAATTTAATCAATATATATATCGATATTTGAGTAATTTATAGAAAAATAGAAAAGAAAAAGAAAGGAAAAAAGTGCATTCCTAGTACCAATCCATTTATGGCCTATCCACAGTCCACACCATATTGCAAGACTATACCAATTGTTATTTTTCTACGAGTCATCTAACCAACCTTAGACTATATCCACTCTCATTTTTTCCCTACCAATTTAGACTGCGTGCATTGCATACTGCCGTTGATGCAACTTTGATCAATTCTAATAAGTTCATTAAAAAAATTAATTTATATTAATAAAACTATAAAAATATTAATTTATATGCTAAATAGTACTCCATCCTCCATCCCCCAATTATATATGTTTGTTTTCCTTTTATGGATGTCCCAAATATATATATTTGTTTTTAAATAAAGTAACTTTTTCTAATTAATTTACTAATATAACCTTATGCATTAATTATGTTGGAAACTATAACAATCATTAAATAAGGGTATAATAGAAATTTGGTTTGTTTAATTTAATTTTCCAATACAATTTCTTAATCTGTGTGAAAAGTCAAACTAAACCTATATATTTGGGATGGAGGGAATAATATCAACTATTTTTTTTTTTACACACAAACTTTTCTCGCGCAAAAAAAAAAATTAAAAATTGACGTGGTCAAAATAAATTGCACCAAGTGTACAATAGGTGAGATCTAACTCTTCATTAATTTAATGAGTTGGGTATGTTGTGAATTTTGTTCACCGTGAAATT
The DNA here is from genome assembly GCA_037126765.1 of Stenogyne calaminthoides. Classification (NCBI taxonomy): domain Eukaryota; kingdom Viridiplantae; phylum Streptophyta; class Magnoliopsida; order Lamiales; family Lamiaceae; genus Stenogyne; species Stenogyne calaminthoides. Next base: position 30,030,813 of record JBBCBC010000022.1, on the reverse strand, counting down.
AATTTTTTTTTTTACAGACATACTCTTTAGTAATATAAGTCACACCTTTCAGTTATCACTACGACACTCTTTGCTATAATATAAGTTACACCCTTCACTTTTATGAGTAATACTCTTTATAGTAAAAAGTCACACCCTTTACAGTAAAAAATCACACTCTTTAATAATATAAGTCACACTCCTTAACCAGTTTTACCGTGAAACTTGTTCACACTATACTTTGTCTAATTTAATTAGAGAACCACATTATTGATTCCCTTTTTTTCTGCTGGCTCGTTAACTATTTAGATTGTGAAAATTGCTGTAACATACATGTATATATATATATATACACACATATATATACCAAAACTATTCTTAATTTTCTTTTTCATTTATTTTATTTATTACTATGTAAAAACTCATCTTTCTCCTCCTAATTCATTTCCCTATCCTCTCAAATCATCATATTTTACATGAATTCAAAATTTGCACATTTTAAATTTCGAATGCGTTTGTGAAATTTATTACGATATAAGAGAAAAAATACTTCAAAATGTACAATTCAGACACTGTCAACATTGACGTACAACCAAAAAATTTCAAATCTTAAAATTGTACATGCACACTATTTCTATATATTGTTGCTTACATACGGGAAATTAAAACATTTTGGTCAAATTTTTATACTTAATAGATTATATTTTTAGAGTAAGTTCCCCTTTTGAATTAAGAGCTCTATGTTGACTTGATGAGGTGGAATAAGGCCGCCATCTAAGCGGTCTGCATTTCCCCAATTTCAAAATATCCCATTTCAACTCAAATAGGGTAGTATGCATCTAAATGCTGTGCGCTTTGACAAAACATAAAGGAAGGAATTTTGACTTTAATAAAAAATAGTTTGAATAATTATATATATGTCAATACGTTGCTCAATTAATTAAAAAAAGAATGATATTTTCTTTGACTGGTCGTTCAAGAAAATTAAATTGTAGCAGTTAATTTATACATGTCCAAAAAGTACTCTGTTCCATACAGTAGGATCTCCTCAAGTTTCATCATATTGACTCCAACTCAGAAATGTTCCTATTATTTATTTTATATTTTAAGAGTATGGTTTAGATTTAACTTAAAAAAATTGTAACGATAGTTTATATGTGAGGATCCAAGAATTTGTGGTCAAAATTTAAAAGCAGTGGGTGGGTGTGGGGTACAATGTGCTTCCATTTTGACGCACAATGCAACTTGTTCACCGGCGCAATTTCGGCGGTTGTCCTTTCCTTTTGAGTGGGGATTTTGGGTATATTCTCTTGTAATTTTGATCGATTATTTTGCTTCACTTTTTCGCATTCCTAATTTCCTATCATAGGTTTTAGTTATTTTGGTATATTTCGAATATATATATATAGAGAGAGATTATAGAGGACACTATATTTAGCAAAATTAGAACATTATTTCGAATTTGTAAATATTAATCCCTACTTTTATGGGCTTGCAAAATTAAAATACTATTATCTTTTAAGTTGAGTAAATCTATGTCAAATTTGACCAACTCTCACGTAAGGGATCAAATCGGGATTGGATTCTAGCATGAGTTTTGATCCACATTTGGTGAAATTTGGTCTAAATTTGCTCAATTTTAAAGATAGTATATTAATTTTGTAAATATATAAACGTGTCTTAGTTTTACTAACATTATAAGTGTTAGTAAACTTAAATAAACGAATTAATTACGCGCCTGAACTTTTAGATGAGACAAAAAAAAATTATGGTATCAGAGCCCACTACAAGAAAATGAAGAATTGTCTACCAAAATTTTAAAATGCCTATGAAATTTTTCTACAAAAATAATTTGGTCCTTAAAAATGACTATTGCCTAGGATTTGTCTACCAATTTTTTAAAAAATCTATGAAAAGTTACCTACACAAAATAATTTTCTAGGCAAACAAATTACCTACCATGAAACTACCTACACATTCCTAATTTTCGTAGGCAAACTAATTAACTACAAAAAATAATTCCATCTAGGCAACTTACATTTTTGTAGGCAATTATATTTGTGGTTTAGAAATGACTTACAAATAAATTTACCTACGAATTACATTCTATAGGCAAATTTACCTATGAATAAAAATGCCTAGATAAATTGAAATATTCCCTAGACAATCCTCTATTTTTTGGAATATTTAATAGGCAACCCTCTATTTTTTTGTAATGGCTATCAGACTCACTCCCTTATCCTATGTTCGATTCCCGTTGAAAAAAATTATTCATATTAAATTGTTCACTCGATGGATCTCCTCCCAATGATGGAGTAAGAAAATCCAGTCTACGAGTGAGTGAAAGTGTTTGAAAAATTAAATAAACGAATTAATTTCACAATTCTCTACAAATTGAGATTTTTAAATGAAACAAAAATCTTTCAATAGTATAATATCCTAGAAGATAATTTTCCCATATATTTATATATATATAAATTTTTAGTTTTTTTTTAATTATCCACGTTTCACACAGTTAAACGGGGAATACTAATGGAAATATCAAATTATTAATGGTGATACATTTTCTCGTGAAATATATATCTAGCGATGATTAAAAACTGAGGCCACTAGGCTCCTCAATTGAGTGGGAGACTCAGGATTCGATTTTTTTTGGGAACGAATTGGAGTTTGGGAGTTATAAGATGGTTTGGTGAATTTGTGGAGTGTTTGAGTGCTTGGTATACTAACTACTAACATCTAACAACTAATTTTGCCCGATTAAAAAAAAAAAAAAAACTGAGTGGCTTGATTTCAAAAAAAAAAGAAGTAAGACTTGTGTGCATTTAGTTTACGGTGTTCCTACCTCCTCATCCAATTATCTATACTATATATAAAAGTGATGTGGAATTGTGAATTTCTTTTTAAGATAATTAATTACAATAGTTTTTAAGATAATTAATTACAGTAATTCCTTCAATCACTGGGCACATGACAACATTATTTCATCTCGCTGTAGATCGGAACCACAATCACCGCAAGAGGGAGACCACCCGAAACTGCAACTCGGAACCGCAATTTCACCGCAATCGAAACTGCAACCCAACAAGAGGGGGACCACCACCCTACAAGAAGGGGACCACCACAAGAGGAAATAAATATTTTATCTTCGTGTCTCGAACTCGGGACCTCAAGGTCTCAAGTGATGGAGCTCTAACCACTTGAGCTATTAACACTCGACAATTGTGAATAATTTTTAATAATCCTATTCAATATACAAATTAATGCTGAATATTTATATGTGCATATTTAAACCAATACTATCCAAACTTGGTTGAACACCCAATTGCACCCAAATATTTTCTCTCTAAAATACTTATGATTTTTCATAAATAAATTATCACTGTGAAGTACTTTAAAACAACACTTATATTTTCATAATAAAAAAAAATAAAATTATACTGTTTAAATAATCATTTATTATCTTCAAAGTAATTTTTACTTTTAAAATCTTTGCAGTTAGAAACTTTTAATGCCTCTTAAAAGTTAAATACTCACGGATGAGATCAATTTTTTTAAAACCAAATTGGATCATACCGTTCAACAGAGAGATTCTGGTGCCGATCCAATTCTGAGTACGTAATAAGGGCAAAACGGCACAAGTTACTGGAAAAAAAGAAATAAATTTGTGTTGACTAAGCTTTAACCCCAAAACTCCTTTAGAGTAAAATTCAGGGACTACTTAATTTTTTTATGAGAAATGAATATAAGAAAAATAATGATAGTAGTAAATAAATATGTATGTTTCATGAAATTATGATGTTTGATAGATGAATTGAGCTGATTAGTTTTAATAAAAATATGAGATGGAAAATATTAAAAAATTAAAATCATACCTCCCAAAATGAGGAGGAATGATACATTCCTAGCTTCAGAATATGGGTGCACTATTCAAGAAGTAAAAATTATACACAATACACTAAACACATATTTTAAGGGGCCAGTGGCCCCTTTTTTGTTTGAGCAATAAAGAAAAATTATATAAACGGGGGTAATGCTACCCAAAGAATTACAAGCAATACAAAGAATGAAAGGAACTTTAAGTGCACTTAGTGTATATTCAACGCCCTAAAATCTCTCTAGGTTTATCCAATCAATCAGAGTAAGTAAAATTACAAAAACTACAACTTTTAAAGGAAAACCAACTTCATAATCTAGATTTAATATCCTCGACAATTTTAACAGGCACAATCTCTCCACCTTTGAAAATCTGAGCATTTCTCCACTTCCATAAGACTCACACAAAGCAAAGCCAAAAGTAGATACAAATAAATAGTCGTTCTTACCCAAGAAAATACTGTCAAACTCAAGAAAAAGGGGCAATGGCAAATTATAGTTTGTCAAGGGCAGCCCGAGCTAGTTGTAACACTTCATCCAAACTTGATGAGCCAACGCACAATCGAACAGGACATGATTTAGAGATTCAGGACAATTAATACACGAGACACACAACAAGTCTTTATCTTCACTTTAAGATCTTTCTTCTCGTCGGAAGTCTTTCCCAAAGGATCCTCCATGCAGTAGCCGAGACTTTCCCTAGCACGAACTTGTTCCAGATGCGTCTGAAGCCTTGGTCCGTATCAGCATAGTCCCCATCAGTTCTGTGATACCTGATGGCTGAAAATGCAACTTTGATTGCATAAAATCTATTGGGATTCGAGTTCCATCTCCAAGAGTCCGCAACATCACGCTTTAGAGAAAACCTGTTAATTAATTCAAGCAATTCATTAAATAAATGAAGTTCATGATCAAACAAAGACCTCCTAACCTTCTCCCGCTCCCGCTCCCAATTCTCCTCTAGCCACTTCCATTTAGACTTAATAGAACCCTCTTTAAAAATACACAATTTGAAAATTTTAGAAAAACACATGCAAAACGGTTCAAAACGGTTCACTGCCTATCCAAGGGCCCTCTTTATCCCCATGTGAGTATGTGATTATTGATTACAATGAAATTTGATAAAAAATTGTATGAATTTGAGTTTGTAGTGAATTTTATAGTTTTAATGCTATTGACATGAACAAAAAATATTACTTTTATTTATAAAAATTATCACTGTTTATATACCAAATTATCACTATTTTAAAAAAATACTTTTTAAATAATGATATATTTTGTGCACATAGTGAGAGTGTTTATAGTTTTTTTGCACTGATATATTTTTTAAATAACGGCAAATATATAAATTATTTTCCTATTTTAAAAAATAATATATGTCCTAAAGTAAAACAAAATCTGGATGGAGAATGAAGTGTAGTGTGTAGGCAAGAGGCCCAAAAGGTGTGTGCGTGTTGAGAATTAAAAGTAGAGCAAGTTCCGATGTCCCGACACTCTCCACGTGCTCCCATGCCACGCTCTCAGTTTGACCTTTCAATTCAAATTTTAAAATATATATATACAATTTTTTTTCGAAAACATGCATCTAAAAAAAATATACATAGAGAAAGAACAAAGAGTATTTGAATTTGAAATTAAAAAATATAAGTTGTTAATGAATACACCTCCAACCCTAAAAAATAGTCACGTTTTTTTTAATATCCCAAAATATGACCAGATTTTTATTTTATTCTTAATTAAATTTAATGTTGAGGTGCATCAAATGTTATACATATAAAGTCGGTGCCATGTGCACCAGGTGTACGTGTCAGTGTAACGAATTGAAAATTGTTAAAATACATTATAAAGTGCACGATGCATTTGGTGCATATAAAATATTACTCCCTCTGTCCCAAATTTGTTTTTCTATTTACCATCATACCCCTCATTTTGTGAGCGATTTTTGTATTAGTAAATGAAATAATTAGCTGACATATTAAGGAGATGTATGATAGACGAGTCTCTTATCTATCATACTCTTCCTTTAAAATTAATTTATCATTAGCTGACATGTTAAGGAGAGGTATGATAGATGAGTCTCTTATCTATCATACTCTTCCTTTAAAATTAATTTATCATTTCAATTACTAATACAAAAATCGCTCACAAAAACATGTGCAAACAATAAACAGGAAAATGAGTCTGGAACAGAGGGAGTATTATATATTTAATGTTAAAAGTGCATCTATTTAAATTATTGGGGTCAAACAAGATCCACATCTTGAAATATATATGATTAAATATCATGAGTTTAAAAAAATATTTATTTTTTTGGTATAAGATATTTTAGGGCATTTTTTAGATGTAAGTCTGCGGCAAAATTTATTCATAACATAAAAGTTATATAGTTTCCATTTATAAATAAATATCTTAATATAATTAACTAATGTCGTTGTATTAATAAACTAATATTACCATATTAAGTAATTGTATCAATTTTTAAGTGTAATAATATTAATTTTATAATAATCATAGCTAGCGTTCATATTGAAAGCAAAAAAATAAACCTCTGCTTTCCTTGTGCGGCGGCTCCGGCAGCCGCCCTTTTCCTCTGATCCACTTAATCCTTTTTATCTTTTGAAGGTGATGTCGTTTTTCGAACCCGGATTTACCCGTAATTTCATAGCATTAATTTGTCCCCCTTTCGCGAATTTGGTTTCCAACTGTATGCGGTGTCTCGCATCTAGTTTCTCAGTCAGTGGTATGTGGTGTATCGTTATTTAATATGGAACTTGATTCGTGACTATGAGTATGTAGGATTTGAGATTTCTCCCAAATTTTTTCTCCATGAATAAATTTTGGTAATAAATTGAGATTTCTTTTTGGTGCTTTATTTCTCATGTATGCCTTTTGATTCGTTTGCTTTGCTGGGCGCCTTAGGTGCATTCTTGGCTCCTGCTAATTTCGAACATGGGTAGATGATCTTATTAGTATGCGGTTTAGTGTGAGAATTGTATGATGTTATTATATTGTTAGTGAAAATAGGACTAGGTATGTTGAAGTTTAGTGACTCTCCTATCCCTCATGATTTGATGGAGTAATTTAGGGGAAAATCTTCTCTGATGTAATGTATTGTGAGCTAATTGTTCCTTAGAAAACAAAATTAATTTCATAGTTTGAACAAGTTTGATAAAAGAGTTTGTGAATTCGAGGATATATATAAGCGGATCTCCCCGTAAGTGATGACATATCATTGGGCGGTTTCAATAAATTACAAGGGATTAATGGTCCGCTTGGTATGACTTGAGAATGATAATGGGTATTATTGAGACCTCAATTATTAAAGTTAATTGTATTGTTATTGTTTGATTATAACATGAATAATGAGTATCATGTGAGGTTAGAGCCAGCAATTTGGGCCCAGCCCAACCCGAGCCCAAGTAGGCTAAAAAATTAGAGGCCCGAAAAGAGCCGGACTTATTTGGCCCAGCCCATTTGGCCCACGGGCTTAATGGGCTTGGGCCAATTTGGCTCGACGGGTCATGGGCCGCCCGTTTGGCCCGACAAATTTTATTAAATTTTTTTTATTTGTAATTCTTTATACAAATTATAAAGACTAAAGAAATTTATTTTTTGTAATTTGTCAAACTACGAGTTCTTTTGATATAATTAACAATCACAATCAACAAAATAATACTCAAGATAATGTTGTCATTCACACAAGATTGTATTTTAATAACTATAATTATTATTTTATTTTTTTAATCAGAAAATAAAGTAAAATAATAAGGGTAGAAGAATATCCAAAAAAATTACAAAGAAATAATATAATTTTATAAAGTAAATAAAATAATTAAATAAAAAAATTATGTGCCGGGCCGGCCTGCGGGCCCGTGAGCCCATACTGGGCTGGGCTGGGCTGCATTTCAGTAGGCCCGACTAGATGATGGGCCGGCCCAGCCCGTGAATATAACTTGGGCCGGGCCGGGCCGGGCGGCCCGTTTTGCCAGCTCTATGTGAGGCGAGTTGGATGAGTTAGAGTAATCAATTGCTTATTTTCATTCTCATTACTTATGTATCAAAACTACAAAGCAACATCAATAAAAATAATTTACATTACCCACTTCCATACCCCAACCAAACGGGCCCTAAATCATCATGAATCGTGTTAAAATGTAAATTTGAGTATTTCTCTATCAATATTAATAGAAGTCGCAAGTTAAAAGTTGAGGGATATACTTCTACATGACTTTAGTTTCTCGCAAATAATTTATTTTGTGAAAATCTTTAATTGAATATTCAACATTTATTCCTTACAAATTTTGCATACATTCATCAAGTTTGCCATGTTAAACATTTTCTTTCATATATAATCAACATATTAAGGGGTGTTTGGTGGGAGGTTTTGAAGATAAAGAACAAAAATTGGATAATAATTAATAGTTTTTAAAAAGAAAAGAAAAAAAGGAGCTAGAGTTCAGCCAGTGCTGGTTAAAAAAATGAACTTTGAAGGAAAAGATAAAGAGTTCACAAAATGAATAAAGATAGAGTTCACCAAAGGAACAATAAACTTACTTAACGTACATGTGAACTAGATTTATCATGAATGTTATCAGTTTATTCATAATAGTGATAATATTAAGTGGTATATTTTAAAAAATGCAGGTGACTTGCACCACTTTATAATTATTATTTAACACCCATATCAATATAAATATTTATTTGTCTTGAACTCATTATATATGTGTTGTCACCAGATTTATCACATGTCAGCATCACCAGATTTATCACACGTCAGCAGGACGGATTATTACCCGTCAGCAGGGACCACAAAGACCTGAATCGACCCGATCCAACAGGAGGCACACAGAAGATGATTTGTCGTGCTTTACGCATATGTTTTGTCATACTTTATGCACATAATTTGTCGTGCTGGTTCTCTTTATATAAAGGATCTCACCCTTCATTGTAGAAAAAGACTGGAATGTTTCCCTCATTCCATTTATATACCAACAACCATATTTTAGGGAAGAACTACGGTTCTTCCCGCAGTGTTCTTGTTCGATTACTTATTTGTTTGGTGGTCAAATTCAACAAGCCACATCAGAATCATTAATTATTTGACTATCAACAATTGGCGCTAGAAGGAGGGTAGATTGAAAAATTCGTGAAGAACAACAACGGATCTTCGAATTCAAAAATAAAAAAATCCAGAAATCACGAGAACACCCAACCAAAAAAATCAACACCCTTCGTCTAGTACATCTTCGACAAAACCCAAACAAAAAATCCAACAAACAAACCCACATACCAGATGTATACATACACGTATACATACAAAAAAGAAGAGATAGAAAAATGAAGAACAGGTCCGCGAAGCTGCTTCACCTCCGCCGCTTTCAGCGTTGCGGCCGCAGCGCCCGAATCGCAGCCTTCGCCCCAGAGCTCACTAGAATCGCCGCCGCCTGCCTTACTCCACTGTTGACGCCACTCTTCCGAAACCTCCGAGCCAGCCACGCCATCGCCCTGATCCCACCGTACACCAGAGCCGCCGCCGCCTCAAATCGGCGCAAGCCACAAATGGCGCCGCGTGGCGGTGATGACTCGTTGAAGGATTCCAGGTATTGGACGCGTGGGGGCTGGAAGGTGAGTTTTCTTCTGGTGAATTACACGTTTTCAAAGTTTTGATCTAATCTTAAAAGTTGGGGCCGGGTCTCGTGGAGGTTAAAAGGGTTTGTTGGGCTCATATGATAAAGTGACAGATTTCATAGACTATGGGCCTGCATAAGTATTGGGCCCTTTGTTATTAAAATGGATTATTTTGGGCCCAATTATTTATGGAACTTGTAGGCTGACCTACTTTTAAGTATTGGGCCCAAAAGTTTTGCCTGATTAGTCTATGGGCCAAATTTGTCAATCAAGTTTCGGCCCAGGGTTATTACTTACAACAAATAAATACGGCGCGATTAAAAAAAATGGTGGACAGCAGCGGTAAAAGAAAATTGGACGAGCACCTGGAGTCTCGCGAGCTACTCAAAGAATCTACGGGCAGTCCTTTTGTCCACCCCACCAGGTTTATTCTGATATGGCTTTTCATGCATTCGTTTATTTTTATTTATTTTGGCCGTGCCTACAAATGGTCGCACCTAAGCCGGACGATCCGAACAAAGACGAACAAGTAGAGCCTTATGTTCACCTGGCGAAACAGTTCGTACTTACAAATGACCGCAACAAAGCAAGCAATGGGTACGGGGTCGCAGCTAAATAAGACGGCCCGAGCAGAATAGTGATCGCAGCAAACATAAGACGATCACAAAAGAAAAATGGGGGGTTGCACATAAGTTAACCCATCTGGTTGCAGCAAAATAAGACGACCAATCCAATCACAACTAAATAAGACGATTGAAAAACCAAAGAAGTCAGGTTGAACACAAGGACATATATCATGTTCGATTTCATTCAGAAGAAAATGGCACTACTGGCCAAATTACAAAAAAGACACTTGGGCTATTTATCTGAGGTCTCCGGCAGGGTGGTGTCGAGCACAACCTTGATAGCAAGCAGATCAAGAAAAGGGCTTACCAGCAGCGCGAGCATACGGGTAACCCCAGGCCCACTTTTCTTCTTCGGCTCCTCAAGCAGCACGCACTACACCATCGGCGAACACACGAGGAAGTTCAACATTGTGCTTTCGCCGGAAAGCAAAGTGATTGTGCTCACCTTGCGCGAGCACCGGCGAAAAGCACAAGAAGTGATAGACCTAGAGCCCCTGGACCAAGACATAATCGACCATCGCTAGGGTACATCCACCCGATATGTAAAACGAGCATCACTCATTTCAACACAAAGACAAGCCACCGCAAGGCGACAACCACCGGATGACAAGCCGGAGACTTCACACCGCCTCGGTTTGGCACTACCACCGCTTCTCGGCCCGATGATTATGCCCTTTACTCGGCACCGGGCACTACCGCTTTTTCGGCGACGATATGCCCGCTTTCGCATATTGCACTCTCGGGCACCGGCGACGATTATGCCCGCTTCTCTCGATCGCGCTCGCGCGGCACCGGCAATGACTATACGCCTCCTCGGCGTGGAACTACGCCTTCTCGGCGACTTATGCCCCTTTACTCGTGGCATATCGCGCACCGGCGATGATTATGCTACTACTAAATGGCCGACACTCTGCGCTTTTTTAGCGGCGATTATGCCTTCTTCGGCGTTGGCTCCTACTAACTTCGGCGATGTCCGATCGCCGTTTTAGCGAAAAGTATTCTCCGCGCTTCTTGGCGGCAGATCATCCATTACTCCACGGCGTTCATCGCGCCCTTTATGGCGTTGATCTGCTGCGCGCTTTTAAGCGGCTGGCCCTTCCGCGTCGGCGGCAGCGTATTCCGCCGGCGAAGTGCTCCCTCGCCATCAGCGGCGAATCATCATTCATCTCCGCGGCGTTCATATGCCCTCACGGTGTTCATCCGCGCTATAGCGTTAATCTGCCGGCTGCTTTTTTTTAAATGCCTTCGCGTCAGCGTCACGTATTCCGCTGTAGCAAGCGCTCCGCCGTCTATCGGCAAAGATCGTTTGGCTGCACGACGTTCATCCGCTTTTTACGATGTTGATTCGCCCGCCTTTTAAGCGGCTGCCTTCCATCGGCGCGTCGTATTCCGGCCGAAGCGGCTACTCGCTCGGCTTGGGCGAATCATTCGCCCCGGCGTTCATCCGCCTTTCGGCGTTATTCTGCCCAGCGCTTTAAGCGGCCGTTTACGAGAGATCGGGCGACACGACCGCCGAGCGAGCCGCTTCTCGCCATTCCCGCCGACGGTAGATTATTTACCGGCGTTATCCGCTTTACGGATTCGCTTAATTTTAGCGCTGCTTCCGCGATTCGCGGACGCTGTATTCCGCCGAAATAAGCGCCTTTTCGCTATCTCGGCGACGAGATTGGCCATTTCACGATGCCTATCTGCTTTACAGAAGTTGATTCGTCAGCTTTTTAGCGCCGGGTTTCCGTGACGGTGACGCGTATTCGCCGAAGCTTAAGCGCTCGCTATCCCGGCCACGAGATCATTCGCATTCCGGTTTGTTCATCCGCTTTTTACGGTTGATTCGGCCGCGGGCTTTTTGACCTTCACGCGTATAGGCGACGCGTATTCCGCCGAGCGAAGCGCTCCTCGCCATCCCGGCGACGAGATCATTCGCCCTCACGACGTTCATCCGCCTTTACGGCGTTGATCTCCCTAATTTTTGCTGGGCTGGCCTTCCGCGTCGGCGATGTGTATTCCGCCGCCGAGCGCTTCTCGCCATCCGGCGGCGAGATTATTCGCCCACGGCGTTCATCCGCCTTTTACGGCGTGATTCCAGCGCTTTTAAAGCGGCCTTTTTCGCGTTGGCGATAAGCAGATTTCCCGCCGCGGCGAGCGCCGTCGGCTGACGAGATCATTCGCCTTCAAGATTCATCCGCTTTACGGCGTTTCGCTTCCGGCGCTTTTTAGGCGCCCCTTCCGACGGCGGCGTGTATTCCGCGAGAGAAGTGCTCGCCGTCCCGACGATAGAGATCATTAGCCTCACGGCGTTAAATATCCGCTTAACGGCGTTGATACGGCCAGCTTTTTAGCGCGTTGGGCTTCGCGACCGCTGCGTCGCGATTCCGCCGCAGCGAAGCGCTCGCCATCTCGACGACGAATCATTCGCCCTCAGCGTTCATCGCGCTTTCTGGCGTTGCTTCGCTTTTTAAAGGCTGGTTCGTGACGGCGACGTATTCTGGCTGAAGAGAAGTGGTTTCGCCATCTCGGACGACAGAATATTCCGCCACGCTGCTTCATCCGCTTTTTATGGCGTTGATTCGCTCGCTTTAAAGGGCTGCTTCACAGACGCATTTACGCCAGATTCTCCGGAAAGTAAAGCGCTTCTCGCCATCCCGCAGGACGGTAGATCATTCGCCTCACGACGCGATATCCGCTTTTTACGCTGGATTCGCCTAATTGCTAGTAATCGGCCTTCCGTGACGGCGACGCGGTGGCTCACCGAAGCGAGCCTCGCCATCCCGGCGACGATTCGTCGCCCTGGCGGCGATGCATCCGCTTTACGGTGATTCGATACGGGCTTTAGGCGCCGGGTTTTCCGCGACTGCGATGCGTATTCGCCGGCGAAGGCTACCCGCCATCTTGGCGACGAATCATCGCCCTACCGGCATTCGCCGGCCTTCGGCGTTGATCTGCTGCCGCCTTTTAAGCGCTGGCGCAGACGGCCGACGTGTATTCCGCCGGGAGAGAAGTGCTCACGCCGTCCCCGGGATGATGAGATCATTCGGCCTTCACGGCGTTCATCCGCTTTACTTCGTTAATCTCGCCTTTTAGCGCTGCCTTCCGCTGATCGGCGCGACGCGTATTCGCCCGAGCGAAGGCCCGCCATCCCCGGGACGAATCATTCGCCCTCACGGCGTTCATCCGCCTTTACGGCGTTGATCTGCCCACCTTTTAGGCGCTGGCCTTCCGCATCGGCGACGTATTCAGCCGAGCGAAGCGCTCCTCGCCATCCCGCGACGAGATCATTCGCTCTCACGGCGTTCATCCGCTTTTTACGACGTTGATCTCGCCGCCTTTTAAGCGCGCCTTCGCGATCTGCGATGCGCAGATTCCGCCGAAGCGGCGCTCTCGCCATCTTGGCGACGCGATCATTCCCCTCAAAGTTCATCCACCTTTCTGGCGTTGATCTGCGCTTTTAAAGGCTGGCCTTCCGACGGGCGGCGGTATTCCAATTCAAAGTGCTCTCGCCATCCCGATGATGAGATCATTCGCCCTCACGACGTTCATCCGCCTTTACGGCGATGGACCGCCGTCTTTTTAGCGCCGCCTTCAGATGTCGGCGAGGCGATTTCGCCGAAGCGGCGCTCGCCATCTCGGCGGCGACGATCATTTGCCCTTCGGCATTCATCCGCTTTTCGGCGTTGATTCCGCCTGCTTTTTAGTCTTCGGCCTTCCGCAGACGGCGACGCGTATTCGCCGAGAGAAGTGCTCGCCATCCTGGCGATGAGATCGTCGCCTCATCAGATTCATCCGCTTTTTCGGGCGTTGATCTGCCACTTTTTAAGTGGCGGGGCGCTTCCGCGATCGGCGCGCAGCGTATTCCACCGGCAGCGCTCCTCACCATCTTCGCGACGAGATCATTAAGCCTTCCGGCGTTCATCCGCCCCTTTTTTTACGACGTTGATCCGCCCGCTTTTTAGCGCTTAGCCTTCAGACGGGCGACGCGTGTTTCAATGGAAGCGAAGAACTCCTCGCCATCCCGGAGACGAGATCATTCGCCCTCCCGGCTTTCATCCGCCTTTACGACATTGATCTGCCCGCCTTTTAGGCGTAGGCCTTCCGCATCGGCGACGCGTATTCCGCCGAGCAAATCACTCCTCGCCATCCCGATGAGATCATTCGCCCTTCCGGCTTTCATCCACCTTTACGGCGTTGATTTTCCCGTCTTTTAGGAACTGGCCTTCCTCATCGGTGACGCGTATTCCGCAGAGCGAAGCACTCCTCGCCATCCCGTGACGAGATCATTCACCCTCCCCTCATCCACCTTTTTGACGCAGATTGATCTGCCCGCCTTTTTAGGTCTTAACCTTCCGTGGCGGGCGCGACGCGTATTCCGCCGAAAGTGAAGCGCTCCTGCCCGTCTCGGCCGAGATCATTACGCCCTCCTGCTTCATCTGCCTTCTGGCGTTAATCATCCCCAGCTTTTTTGTCTTGGTCTTTCGCCAGCGTCGTATTCCGGGAAACAAAAGCGCTTCTCATCTTGGCGGCGAATCATTCGCCCTCTCGGCTTCCACCTTTACGGGCGTTGATACGCCAGCCTTTTTAGGCGCGCCCTTCGCGTCGACGTCGTGATACGCCCGGCAAGCGGCTCCCGCCATCCGGCGGCGATCGTCGCCCTCGGCGTTCATCCGACTTTATGGCGTTAATCGCCACGCTTTAGGCGCCGCCATCACATCGGCGGCGTGTATTCCGCCGGCGGCTGACTTCTCGCCATCCGGCGATAAGAGATCATTCGCCCCCTGCGGCGTTAATCGCCTTCTGGCGTTGATCTCCCGCCTTTTTAGGCGCTGATTTTCGCGACGGCGATGCGTATTCCGCCGGCGGCGCGCCTGCGCCCGTCGGCGGCGAGATCATTTCGCCCTACGACATTCATCCGCCTTCTGCGGCGGATTCGCCACCTTTTAAGCGCTGCGCCTTCCGTGACGGCGGCGTATTCCGCTAGAAAAGTGCTCCTCGCCATCCCGCGGCGAGATCATTCGCCACGCGTTTCATATCCACCTTTTTACGCGTTGATACGCCCGGCTTTTAGCGCTGGTCTTCCGGTGACGTGATCTGCGTATTCCGCCGAGCGGCGCTCTCACCATATCTCTGCGGCGAAGACTATTCCGCCCTCCGGTTCATCCGCTTTTTACGATGTTGTTGATACGCCGCCTTTTTAGCCTTCTTAGCATCAGCCCGACGCCAGATTTAATAGAAGCGAAGACTCCCGCCATCCCGCGGCGAGATCATTCGCTCGGCTTTCATCCGTCTTTACGGGCGTTGATTCGCCACCTTTTAGGCGAGTTTTCGCAGACGGCGACGCCAGATCTCCGCCGAAATAATCGCCGCCATCCTTGGATTTGACTAATTCGCTTTGCCATCCACTCTTTACGCAAGGCTGGATTCGCTCGGGCCAGTAATCGCCTTCATTTGGCGACACAGATTCAGCAGAGCGAGCGCCCGCCATCCTGCCGATGATCATTCACCCTCCCATTTATCCACCTTTACGACATTGATCCGCCTCGCTTTTAAAGTACCGGGCCTTCCGTGACGGCGACGCTGTGATTCCACAGAGTGAAGCTCTCGCCATCTCAGCGACGATCATTCGCCTTTGCTGCTCATCCGCCTTTTACTGCTTATCCGCCCGCTTTTTGTAGACCGCCTTTCGCAGACGCGACGCCAGATTCGCAGAGAGAAGGCTTTCACCATCTCTTGACGAGATTATTCGCCCCCCGACGCTCATCCACCTTTACGCGCTGATCTCGCCAGCCTTTTTAGCACCGCCCCTTCGGGGCAGCGTCGATACCAAGTGAAGCGCTCACCGCGCCATCCCTGATGAGTTCATTCGCCCTCCGGCGTTCATCCTCGCTTACTGATTGATCTACCGGCCGCTTTAGGCGCCGTTTCGCGTCGGGCGACGCGTATTCCGCCAGCGCGAACATCTCCGTCCCGACGACGTAGATCATTACGACCTCCACGCGTTCGTCCCCTCGCTTCACGGCATTGATACGCCGCCTTTTAGGATCGGCCTTCGCGTCGGCGGCAGCGTTGCGCCGGAAAAGAGCTCCTCGCCATCTCGGCGACGAGATCATTACGCCCTCTGGCGTTCATCCGTTTTCTGACGTTAATCTGCCAGGCTTTTAGTAAGCGGCTGGCCTTCCGCGACGGCGATGCGTATTCCGCCGGCGGTGCTCACCGCCATCTTACTTGACGAATCATTCGCCCTCGTGCGTTAAATCCCGTATGCGGCGTTAATCTGCCGCCGCTTTTAAGCGTGATCTTTCGCGACGGCAAAATGTATTCCCTCGCCCTCGCGGCGTTCTTCCGCCTTCTGGCGTTAATCACTTGTGGCGCTTCCTTCCTGTCGGCGGCGCTTATTCGCCGAAGCGACGGCTCGCCATCTCGGCGAGATCGTCGCCACTCCGGCGTTCCATCCGCGCTTTATGGCGTTAATCTACCCGTCTTTAGGATCTCGCCTTCCGCGTCGGCGTCGCGATATTCTACCGAAGCGGCTCCTCGCCATCTCGGCGGCGAGATCATCGCCCTCCGGCTTCGCTTTCACCTTTACGGTGTTGATTCGCCAGCGCTTTTAAGGCTAATGGCCTCCGCATCGGGCGACAGCGTATTCGCCGAGCGAAGCGCTCGCCATCTTCGGGCGCAGAGATCATTCGCCTCCCTGCGTTCATCCGCTTTATGGCGTTGATCTGCCCGTCTTTTAGCGCCGTTTTCGCATCGGCGTCACGTATTCAAGAAAGAAGCTCCCTCGCTTATCTCGGCGACGCAGATGATCATCGCCCTCTGGCGTTCATCCACCTTTACGATATTTATCCGCCCCTCGCTTTTAGCGTTGGCCTTCGTTTTAGCGTCGTATTAAGTTAGGCGAAAGTTCTCGCCATCCGGGACTCTGAGATCGACCGCCTTTATAGCGTTCATCCGTATTCGGCGTCGACACGCCCCCTTTCGGCGTTAGCTCTTTGTTTCGGAGCGACCGGTCCGCCTCTGTCGGCGTTAACACTTTCCGCCTTCATCGACTTTTGGCCCTCTTGTAAGACCGCCTGATCGGTCAGACGATTTATCTGCGGGGTAAGGTCTAAACCTTTCTTTCCAGTAAGTGGTCGGCGACGAGCAAAATAAAATTTACTCATATAGATCGCACAGCTAGTAAGATGATCTAGAGGGGGAAAGTCGCAAACTACTCGTAGTAAGTAAATCGATTATTTGAGCTTAAAAAAGCGAAAAAGACTCGTCTGATGGGCTCCCATCGAGTTCGAAACCTGAAAAAAGACTTCGTCTGACGACGGGCTCCCTCGGCACGAAAGACAAAAAGACTCAGACGACGGGCTCCTCGGCACGAAAGACAGAAAAGACTCAGACGACGGGCTCCCCTCGGCACGAAAGACAAAAAGACTCAGACGACGGGGCTCCCTCGGCACGAAAGCACGTAAAAGACTTGTACGATGGGGCTCCCCTCGGCACGAAAGCATATAAAAGACTCAGACGACGGGCTCCCCTCGGCACGAAAGCACAAAAAGACTCGCATAACGGGCTCACCTCAAGCACGGCACAAACAAGATCGACGACGAGAAAAGGTAAGATCCTCTATGCAGGGGCTCATTCTGAACGATCAAGATCTCATACGGTATCCGAACAGTTCGAGGCAAACAAAGCAGGATCGCAGATGCAACAAAAGATAAAATCTGGTCGAGACATGATTCAAGATCGAACTCTGAACAATGTCACAGCCCGATCTTGGGGGCTATTGTTGTCACCAGATTTATCACACGTCAGCATCACCGGATTTATCACACGTCAGCATGACTAATTATCACCCGTCAGCAGGGCCCACAAAGACCTGAATCGACCCGATCCAACAGGAGGTCAAGGGTCACACAGAAGATGATTTGTCGTGCTTTACGCATATGTTTTGTCATGCTTTATGCACATGATTTGTCGTGCTGGTTCTCTTTATATAAATGACCTCATCCTTCATTGTAGAAAAAGACTGGAATGTTTCCCTCATTCCATTTATATACCAACAACCATATTTTAGGGAAGAACTACGGTTCTTCCCGCAGTGCTCTTGTTCGATTACTTATTTGTTTGGTGGTCAAATTCAACAAGCCACATCAGAATCGTTAATTATTTAACTATCAACAATTGGGGTTCTTCCCGCAGTGTTTTTGTTCGATTACTTATTTGTTTGGTGGTCAAATTCAACAAGCCACATCGGAATTGTTAATTATTTGACTATCAACAATATGGAATGTATTCCAACCAAAATCATTTTTATATTATTAATTTTAAATTAAATACTACAAACATTTAATACGTGAGAGGCTTTATTAGTAAATTTCATCATTTTATAGAAGTCATTTCATCTATGAGCTTGTTTACCATGCACACTCAATATATTATTGACCGTACGTAAATCACACGCGTATATAGAACTAGCTTTTGAGATCGTATTATTTATTAATTAATCCTCTTGGCATTAGACCAAACTTCAATTTGGATTATATTGTTAGTTTATTCCTCTTAGCATTAATTAATCCAAAGCCCTGCAGCTTTGTAAAGGTTATAGTTTTAGTATTATAAACATAACAAGTAAAAATAATAATTAGATGAGAGTGAAATGCTAAAACTACATCCCACATACTTACGTAGTTCAAGATAATATTATTTTAGTCCGTGTCATCCTTGGTGCTACATTAGTTATATAGTCGAATAATGTGTAGGATTAGATAGAATTCAATATGGTTCGGTTACCGGCTCTGTTGATTGCTCATTTCTTCCCAATTTTTTTATAAATGTAGTGATATCAATTTCGTAATATGAACAAGTTTAACAGAAAATTTTGTGTTTTTTTTAAAATGCTTAGAATAAAAAATACAAATTTATAATTACTATTCCCTCTATTTATAAATTTTGCACAAATTAAAAAAATATAAATAAAGTAAGGAATAATGCAAGGTATTGTTACGGTTCAATTTCTCTATTTCATTTTTTGTATGTCATTGGTGTTTCACTCTACTTGATTTTTAACATATGAACCCAAAATATGGTGGTTCGTTGATATTTTTTATTATTTAATATATCATTCATCGATATTATGGAATATAAAGTGGAACACCAATTATAAAACAAGTTATCCCATTCCATATTGTTAGGTCTATTTGTGAATAAAGGGTGAATTTTGTAAGTTTAGTGGGTATTTTTCATACTCATTCTTATCAATAAAATTCATTTTCTAATCAAAAAATAAATAAAAAGTGAATTTTATAAATTAAGTACAATAACAGTTTAAATAATTAAGTAACAAGGGTAAGACAAAGTGAACGTGAACATAAAAGAAATAAATACATCTTTTGTAAAGATAAAAGAAATTAAAAATGTAATGAGTATACAGTGTAACAAATTTGACCCTTTCTTTACTTAACCCTCAAAACAAATAATTCACCCTCAAAAAACAAAAAGAAAAAAAAAAGAAAATAGCAGTTGCATTGAAATTTCTGAAGTTAAAAGATAAGATGAGACAACAGAAGCCTGTATGAATCCGACTCCAGTTTTGACTTCGTCTCCTTTCCTTTCTTTCCACCGCCATTAAACCCCGCTTTTATTTCTTCTCACTCCTCCCACAATTAATTATACTTCTATTTCTCTCTTATTATATATATACAAATTCATCCGTTTTTTTCTTTTCATTATCTTATTCACATCGAGATAAGTATATTATAATATCTCCAACGTTTCTTCTTCACCTCTCTTCCCTTTCTCAGAACCACCGAAAGACAAAAAGCTTCCTGTAATAATTAATGACTTGGTTCTGAAGGTTCTTCTTCCTACCTATTTTTGTAGTAGGTTTTGTTCTTGCCTTTATCCTAACGACACAAAAAAAATAAAAAACAGCATATCATAGTTGCGACTTTTACCCAATTTTTGTATATCTACTTTGCGCTGGGTCGTATTTTGCAATTTGGATATATACATATATCTTACTCTTCAATTAATTCCATTATTTACATATATATTGGCTATCTGTCAATACTCAATAGTGCTGAAGATATTCTCCCCCTTCTCTTTCATCATAGAAAAATATAGATATAGAGAGAGATGGACGGGTACGTGCATCAGCTTCTGACGACGGAGCTAGACCACAGCAAGGACTCTCCGTCGGAGAGAGGCGCTGATACGGCGGCGACGACGAGCTCCGGCACAACTCCGACCACCAGCAGCCGCCCGCGCGGCCGGCCAGCGGGATCGAAGAACAAGCCGAAGCCTCCGATAATAGTCACGCGCGACAGCCCCAACGCGCTTAGATCTCACGTGCTGGAAGTCTCGAACGGGAACGACGTCGTCGAGGCGTTGACGGTGTACGCGCGGCGGAGGGGGCGGGGCGTTTGCGTGCTCAGCGGCGGAGGCACAGTCACGAACGTGACGCTCCGGCAGCCGGCGGCGCCGGCTGGGAGTGTGGTGACGCTGCACGGACGGTTCGAGATACTGTCGCTGACCGGGACGGTGCTGCCGCCGCCGGCGCCGCCGGGTTCCGGTGGGTTGTCGATATTCTTGTCCAGTGGGCAGGGGCAGGTGGTCGGGGGGAGCGTGGTGGGGCCGCTGACGGCGGCGGGGCCGGTGGTTCTGATGGCGGCGTCTTTCGCGAATGCGGTGTTTGAGCGGTTGCCGTTGGAGGAAGAGGAGGGTGCGGCGGCTGCGCAGCCGCAGCCGGCGGCGTCGCAGTCTTCGGGTGTTACTGCCGGCGGCGGGAACCATGTGAGTGAGGCGGGAGGTAACGGCGGCGGCGGCGGTGGTTCTCTTTTTAACTCGGGTGGTGGGAATACGCCGCCGCCGGGTAGTTATCCGTTCGCGGCGGATTTGTTCGGGTTGGGCGGTGGGAGTTCTTCAAGGCCACCTTTTTGAGTATTTTTTTCTTCTTCTTGAAATGCGTTTTTTAA
This sequence comes from Stenogyne calaminthoides, assembly GCA_037126765.1. Taxonomy (NCBI): domain Eukaryota; kingdom Viridiplantae; phylum Streptophyta; class Magnoliopsida; order Lamiales; family Lamiaceae; genus Stenogyne; species Stenogyne calaminthoides. Next base: position 30,009,746 of record JBBCBC010000022.1, on the reverse strand, counting down.
ATTGTTTAGGTTTATTTTATGTGATTTTCTTAGGTTTCGTTTAATGTTTATTGAGAAAAAAGTGGAGGAGTAAAGTGGCAGATTTTGAGGTTTGGTAAAGTTTTATGTTGTGGAACGTTATTATTGTGCATGGTAGTGAATTAACTTGGTGGAAGAAATGGAAGTCTAATATTAATTTTTTTTGTCTAATTTAAAAGGTATGTCTGAGTTGTAGTTGCTAGATTGAACAACTCCTTTTGATTAGTTTGGAATTTGCTCAAATTTAATTTTAAATATACCACTCTGATCTCATTTTTCATGATTAATGGTATGTCATATTTTAAATTTAATTTAGTATTTTATCTGCGGATGAAATTTCAATTTTGAGCTTTGAGATTATGGCAACGCCCTTCAAGAGTTGGCTTAGCTTTCTTGATAGAAAGCTATTATGAAGTGAAAAACTTAAAAAGTGGGTTGTAGATAGGGGTGTAAATGAGTAGTCGAGTAGTGCTGAACTCGAACTCGACTCGATTAAAATACTCGAAGCTCGAAACTCGACTCGAACTTGGTCGAGCCTAATTTTTTAAGCTTGAGCTCAACTCGAGAAGAAACTCGATATACTCGAACTCGGCTCGATTACCTATATAATTTTATAAAATTAAATATAAAATATATTATTAAAATATAAATATATATATTTAGTAAAATTAATGACAAAAATTTGATATACTTTCGAATCCTCTTTCGAAACAAACTCGATTATTTATATAATTTTATAAAATTAAATATAAAATATATTAATAAAATATAAATATATATACATTTAATAATATTAATGACATAATAGTAATTACTATGCAAACTCGACAGCTCGATTAGCCTCTCGAAATTGAAAGATTTATGAAATCCGAACTCGAACTCGATAACTACTGAAGTAGCTCGAACTCGACTCGACTTCGATTATTGTCGTCGATTTCGATCTTTTTACGAGTCGAACACGAGTAGCTCGCGAGGTGTCTCGGCTCACTTACACCCCTAGTTGTAGATTCTAGGTGTTAAATAAAAGAATTACTTTTAAATCTCTTTAAAAGTTTTGATAGTCGTTGGAAAACCCATGAAATCGCGGAATAATCATGAAATACATATAAAAAACAAAATTGAAGGAATTGTGATTTGATTTTTTTATGTTTTTAAGCTCATGTGTTGTGTTTTTTTTTATAATCGAATCGATATGACAATATAAGAACATAAAGAATAAAGAACACAACAAAGTATAGTTGTTCGGAGACTCGGCTCCTACATCCACTCTCTCATTCCTGGGAAATTCCTTCCAATGGACTTATCACCCTCTCTGTTCGCCTCGGGACTTATCACCTCCACGGGATTGCCTCTGAGATGTTTACGAGTTCACACTCCATCGGGACTTATCACCCTCGCTCGGGATTGCCTACCCTCCCTTTCGGGATTCTTTAGATGTTCTGGGAGTTCACACTCACCTACAAACTTAACCGATCGATTTGGGTAAGGTTTGTTTGGTGTCCAACCCAGGTTGAGATTTTCCCTTACATTTGTTTAGCCTCAATGCTTTGGGTTGGGAAAATCTCTCTAAGCTATGATACATCATGGGTTCTTAGATTGAGTTCTAAACACTCTTGAACATATTTGTATATCTACGGGACTTGTGTTACAGGGTGGGAATGCTTTGGGTATAACTCTCTTTGGCTCTGTGGCATCTCGTCTTATAATCTCCACGTATCCACGCATTAGAATGATGAAAAGACCTTGTATTTATAGTGCGGTTTGAATATTACTGATTGGAGAGAATCACATTCAAATCCATACTATTCTTGTAATCTGGCCGACTTCAGCCTTTGTCTTCTCATTGGTCCACGTCACCGATTCTAATCGGCTATATTCCTCGATTCCTCGCCTTGGAATCATTCAGGATTCTCTAAGTCTCGGTGTCTTCGAGACATCTCGAAGTCTTGATTCTATCTGAGTCTTGAGTTTATCCGAGTCTCGGATTTATCCCCGAGCCTCGGGTTTATCCGAGCCTCGGGATACTGATTCAAATGGACTTCTCTTGGCCGGACCTTGTCGACGTCGATCGACACTCCAGTGGACCGTTGATTCTCAATTCGGACATCCCGACCTTCAGTCACTTTGACTCAGTATCCGATTTCTTCTTTGCACGATCGGACGATTTCGAATGATCGACGATCAACACATCTTCGATCAACATCTCGGGATAGCACCAGTCGGTTACATTAGGTTTAGCATATCGGTTTTAGCTTTGTCGATCTCAATCACGCTCCGATCTTGATCATCCGCTTCATCTTCATATCTCGATCTCGATCACGTCGATCTCGTCGATCTCATCTGCTTCCTCTTCCGATCTGCAACCTTCTTTCCGATCTTACGGTGGGTTTTTTTTTTTATCGGCTTAGCTTTTTCTTCTCTTCTTCCGATTTTTGCAACTCATCGGTTAACTTCGAACTCATCTAACTCATCCGATCTCGACGGTCTCGTCTCGCAAACCTCGTCGATCTCGATCATCTACGCCGATTTAAATGAGTTCCCTCAATTTGTTCTCTCGTTCCCCCTCAACTTGTTATCTGTAGATTAGCTTCAAAAACACAAGTTGATAATGTTTTGGCATAATTCATCAAAACTAAAATATCCCAACAAGTTTGGAGACTGAATTTTTTTATGGTATTTGAGCATTTAAGGCTTATATCCACGTCTTGAGTTCGGTTTTTATTGAAAGCAATTTCATACCTATTAAATTATTTATTCAATGGGCCTCCTTCCATGTAGACATATTACTTTGGTATTTTATTTTATTAAACGTAACAAACTAGTCCTTTTTTCTCTTTTCCTAACAAAACAAGTTAGATCTTTTATTAATATAGTAAGTCAATAGATTACTATTTTATCCAAGGCTAAATTTTGCATTCATCTAGTTGCATCGTGTATTTATAATACATTTTAGAATTATACAATTTGTTATGCTGAAAAATATAATTTATTTATATTGAATCGTGTAATTATTAATATGAAAATGTACGATTCAGTGTATACAAATTTGACCTTTCAGTATAACAAGTTGTATAATTATGAGATATACAATGGATGAGGAGCTTATGTGACCTACATAAAATCACGGTTTAATTTGACGGCCATTTTTTATACTAAGTACCTGTTTGCAAACTTTACAAGTGCTCTAGAAACATTTATTTTTTTTAAAAATTGTGTTTATCATCTTTATTTTAAATGATTCTGGAGCACTTTTAAGAGTTCTAAAATAGGCTCTAAATTTTACTTATTGGTACTGTGGTTCAACGGTTTGGTTCAATTTTCTGATTCAATTCTAAAATCGATATTACAATTTCGTTGTTTGATTCATTTTGTCATATTAGGCAGAACGGAATATGAATTCAGAATTCTTGCCAAATTAGGCAAAAAAGAGGGAATCCCATTTTCCCAAGGCAAAAGGTTAAAAAGCTAGGCACTCATTCAAAAAGAAAAAAAAAAGACAGAGATATGTTTTCTTGCTTCTTTCTTATATCCATTGCATTTAAAGCTCAATCGAGTAACTAATGTTTTCACAGGTCTTCTTCTTTTCTTTTCTTTTTTCTTCCAAGTTTACGATATAAACTTCCAATTGTTAAGAGTGAACCCATGAATTGATTGTGACTTTTGCTATTAAAATATGAAGAAAAAAAAATAGAGAAAAAGAACCACGAACTTGTTTAGTTTCCACTTTCCACATGTTCAAGTACAAAATTTCTGTTGGTATATTATGGGGTTTGTCCTGAAAATTGAATTATGTTAACTTACTCCCATAAATATTTGTTACTTGAACATATCTTTTTATTTTTAACCCATCCGACTGAGGGGCTAACGGCATGGACATGGGTACGAGGAGTTTCTCGTCTCTTCCTCACAAAAAAAGAAGCTATCAACTGTGTCATTTTTTGTGATTTTGTGATGTTTTGTTGTGTTGTAATATGTTATTTACAAGAGTGCCAGTAAGCATGCGATCTGCGTGCTCAAACCACTTGATATTTTGACAGTCCTTTCTTCCAACATTGATACCAAACGAAATATGTACCGATTGTGATGTCCCTAAATCATTTGCAGCCATAAGAGTTGGATTTTGTGTGAGACCATATTGTGAAATATGTTTCGTGCGGCAGGAAAAAAAAAATTACTAATAGGTATAAAACTTGGGATTAATTTACCAATATGTACAAAATAAATTACATATGTAATCAAAGTTGCACATGAAAGTGCAAATATACATACGTATATACAACCATTTTATACTTATTCATAAGTTGCAATCTTGAAATGTACTTAAAAATATGAAAAAATTGCACTTTTGGTCCCATGAGAATATTCTCATATCATAATGGTCCCAATTCAAACACTTTTGGTCCAAATTCAAGCACTTTTGGTCCCAAACTAATATTCTCTTAATTTTTAACAGATATAAGTTCGTGTGTTCCCACCAAAATAGCAGGATTAGTAACATTCTACAAAAAAACACCAAAAATCCTCATCCCCAACATAAATCTTAGGAATCGCTACACCTCGAATATCTAGCAAACTTTTAAAAAAATTTACCCAAATCTTCCAAAATCAAAAGTGCACAAAAAACTTTAAAAATATATAGGTGGTTTTTTTGGGGTGAAGTTGTTAGATGAACATGTTACGATTTTTTGTGATGTGCAATTAAAGGTTTGGAACCAAAAATGCACAAAAAATGATCATTTTAAAACAATAAGACCAAAAGTGCTTTGAAAATATTTTTATGGGAAAAATTTTACCCCTGTAAATATTGTTAAAAACAACTTTTCAAACAGTATAAAGAAAATTCTTATGAAAAAAATAAATGTGATACATTATATCTTGAAAGTGATTTTTTATGCGAAAAAGTGTGAAATTTTCACCGTCACACAAAAATTTAAAATAATTAATCAAATCTCGTTGAGTTTAAGCTTACAAATTTGAAATTGATCTAGTACAACTTTCGAATTTTGTGTCAAGCTCTCACACATTAGATATATGTATTTAAAGCAAACAAATTGATAAAAGAGTTCACATATTAATATTTATTTATTTCTTTTAAAATTATGTTTCGTAGATTCTCAAACATGCAGAAAATTGCAAGAAATATTTGTTAGGAAAATTGTGGCACACACTTCTATGCAAATTTAATATTTCTTCAAGCTAGGGTTGGTAACAGTTTAATAATGGAATTGATAAAAGGAGCAATTTTTGGTCCTCACAACCAAAGGCAAGAAGCACAAATAGTGGTCCTATTTTGGCTCAATTCAATTTATTATCTACAACCAAACATTTATTTTCATTTCATTAACCTTAATTTGTCTTTTCCTTTTCAATGAAAACCAAGACCAGATATACCTCGCCCACTTGCATCAAACAATTTGTTTGCATTCCAGAAAATCATGGTTGGAATATAAATCAGGTCACAGCCTTATTTAAATGATAGAAAAATAGGAATTATATATTAAAAGTGTTATCTAAGTACAACTTCGTCATATTTCATATGCTATCCACTTCAGGGGAAGTACAACTTATTCTTCAGGTGATGTAATTTATATTCATATAATATGAACATAAATAAAGAATTTGGGACCCAACATGGTGATGAGTAATTATGAACCCTAAAGATTTCTTATTATTTTTTTTATAACTAGATATTCAGCTCAAAGGCCGAGTAATCCAAGAAATCAGAACCCACCGTCCATTAACGGGGACCCCACTTCAAGCTAGAACAGAGTTTTGTATGGACTGACTTATCATAAAGATTTCTTATATTATTATATCTTATCAGTAAGAAAGCATATAAGTTGCAATTATTTTTCATTAAAATCACTTTTGGTAGCATAAAACGTGTTTCTAAACAAATTGGCCCACTGGAATACCATCATATCCCAAGATAACCTTGGTTACTTCTCACCTCAACATTCTTCTGCAACTAATGAACATTTGTAATTTATTTTCACTCAAATATTAGGTGGTATCTAACCACATCCATTAAAGATGAAACAACTCAGGTTTCAAACCCTATGTCTCATCTTTAGGGCCATAGGACAGCCTAATTACCACGAAAAATGGCTGAATGCCTGTACAATGTTTTAAGTTGCACGTACAATCAAATAATGCTACAAAGTGAGTGTATAAAGTAATTTCCTAGGTGTCAATAGCCATGCCCAAATAAGAAAACGAGTTTCTGACTCAGCGTGAACAAAATATGTAGGAAAGTGCAGAAAACTCTCAATTACAACACGATATTGATCGATAAAATCAGGATTAGAACATACCGGAGGTGATCTCGTATGAAGTGCACTTCAATATGCAGTCAAGAAAGGACATTATTAGCAAAAAAATGAACATTTAACTATTAAAGCAAATTCATCTTACAACTGAGTAGGACCGCAGTTAATGGGGTGGCTATAGCCAAAAGAGGCTTCATTAATAACTTTAATGCAAACTAAGAAAGAGCTATGAAACCTAACCCACTAAAATTGTTGTTTGTGAAAGTAGTAGTAAAAGCATTTGCATAAGTTAGAAGTTCTACCAGTAATTCTGTAAAGGAAAATGCTGAATTTCTTTGCATATCAGTAAGATGACACCTCTAGTTCGAGATATTTGATTGCTCATAAGGGACACGGACCAAGAGACGGCCGTGCAGGCTAACTACAGCAGAAGTCTGGAGAGGGTCGATTCTTGCAGGTAAGCTCACAACCTGAAACCACCGAGTGGAATGTTAATCAGAAACTAACGAAATCAAAAGAAATGAACATATTAATGCAGTAAACAATTTTGTTGATAGTCGACCGGTTGAGGCCCTTAAACATTATCTGAAAGGAATTAGGTTGTATTCGGAGGTTTTCATAGATGAGATTTTATTTCTGCAAATCTTTGTGTGATTCTTTAATCTGCTTCAATAACCTAACGTATTTTATTAAAAAGGACATACAATGTACAGTGTAATCATTACAACATCTCTTATCTACATATTATTTATCATTAAAGGACAAAAAGGGGAAGCCTAAAAAAGAACACTTTTAAGAGGAAGCAACTTCAAAATATTAAAATAATTATAGTATAATAATATTAATGAAAAAAAAAAAAGAGAAAAGTGAAGGAGGAGGGGAGACTGGAGAGAACAGCTGATGATATGGACATACGATTCATGGCTTTAAAATAGATCCTCAATTTTATATTTCATTTTGACATTGATTAAAAACCGCTTTATTTACTTCAAGATTTAGTTTATGAAAACTTATGAACTTTTCACAGTGCAAATAAGATATGCAGTTGCACCCTTCATCTACACGCCATTATTTAAAAGAAGGAAACAAGGTACCTTTTTGAATGCAGAAATTCCCCAAGGATTATCAGCTTGCTCAGGCTGGCCTGTTATGACTACACGTCCAGCAGGATCTGATTGAACTCGCACCTGAGTGACCAACAAAGGCACAATCATCATATGTTTAGCAATCTTTTACAAATACACATGATTATAGCTCCTAAAAACAAGAAAAAAAAATAAACAGACAAAATATACACCAATTATCATTAAATAGGTGTTCAAGCTTCAAGGTCCCATCAATAAGAAAATATGGCAGCATGCATGAAAACCAATTAAGGAAAAAGCAAACCCTAAGAGCACGGCAACAGTTAACAGAAAAAAGATTATTTGAATAATATTGAAGTTGAGAAAAATAAATTTGGAAACAAAACGAGTAAGAAGCACCATTTCACCTTGATAATGAATATGCCATCTGCAAGCACTGACATCTGATGATAGGACTCCCCATCATACAATTGCACAAAAATGCACATGATAAAATTCCCTAGCAAAGCACGTTCGTGTTTTTCCTACTAACTTCATGAATGGATTTGTGTGGGTCCATCAATTTTCTAAACAACGGACTCTTATACCAAGACCATATTATCTCCAAATAGATAGAGCCAAAAGATATTTTGGTTTCCAGGCTTGTCTACTGTCCAATTCTGGTCCTGAAAAGTAATTTTTTTCGATTTTGTCCCAATATTTAAAAAAATTGTCATATTTTGGCCCTAAAATCATCGAAAAATTGAAAACAGTGACACTTTATATCACGCGACTGTAACGTGAGGATTTAATTTAGGGCCAAAATTGTACAGTTAAAAAGGTATGGGGCCAAAGTTGGACATTCGCGTGACATAATATGAGACTGTTTTCAATTTTTTTAATATTGGGACTAAATCGAATAAGTTAACATTTTTGGGACAAAAATTGGACAGTGGACAAGGTGTGGGACCAAAAGATATTTGAGCTTGTATACCACTCACGTCCTCACCATTTTGCAACAGTTGTGAATACATAGTAAAGAAAGAGTATGATGAAATATATTGCACTCAATCAGCTAGTCTTGGTTAGAAAATAAGAAATGTGATAGGGAATGCCGTTTCTCTCTCTCCAAAAGAAGCAATAATAAAGAGATTGCTCTTGTTTTCCTGGATGGGCTTGTAGAGAGAGATAATATAAGAATCAGAATATAAAGAGACAGCAAGGAAATTCTAGAATATAAGTTATAGAGAGCACACACCTCCTCACGTAATAGTCCTGGAACCAGGGCATAAACCTCGAAACAATCTTTCTGCACATATAAAACAAGTCAGTCGATTCTTATGGTGCATGTGTGTACATTTCTTTAGTAAGGAAATATAATAAAAAGTTTTTAAGTTAACATACAGTTTGGCGTACGTTAATCTTCACCCAATCAGCTGGGGGGCCAATATCAACAACAGAGGACACCAGTCTGCCAACAAAAAACATAGAAACTCAGAAAATGAAAATTGCTATTAAATGAATAAACTAAAAGAAACACAGAAATATAGAAAAATCAATCTACATTGCAATATAGTTAAGGAACTGCAGATAAAAAGCAGTCAATACATTCCCAAAGGATAGAATACATGGATAATGAGAAATCAGTCGCACTAACAAAGAACTATGAACATCTGAAAAATCAATCTTAATTCAGAATTGAAAAACTATTGAGTACAATCTGCAAGATTGTGGGACAAAGACAACCAAAAGAAAGAAGAACTAACATGTAGTCAGTACTTAACTGTTTAGATAATTCAGTTCGAGCAGCTTTGTTTGAATGCTCCACTTCGTTTGGTCTCTTTTGTTTGAGGGAGCCTAAACAAAATAACAGATACAAAATAAGCCACAAAATTAACTCATCCACATATACACCTTCAATAAATTGTTAATCCCAAGAGGTTCTCATGAAAAAAAGCTAACTTACCAATGCTTTTGATATTCTTCTCATGCTTTGCCATATTGTTAACCTATCAAATTTATAATTGTAAAAATGTAAAATAGAAAACAGCGCTTTAAGCTTAAAGATTTTTGTTAAATAAAAAAAGTTCTCAGAGAACTTTATAATTGGATCACCAACCTCACCAGAATCAGAGAGGCGTTGGGCATGCCAACCTTGCATTGCACGAGAAGCAGAATCTCTTCTAGCCCTTCCTGGTCCTGATCCTTGATAACCATTTCCCTGTTGTTATATACAAATGATAAACCTAAGTTATATTCTGAATTTCTGAAAAGGGTTAGAACTTTAGACGTAATTTCTCGTATAAACTAGTTAAATGTGACCCATGACCCTCCTTCTCATAGAGGTTGTAGCTTCTAATATATTGCACATACTCAATTAGCATGTAAACTAAATTACAGGCACTAAGCCTGAGAAAGAATTGAAATCAGCACTGAATATCCCATGTCTTTCAAATAAATTACAACAATAAATCTCCATAGTAATATGAGAAAAAAACTGTTTTCTCAGCTCATAGCCACAATTATAGGGATTTGGATACTTTTCAGAAAGTGGTATTGAAGATTAGAACAATGAATCATTTCATAACAGAACTTTGAACTTCCATTCTTAACATTTCTTGTGAACATCTTAGAATCTGTAAAATATACAACACAAATAAATATAACTAATGCTATGAGATACATAAACACAAAAACAAAGAGAGGATATTTTCCTTTTAAAAACAAACATGTAATCCTCACCTCACCATCTATACCAGAAACTTCAGGGAGCATTGGCATGGGGAGTTGAAGCTCGCCACTTTGTGTCTTATGCCTTTCAAATTCCAGAATAGACTAAAGCATATAGAATAAAAGATTAGTTTTTTGTATATCAATATAACAGAAATCAAGCACAAGTCTAAAAGAAGCAATACATATGAACATGTTTACCCTGTTATAATTTCATTTCTTTTGCAATTGCAAAGGGAAAAAGAGATATGACAAAACTCATTTGCATGGAATCATCTTTAATACATGAAAAGAACACATAATAACACAAATTCTACTTCATCTTCATTAGACTGATTCAATCGCATCAAATAAAACTGCCACCTTCTCATAGAAAATCCGGAATGTCCAGGAAACTGTTGTACAAGTCCTGCAAAAAATATAGGAGTATTAAAGAACTTCCAAAAGAAAAAAAAAAAACTTCCAAAGCCACTTCATTTAAGTTAATTATAAGGCTGAAAATAAAGATTGATATTAGGAAAAAAATATTAGAACTAACATATTCAATATAATTCTCCTGTCATACAAACCAAGAGTTTTTCTGTTAGCATTGTTTAAATTTCATCCTTGCAAATTATGTATATGCACCGACTCAATTATGAGACCTAATCCCACAGGGCACAATAATTTGAATATTGCAGCTAACTGTGCCAAATGGAGTTCAAAAGAGAACCAGTTCAGAAAATAACTGGATAATGTCTTTGTGGACCGTCCCCCATATTGTTAATAACTGGAAAAAGATTACAGTTTCAATTCCCAAGAGAGAAGCAAATAACAAAAATGGTAAAAATATCGGTATAAAATCCCTTACTTCGGTGGATGAAACGACTCCCCCACCTGTCTCCACAACTTGGATCCAGTTACCTATAAAAATATCCAAAAATTCATAATACTGAAAATGCAGCTGGGAATATGTGAATTTAGAAGTTGACGCATGCAATTCAATGAAAGATATTAAAAGAAGTCCAAGTTTCTACCTCAGAAAACACCATTACATGACTTCTAGTAACAAACAGACAGTCAATGTATGTAATATGAGTTGTGCCTCAAATTTTGGATGAAAGGGTACCATACTGAAATTACTCTTTTCGAAGTCTAGTTATAAAGAATCCACCTCAAATACATGATTGCAAAATACTAGCAATTATCATGTTTTCTATTCATAGTCTACTTAAGCAGATAATATTCATAGGTGCAAGCTATAAATCTAACAGTGACTTGAACCAGAGAGCCAAATTGCATCAGGAAAAACAAAGAATATAAAGGTAATCAAAGAATCAGGCCTCACACTGTCACACAGCAGCATACAGTTCTATCTCAACAAGTTCAAGACAATTTCACAGCTAATTTTTTAATTTTATTTTATTTTGCACATCCTAGATAACTTCCATAAATAAGCTACAGTTAATTGACTGGGTAGACCATACCAACCCCTGAATTGTTGTTCTACGGGAGTGCAGAACTTCACACCACCTCAGAGTTTTTTTTATGTCAAGTGTATAAAGAGCATTGTAAATTTTACAAGAGAATAAATATATATATTTTGGCCGAAGGGTATATGATTTGGCATAGTGATCCAATTACAGAAAATGAGCTGAAAGAACTGATTTAAAACATAATTAGCTCTAAAAAAATTACTCATTTCACAAGTAATAAGAATACAAGAAAGAAAATAAAAAAGCAAGCATAGGATAAGATAGATATGATCTCCACATTGGGATTAGTTCACTTTTAGTAACCAAGGAGCTAGGAGAACAACGACAGTGCTTCAGATATAGGTTCTGGGGATCATAACCAATAAGAGAGTTTGGAATGGGCTTAAGTGGGTTTGAGCAAAATTTACCTTTGAAAATACTTGGATCAAAAAACCTGGATGGATAGAAATATATGTCTATTTTGAGATCTCATAGGGTAGGATTTTGCTGAGATATCACTTTAATGCTGGGAAAGTAAGTGGTGTTGTAACTTGTAAGAAAGCATTACTAAAAGTTGTGAAGTGGTATTATCATAGGATCATGGTAGATTTTGAAATCCAGCTATTTAGTCCGTTAACAAATATACTTTAGGCTTTCAAAATCCTAAGCAGTTTTGGAAAACATAAAAACCCAAAACGAACATACACTAAGTGTCCACAAACATTGTCACATCATTGTACTTATGATTGTGATCAAGTAAGTTTGGCCTTTTGGATTAGATAATCATTTATCATAATGCTTATCAAAATATGAAGCAATGATGCAAGTAAAATGGTATCATTGTCGCAGCAACATGCCAAGATATTATATTATAAAGTGCAGCATTTTTAGGTAGAAACAAAATAGGTTAATCAATTTCCGAAACTTCTCTTTTGCAATAGCTTAGCAAAAATTTAAGTCCTAATTGGCAGGCCATCAAAGGACAAAAGGGTACCCTTTTGAGAATGAATACCGTTACATGATAATTTTTTCAAATACATATTATGGTTAGACTTTGAATATTAATCTCAAAATAAAATTAAGAGTCAAGAAGTGATGGCAATGTACTATGGATGTGACATAACATTTGCATACAAGCATCTTATATATAAACTGTAAGTCATAATAAATGGAGCATTTCCTACGAAGTATGGCTACACAAATATGTTCCTTGAACTTACATAATAAGCTAAAACATTTCAAAGAGGTAATTGATCGTCAAACTATTAGATGCATGAGTATTGACCAAAAAACTGATATTTTAATTATGGTATTCTTCTCATGAATGATGGATATAATTTCCTATTCCATTAACATAAGCAGCTAAACTGAAATGATCCTACATGAAGATTCAGTTTATTTTCCAACCAGAATTTTGTAATACATAATACCAAATTAATCCATGCGACTCCTGAGATAGGAACAAAAAAAAAGCATAATGCAGACACTAAATGCCAATAAATAGGAAAATGGATTATTGTAAAAAGTCAAAGAAACTAGTAATATCAGAACATGCATACCCTGTCATAGCCTCCCAACCTAATCACGGACCTCCATAACCTAGCAGTCATAAGAGTAAGAAATAAATATTTACCCAAGAACAAAGTAATAACAAAATTAATTGCAGATCATGCTTACTTCAGACAATTTAGTGGCTGGCCATAAAATTTGGGAGGTTTGACGTCAATTCCTCTCTCCCGGTAAAAACTTTCAAGGTCCTTCATGAATGCTGTTTGTTCCTCTGGTGTTCCATCATCACCCTCTCCTATCTAAAATGATGAAAACATTAAAATATTACAGCTGGAAACTTTCAAATTTATGATTTTGCATGTGTTCTCGTTTCAACATTATATTTATTACCAGATGTAATGTTGGTGGAGTGAAAACTGAGATGGCCATTTCTCCATTATTGTCTACAGGCTTTGCAGAAGAACAGCTGGAAAGCAATTCGGGTTTGGGTACTTGCAGGATTGCAAGTGAAGATTCTTTGACATCTTGTTTTGCAGCAATTTCGTCAACCCTGACATCTCCGCCAGTTTCACCGCTAGTAAGAACTGTTCCCCCACTTTGTTCTTTATCTTTAATTGTTTTCTCCTCATTAAAATCAACTGCATCTGCAATCTCTTCATCCTTACCCTGAAGAACGTCATCTGACTGAGCATCCTGTCTTTGAGGATCTTCAGTAGCAGTTTCAGTTGGAAGTTGCGTATTTTCCAACGGTTTATCCCCAGAATCAGCATTTTCCATTGTCATTTCACCTCCTGAAACGGGCTCACCATAATTCATTTCCACATTACCAATTTCTTTCGGTTTCATCTGTTCAACATCTTCATTGAGTATTTTCTCCACATTTTCTTGATAATTTTCACACTCCACGCCATTCTCAGAAGGCTTATTTTCGTCCAACCCACCAATACCATTAGCATCCTTCTGTTCAACAACTTCGCTTATTACATCAATTTGTTTTTCCACTACACTTGTTGGAGCAGTTTGCTCTTCAGCCTTGGTTTCACTTTCAGTGTTGATTTGCTCTTCAGCCTTGGTTTCAGTATTGATTTGCTCTTCAGCCTTGGTTTCAGTGTTGATTTGCTCTTCAGCCTTGGTTTCAGTGATTATTTGCTCTTCAGCCTTGGTTTCAGTATTGATTTGCTCTTCATTATTATCACTTTTGGTCTTAATTTCCCCAGAGACTGATCCCTCCATAGGCTTATCAGCCTCGCTCTCGGGGTTAATTTGGTCATTCACTTCAATCTTCATCTCAGTCGTGTCTTTAACTTCAGTTTCACATTTATTAACGTGATCGCTACCATTCTCCCTTACATTTACATCCTCTATTACAGCAGCTACAGGAGGAGATATTTCTGCCTCGGGCTTAATCTTATCATCAAATACATTGCTTTTGGACTCCTGTACATTATTTTCCAAATCATTAGGAAGCTCTCTGGGATCCTCCATCTCTAAATCAGTTTTGCTCATTTTGATATCTACACAAAGATATAAAATTGCATCATCAATACATTTTCATGGAGATAGATGTATCACCATCCATCAGGAAATAGGAAAAGACTAACTGCCGAGAAAATCTAAACGCTTTGCTAAAATTGTGGTATGATAATATTGCATCCATCAATACATCTTTTTTCCTTGGCCAATTCTATTAAAATTGTAATGTAGCCATGAGCAAAGCCAGTTTGTGGTATAAGTAACAAAATTCGCTGAGGATAATTGATTATATAAGTTCTAATTACATATCATTAAGAAAGAACCCCAGATTAATATAGTTTCCAATCTATGCATTTTCCACGTCATCACACATGCAACCTAACATTACAATGGTTTCACAAACCGCCAAAATTGCATCCACCGGAAACATCAGGACTAAATCCACAATTTCAACAGAAATTCAATACAACAAAATCCTAAAACTTTTTGGATTTCTTTGCTTTTAGCTAATACGAAAAGATAAAGCTAAAACATATTTTACAAAAAAAAGAAAACTAAACAACAGAATAAGCAACCGTCTCCTCAAATCCTACCCTCCTAGAATAACCATTTAACTCAATTTCTAAATTACACAAGCAGAAAATCGCAATTACATAAACAACACAGAATGCAGACAAAAACAGAGACAATTGGAAGCACTTGCCTAAAAATGAGCGCGTGCTGATTTTGATTTTTGGGCGTGCAAAATCCGAATCCGAGTGCAGAATTTGGTAGGATTGAGAGCAGAAAGGGGAAAAAAAGGAAAAAAAACAAGGCTTAATTCAGAAGCTAGGTAAGAAGTTTGTGTTAGTGAAAAGAAAAAAAGGAAAGCATAGAGGCACCGTAGAGAGAGAGAAAAACATCGCTGGGCAAACGCCGGAGAGAGAGAGAGAGAGAGAGAGAGTGAAGTCTGTTTGTGCGGTTTCGTCGTCCAAAAGAACGGAATTAGCTCAACGATTTATGAACACCTGGATATTGCTGACTCTACGAATTTTCCAATTTACCCCTCTTAAATGAATTGCGTCATTTATTATTAAGCCATACTAGTATTTCGCCCGCGATGCACGGCTTATAAAGCGTGTTAAATTGTGGCGGAATCAGGGTACTGATACTTAAAGCGTGTTTTGAAACACTTAAAATAGCTTTCAAAAATATTTATTTTCAAAGTTTTCTCTCACAGCTTTTGAAAATAAGTGCTTCTGAAAGTTATTTTAAATGTTTCAAAACACACCCTTACATACAAAGTAAAAATCACTTTTACAGTATTGGTACTGTTCACTCAGAAATGAGCGCGTGCAGTGCACGGTTACCCAGAAAAGCGAGTTCTGTTCACTTGCTCAGTGAATACTCCTCAATTTTGACAGCTACTTTTTTATATATTTATAGATTTCCTTAAAAAAACTGATGCTATTATACTTTATTATGTTTTGTTTAAAGTATATAATATTATGTATCTCACTCTCAAAAAAAAAGTGTTGTTACTATAATATACAGTATATGTGAATCAAATTTGTCGTCAAATTGAATTATGTTTTATTATTTTAGTATAAATTATATATATCACATAAATAACTTTCAGTAATGTATATCATAACTAAAATTTACAAGCCTTTGTTAATAATTCACTTTTCAATTTTTATTTTTTTTTGAAAAGGTCTTTTACTTCAGTTTTAGTTTGACGTTGAGGAAATTTAGACATTCACATATTAGGACATCTTAAAATTTCTCGTGTGCATTGTCTCCATATATACGTAGGTTTGAATACTGTGTGGGGTATGTATAAATTTCCTTGAAATATTATGTTGGTTTATTTTTTAGATTGTATCATATTAATTATCCTTCAGACAGGAATATTTATCGATTTACATTATATTCTACTGAAGGACTAACTACATGGGGTGGGGTAATTTCTAGTCACTCTCTTACCAAAAAAAACATTCCGTTCCAAATTTTTCTTCACACTATTTTTTTTCTCGCGTTTTAGTGAACGGAATGTTTAATAATATTTGAAATGATAAAGTGACTTTTAAGAAGGAGTATGATAGATCTATTTCTCCTCTATTATATGTCTTCTTAAAATTACTTTATACTTTCAAATACTAATAAAAAACTCGTTCGCTAAAAAACAAGAAAACAGTAATTGTGAACAAAGAGTTGAGACGAAGGTAGTATTATGTGTATACACAAAAAAATTATAAATCAAATTCATGTGAACTCTCTTTTTCAAAGTATCATTATTATCTACTAGTTTTTTGTCTACCCGTGTGTTGCACGGAAGTTATTAGTGTTACTATATTTTGTTATTTTATTATTATTTATTTTTCAATATCTCTTCAAGTTATAGATTATAAATAATTTTTTACATATTAGTTGGTAATTTAATCATGAAAATGTATTTATTTTTTGCTAAAATATATATGAATTAAAATGAATTTTAATAATTATTGTGATTCTGCTGGAGAACATTCAGAAACGTAGAGCCTCCCTTTACCACTTAACAATTCGATTTAAAAACGGTACTTATAAGGGGAAGAGATTCTCATTCTCTAACTCATAATATAAAAAAAATAAAAATTGATACAATATATAAAACATAAATTAATAAACATGGATATAGCATTAATTATATTATAAAAAATTAGAAAAATAAAACAACAACCAATCAATTTTTTAAAAAAAGAATTCACCCTTTCAAATAAACAATGTATAACAAAAAATAAAATATCATAATATACTATCAAAATTCTGAACATTTCTTGAAATACAACATTTTTTGTTGTATTATGTTCAAAACTATCATTGTTATACAACATAATCTTCAAACCACGTCGATTGGTAACCTTCGAAACTACAACATAAAGTTGACCATGGCTAAACACCAGCTTCTTAAGATAAACTCCAACATGAAAAAAAGATTTCCCTTGACTTTTATTTATAAACATAGCATACGAAACAATCAACGAAAATTGTCTACGTGTAAACTTGAACGGTAACCTAAGATCAGAAGGAGTCAAATACAATTTTAGGTATTAATGCTAGTTCACCGGCACTGCTACCAGTAAGAATTTTAGCTTCGATTACTCTATCAGTCAACCTAGTGATTACCAACCTATACATATATAATTTTTTTTGTAAAATCAATCTTATAAGAAATGATAAATATCACTAAATAATAAATTCAAGATAAATAAAAATAATAACTAATCTGATCCCGTTACACAATCCCCTTGAATGATCTATATTTCTCAACGACAAAACAAACATTCCAACTTTGAGATTAAGTTCATGGTCGGACGCACGAGAAATTTTTGATTTGATCCAGGTCATACTCTTTATGGGATTCCCGAAGTTATTAATCGAAAGTAGGCCGCAAGGAATCGAAGAAGTGTTGAGGAACTCAGAAGTATGAACATCAGCTAGAGAATCAAAATTGAAATCAGACCTGCATTCACTATCAGAACTGAGATACTTGTCAGACTCCTTTTGATTTAATCGAACCATGTAATCATTTATGGATCTAATAAAATCAAGTGTGGGAGCAAGGATAGTTTTGTCCTGTAAAAATTCGTGATCATGCATCCTAAATTTAAAATTAGGATAAATACAATTAACAATATAAGCAATTGGATCATCACCACATTTCAACAAAATATCATTTGGGATGATAATATTGGAACCATAATTTGTTCTTGTCCCTATACTTCCATCACCAACTAATTCATTACATTCCAAAAACAATTTCATTTCCTTCATCCCTTGAACAAAATTAAATTGCATCAACCTCATGTTTCTTGTCAACTTCAAAACAGTGCATGCATCCTACAAATCAGATTAATTAATAGTGGCATGTATAATGTCATGTCTCTTTCCTGGAATGACATGCAAGATCTGTCGAGAACATTCCCCAAAACTAATGATCCTTCCACCAAATGGTATTTCAGAGCGGGGTATATCAGATAACTACATGATATCTCTTAATGATGTATCTAATGCTTCAATATAATGTTTGTGAACCATTGGAGCTTCATCCCATACTATGAGTTTGCACCTAATCAAAAGTTCAGTTAGGTGACTACCTTGCTTAATGTTACACATAAAATTCTCCAGACAATTGATTGGAATACAAAATCTAGAATGTGTTGTACATCCACCAGGAAACAAAAGTGATGTTATGTCACTGGATGCTATATTCAATACATCTTCAAATTGCAGTCCAGCAGATAGCGTCTTTCATAAAAAAGTTTTCGTAGTACCTCCATAACCATATACAAAAAATATTCACCAAAATCTGACGATGCTGGTCTAATTATTTTATAAAAAATAACACGTTGCTCATCATTAAATTTTCTTATATAAACTTCATACTTCATCCTTAGTTCAACTCTATTATACGATAACCCAGTCAAAATCATCATGTTATGGGATGTTATACTATTATCAATAACTGTCACAGGCATCCCATCAAAATCATGCAAACTTTTACAAAGAGAACACAACATATTATCTAATTCTAAGACAATAACAATTCTTGATCTCATCATCCGTCATTCTCAATTCTACAAACATAAGAAGAAGAAGAAAAGACCATCATTAAAAAATATACATAAAGTAATAAATAATTTTTTAATAAGATATTAAACAATTATAAATAATATACGTAATATGACAATATATATAGCAGTAATATAAAAAAATATTATTTGTAACACTAAAATAATATAATTATATAATTATGATTGATTATAAAAAATGTCTAAATAAGAAAAATATGCAAATAATTTTGGTTCAGAAGAATAAAGAAAGTGTGCGAATAATCATGAAGCGGAGGGAGTATAATTTAAAGATTGTATAATATAAAAAATAAATACTTGGATATCGCATTATTTTTCTTCTCTTTTACAAAATATCGTGTGACAAATATTTTCAACATTTATCTCATATCTCACATTGATTATTTAAAGATCCGGAAGTGAGAAAAGTAACAAAAAAAGATCTCAATGAAGATGCAGAGGTCCAAACGCTAGCATGTTCAAGTCCATCAACTTATTCTCTATCATCATCCAACAACCCTCTATCAAAGCACGCATCACAAAATGTGGCATAAATTATTCCTCAGTAACAATGTTCAACATAATCCTTAGATAATAGGCCTCACCAGTACCAGGTGGTACATGACAAATACGACCAACAACAAACCCCCTCTGCCTGGGTTCCCACGTCCTTGATTTAAAAAAAAAAAAACTAAGGAATTTGAGTGTATGTTCAATTCAAACCAAACTAAAACCATGCTAGTCTTCACACTTGGTCTGTCCAAAATAGAATTTAATGAATTTGTAGCTCTGAACAGAACATTCTATTTTTTTGGAAGATATAATGTCAAACATTCAACAGATGGATACCTGTAGTTATTTTCAAAACCAAATAATCTCCTAGCAGCTTCACACGACGAAATATACATACTATCAATATACATCTTGATCCCATCAATATTTATTGTGTGATTAGACTCCCAATTATTTTCAACAAAAAGTAGCAGTCACACGATCATGACCCTTGTTGATATACTTGAATAAGTATTTAATGACTCTAGATTGATTGCACCATTCAACATTAATATGTGCATCATATTTTAAAAGAAGATATCTGTTATGAGGAACAATATATCTATTGTCCAAAATAACATTCTTTTTCTTCACGATTTTCCATTGTTTATTCGTCTATAAATAGGATATCCATCATCATTCACTTTGGTCAGAATATCAAGGACATTACTTAACAGTTCGACCACAAGGATCATGCATTATAAAATCACGAACAACTTCAAGGTAATGTTTATCATTCATCTCATCTGGTAATTCAGCGAAAATTATACGATCAATATCATCACCTGAAGGCAAGATTAATTCTTTCTTTTCCTTTTTGACACCAACCTTCTAATATTTTTCACCAACAAACATAGTTGAAAACTTGAAAGATGAGATTTTAGACCTTTTATAATTCTTTCAGAAATACTTTGGAATAGTCTGCATAAAAGAATAAACATATAATATAATGAATCTCTCGGGTTGTCTCACAATCCTCCCACTACGTCGAGGTTCCGGTTGTGTAAGTGTGTCGTTTGGTATATCATCTTGTACAGTTGGCACTGAGGTTAGCCCTCTAAGCTCATTTAAGGTAATCTCACTTCTGGGCTTTCTTTCGTTCATATAGTCTTCTTCCAAAAACCTAAAGTGTGTGCTTATTACCACCTTTTGATCTTCGGGACCATAGAGCATACACCCTTTTGTTCCCTCGGGGTATCCTATAAACAACCTTAATTCTGATCGTGGATCCAATTTTCCGGCTTCCTTGTCCAACACGTAGGCCGGACACCCCCAAATTCTCATGTGTCTCAAACTGGGCTTGTGTCCGATCCACAATTCTTTGGGAGTTTTGGGAACCGACTTGGATGGCACCAAGTTCAGAATATAAGCCGTTGTTTCCAAGGTGTGACCCCAGAACAACTTGGGTAGATCCGCATAACTCATCATTGATATAACCATTTCTAAAAGAGTTTTGTTTCTTCGCTCTGCAACCTCGTTTTTTTGAGGGGTTCCGTGTGCAGTTAGCTGGGATACAATCCCTTCATCTGACAAGTAGTTCAAAAACTCATCGCTGAGGTACTCGCCTCCACGATCATATCGTAGAGACTTGATACGTTTTTCCCTATGATTCTCTGCTTGAGCCTTAAATTATTTGAATTTGTCAAAGGTCTCAGATTTATGCTTCATAAGGAAAATATAGCCGTACCTTGAGTAATCATCAATGAAAGTGACGAAATACTCATAACCTCCTCTTGCTTTGATTGACATTGGACCACATACGTCCGTGTGAACGATTTCTAACACTTCCTTGGCTCTATTCCCCTTGGCTCCAAATGCCCTCTTGGTCATTTTACCCTCCAAGCAAGATTCACAAGTTGTGATTGGTTCAACCCGGAGAGACTCCAATGAACCATCATTAAAGACGTAATTAATTTCATTATATTATTAGTAAAAATAGTATGAATAAATCAACAAACGAATAATCAAGATTGAGGAATTATCCACATTTGAAGAATTATCTATATTTAGAAATAAGTAGTAAATATACATTAAAAAAGAATTTATGAACATAAAAAACATAAAAATCGTACCAAATTATTATAAAATATTTGAAAAAAAAAATCAGAAAAATAATAATTTCTCCTCAGCTCTCGTGCAATTTTTTATTATTATTATTATTATTATTATTATTATTATCAAGAAAAAAAAATTAATTTAGATTAATGGAACAAATACATTGACTAATATACTCACCATATAAATTAAAAGATTCTGATATAAGATTGAGATTACCAACGTTTTAGGATACCATTTCGATAGTAAACCTTAATATAAATCTTGCACAAATTATATTCCGCAAATTTTATGTACTCACCAATAAACAAATTATAATGCTCTTCAGTTTCTTTTCATCCACCAGTAAAGTACCAACAACCTCTAATTATATCTGTTTTTACATTTCATATCTTGCCACTCTGATTAACAAATGTATACCTTGAATTTAATGAATGTTCCTTGATGAAATAATATCTTTAGGTATACACTAAAAAATGAAATAAATAACAACAATCGATATAAATGAAAATTATATAATTAGAATAATAAATTGTTCGACAATGAAAAACATACAAATTTATATTGCACTTCAATGGAATTACTGGGTACGTATTGAACGGAAAAATCAAATGCATCATTTGAATAGTAATGTTCCTTGTACATCTTCAATTCATCATATTGCATAAATAAATCTTCAACTACATAAAAAAAATTAATTAAATTCATAACAAATATATATATATCGTATAAAAACTACTAAGATGATTTGTTTATAAGATTATAAACTTACGTGTGAGCAACATTCTATCATCCTTAAACTCATCTCGAAGACGACATAAATCCACAAATATTGAATCATCAGAAAATAAATTCATAATTTCAATTTTGTATATAAGGAAAACAAAGTGACTAAGAATCAGACTTCTTTTGCTAGAGAATGAAATTTTTTGATGATGGAACTTCTCTTTAAATAGGAGTGAGAACAAATTAGTGGGACTTGAATTGAGCATGTAATTAAAGAAATATTAATGTTAGTTAAATAAAAGTTAAAAATAAATTGAATAATTGATGGAAAATAATGAATGATCAAGATTAATTCATAAAAAATGATCAACGGTCAGAGACGAATGGCGCCAAAAGTATAAAAGGAAAAATAGCTCCTATTATATATTTATAATTATCTATCTATTATCTATTATCTATTACTAATTAACTATTATTATTATTATTATTATTAATATTACTAATTAAAAAGTGGTTTAGCCATGAGAAATATTTTCAGACGATTTTGGCCCTCTAATACTTTCAAGTGTGCAAAATAACCCAGCTAAATCTCTAAATAATTGTTTAAAAAAACTCTAAACAATGAGATGTTTAATTTTCAGATGATTAGATGAGAAACACGAGGGGGCGAGAGTGTATATGGGAGGGGAGGGCACAACAACGGCGACAACGAGAACGCTTGTGGGAGTATAAGGGACTGCGACTGCAGAATGGAAGACGATGGGGAGGGGGCGGGGAACGAAGACAGGAGGTTGGCGAAGCTATGCTTCTCACCATCGGTTTGCCGCCTTAACTTGAAGGTCTGAAAGGTAAAGTGATATCATCATTGTAGAATAAGTTGAAGAAGAAATATATTTATTGATGGTTGCCGATTGTGGATTTGGTGGTATATGCTTATGTTTTATTCCACATTCTTGTGTTTCATAATATAGGCATAAAAGCTCTGGTGCATAAGGGGAACGCTTGAGGTAGGATAAGGGTCTTGAGGGAGGGGAGGGAAGGGGAACGGGAGGTGCACGACGCTAGGGTTCTCCCTGCACCCGTCATCCTTCCGACTCCTCTCTGTCAGAAAATGAGTGTTTTTCTGTGTTTAGTCCTAAGTTGACATTGTGTTTTTGCATGGTTTAGGAGCAACTAGTTGTATAAGTTGATCCTATTTAATAACTAATTAGTTGCAGATGACTTTAAGTGGTCGAATTAGTGTTTGTTGCCGCTAATTTAGAGTCCAATACTTGAATTTTCATGTATTTATTTATGGGATATGTAGTTTCATTCATTTTTGTAAGGCAGAACGTGAATCACCATCTGATCATTTACAATGTCCACAACTTGCATAATATAGTCTGTGTTGAGAATTATTTAATCTTAGCAAAAGATGGTGTCTAATAATGCTGCTCTTCTTGTACTGTTGATGTATGCCGTCCTACTGCTATCACCGGTCTCAGGAAGCTTTAATTGTTTTCTGATTTATGGCTATTTTCATATTTAGCTTCATTCAATCTTTTATGAATATTTGAAAATATAGATGCATATTGTGATCCATAGTAAAACACAAAAAATTACTACGTGGAATGGAATATTAACTTCTACCAAGGTCTACTATTCATCTCCTATATTTTTAGGACAATCTTAATATTTTATAATGTTGGCAATTGGTTACATCTGAAGGAAAAGAAATGAGGATTGAGCTTTGGCAAAAAAGCAAAGGGTCACGCCAAAACGATGGAGAAACTGGTAATTTTCCTTCTTATTCAAACTTAATTTTTGTCTTAGTTATACATCATGTATTCTCGATTCTTGATCACTGGTAATTTCCTGGACGATACTTCGATTTCTACAGCACCACTAACACACTTTCCGAGCTATTTAACTCTGAATAGTTGGGTGACATAAATATAGCCCTGTGTTTATATATCCTATTATTTTGGTCATTTAATCCATACGAAATTTCAAAATCAAATTAATTCATATGTTGTCTGTTAAGTAATATTGCAGTTACAGTGCATGATATACAATTGGTTGATTATATCCCCATAATTTTATTTTATTTTGGTTAATCCAATAACATCAATTAGAATTAGTTTTCCCTTCTGCATTCACACAGCTATATAAAAAGGAAACATTGTTTACTTCTGGTGTACTGCATTCATAAATAGGATCAAGTCATAGGGTTGTTTGCTTATATGAGCAACCAACATGGTGGAAGCATCAACTCATAAATAAATAAATTTTATTAATGGGATATAAATTTGTAATATTTTTATGTATTTACTGGCGAGAGAGGTGCGCGACGTCTGCTGGCGAGAGAGGGGCGCGAGAGTTGAAGTGGCTGCTACACGGAGAGTAGGGCGAGGCGATGGCTGGCGAGAGAGAAGCTATTCATTTTCTGCGTGAGTTTCTAACGATTATCGGTCTCTGTTCGATTTGGTAATTGATTTCTGGTCAATTTCGTTTCATCTTCTAATTTTTTTTTCTGGAGTTGAATTTAGAAGATATATTTTTTTTTTACAAAATTAGGGATTTGAGGAAATTGGAATAGATATGTTTCTTGTGGATATTGTAGTTGTTCTAAAATCCTTCCTTTCAAGGTAATCGATTTATTAATTTTCTTGATTAAGTGCATGTAATGATTTTGATTAATTTTTCAAATAACACCCATGTTTCGTATGCGTAGAAATATTGTTGGATTGGGATAATTTGGAACAAGAACTAAATATTGAGAAGTCCTTTCCTCTGGGTCGGCGCAAGCAAGGGAGATAGGCGAGAGTTTGAGGGCAAGCAGGGGCGGGAGGCGAGAATTGAAGAATTTTTTTAATGGGGGTTGGGGTTGCATAATTTGCAGGGGAGTGTTTGAAGAGATGGAAAGGAAATCACAGTCTTTGTAGTGGGAAGGTGTGACGAGATGAAGTCTGCTTTGCCTCTCCTTGAAAGGACTGAAGGTTGGTGTCATACTGTGAAACACTTCAAAGTGGATGGTTCCTTTTAAACGTGTTTAGTACTACCACTCATCAGGATAAAACTCGAGCTATATATTTTGTCAAATGTAGAACTCTGTTTAGTTTGACTGTTATGTTTATTGAACTAAACTTAATTGAGCTTTTGACATCAATCTTTGGTTAGTTTCTAGAAATTTTGTTTATTTTCAGCTATAAACATATCAATAAGCTTCAACGTTATGTCTCTTCAGTTAACTTAATTGTGAATATAGGAGAACCTTGCTAACAAATTGAGTGTTTGTCTCTGGTTATGCCACGGAAAGATTAAATGTAGATGTTATGATCGAAGCTGTTATATAGGGATCCCTTATAATATAATTTTACGTGCTTGGCGTATCGATAGGTTGCTACCCTGTTTGAATTTGCCTCAAAAGAACACCAAATATGTAACATGACTGCTCTTATATACGTAATATCTAATAAGACTATACTGATTTTCATATAATGATTATGAATTTTTTCAGTGTTTGTTCTTAGGTTAGCAGGAACTGCACTTGTGGTTCCTTATATGAATGGCTTTCCCTTCCTGATGATTCAATCAAGGATGACTGCCGTAAGGGCCTTTCCAGATGGGCTGTTTTAGTTGCATGCTACGCTCCATGTTTATTACATTGATGGTTGCCTCAAAAAAAAATTCCATCTGCAACTATTCTCTATAGAAACCCAGCATTTTAATGCTAAAAAAACTTGGAGGTATTTGATTATAGTGATAAATGAGAACGTTCTAACGTTTAATTTTCACATATACCAGAAGATGTTCAAAAAGCTCTTGAGGTATGTGATATTTTGATCAATTTGCTTGAGAAACAAATTATTAGTCGTTGCTTCTATATTCTTGCACTATTTCCTTGAGAACGTTTTATTCTGGCATCAATATCTTAATGGGCTTATATGTTTCCCATGACTTTAATAAGTTGATTTTTGCATATTCTTTTTAACCTTTTATTTTCAATTTATTGTGTGTGAATAGTGTTATTCATTTCATCTCTGGGTTAATCGTATCTCAAGTGGTTAAATGGCTTGAATACATATTAAATATGGGCTGTTTTAACCTTTCTTAAAAAGACTACTCTTTATCTTTGTTTTCAAATCCTTGAGTTTTTCTAATTTCTTTTGAGATTGAAAATATGGGAATGACAACTACAGATGATAAGTTTCACGTTCATGCTGTTGATGAAAGCTTAATTAACAGAAAACCGATTGGGAGGCTACTCAAAATTTCTACTTTCCAAGGTGTCCAATGTACTTTTTCAATTTGAGCAATGGGGTTTGATTTTCTTGAATTTATTTTGGTTAAAAATGGGAGTTTTTTCTTTTCTTTTAGTTTGTCTACAACCAGTTACTGTTGGAGTTTTTGTTTCTATTGGGTCAACATACCCACAGCGGTAGTCTCATTTTCCTGTTCTTTATTTTCTGTCTGGTAAATCTGAAACTCATTCTCCCAGATATGTTGTATGAAATATTCTGATGAAAGCTATTACTTTGGATAGTCACGCAGCGCAGAGGGTTCGTGCCACAATATTGGAGTGTGTAAATGTACCACTAATTTCAGGCTCTAAAACTGCGTCTATTGGCTAATCTAAGAGAGCCAAAAGTACTGTTTTCTTGTGTTAATTTGTAATTTTGTTTAATGCCCAAGTTCTAATTTTACATTATGAAAATTTTATTCGGAACTTCAGTTATTACGTGAGCTCAGGGAGAAAATTGCTACCGTCGGTCAAATGCTGACTTTAACCATACTTTCACGTTAAACGCATATATAGTTGTCATGATCATGAGTTGGGAACGAAAGGAGAGATAGAATTGGAATAATGTAGCGAACCCAAAGACACTAAAGACTACCAACACTATAATCCATATTTTTTATATAATTTTACGGAATAATGTTCTTTTGAAATGTAAATTCTTGGTAGAAACAAGATGAAGATTTGAAGAAATTGGGAGAGAGAGAATTAGATAGGAAGAGAGAAGTTAAAGGAGAGAGAATAGTGTAATTTTTTCTGATATCTCATTCATCGGCCGCATATCATATTTGTAACAAACAGTGGGGACCACACACAGATGGATATTTCTTAGGTAATTTAAATGCAGAATTAAAATAGATAATGATTGAAAGCCCCCTTCAATCTTTAAGTTTAGGTCATTCTAAATGTTTGGGCCATCCGTGAAGTCCAAACATTTCCTCATTCGGATAACTCCCCGGAGGATTTGAGTCAAAGCGTTCTTTCTCGCCGATAAATCCACTCGGCGGATTTGACTTCGGTATTTGACTCAGGCGCATTCTCCTCGCCGAGATAAATCCACTCGGGAGGATTTGGCTCGGCGATTCTTTCTTCGCTCGAGATAAATCCACTCAGCGGATTTGACTTCGAAGCGCGTTCTCCTCGCTTCGAATAAATCCACTCGGGGAGGATTTGGCTCGAGACGCATTCTCCTCGCCAGATAAATCCACTCGGGAGGATTTGACTCAAAGATTCTCCTCATTCAGATAAACTGGCGCCCGATTCTTGAAATTTTCCTAACCCGAAATGAGCCCTCCTCCATTCAAACTAACCCGAGCGCTTGACTCTTCAACTTCCTCTAACCCGAAGCGAGCCTCCTCATTCGGACTAATGTGCTCGAAACCCCTTCTCCAATCGACACCAAAAAATCCAATTCTATCTCTCCTTTCGTTCCCAACTCATGATCATGACAATACTCCCCGTTTTGAGATCCTTGTCCCCAAGGATCTAAATCGAAATACAACTTATAAAAAGTTGCATATAGATTGCATATTTTTGTATAATTTCCTAGTAGACCATTCTCACCATGACCCGTAAAAAGAACTTGTGATTTTGAATAGTGCGATTCAAGAACTCCCCGTCCGCGGTTTCGAACCCCGATGCATTTACAAACCTTGGAGTAGCAACAACGTAATAATAATTGTTAACATTTTGATCCATAATTACCAAGAATGAGTAAGATCTACCCACATGGATATCCTTTTTGCAACTTTTATAGGCTTCACAAATCAATGACACAATACTCAACATCCCAATATGTAATACCACCCCCGATATAATTTTCCACATAATATGCATATTTTTACTCGAGCTTCCCATGCAATATCACTTCTTGATTTAGCAACCCCAAAACTTCTAAATATCTGAACTATCTCTTCATTTGCAACCTTTCCAACACCAAACTCAAACGATATCAAACTAATAAAATCAACTACTTAATTAATCAACCTAACTAATTCATAAAATCACAGTCAGCTAGATACACCACTTCTACAATAGGCAATGACTTCTGATCCTTTCCCATCACAATAACAATATCAAAGTCATCATGATAGCGACTCAGACCAGAAGTAGCTGATGCAATCAATTGAATCTGACCATATTTTTCTTTGTGAAACTTCAAAAGAAGATTCAAAAGGTATGCCTCACATTCACTAGGTTGAAACCCCTTAGATGCCTCCAAAACATCTTGGGATTCACTAATTAGCAAACCTTCTAATTGAGGAGTACTCTAATAGACCTCAGATTTCAAAGTTATCAAATACAAGCGAATCTGGATTTCTTCCAACTGATAAGGAGAAAGTTCAGTATCAGAATCCCCTGCCATTTCAATATAAGATAATTCCTCTTCTTCAATATTTATATTTTTAGTGATGACTTCCATAGTTTCTAAATACTTCCTTCCTAGCTCAATTGTTTGTTGCAAGGTGGTTGGTTCAAACATTGTGATGAAAGTTTGTGATTCTTCAGTGAGCCCACTAATAAAACTAGCAACAAAATATTCTTCAGAAAAATCCCTGTTGTTCAATAGTAGCAACCCAAACTTCAATTCTTCAAATCTTTCTACATAATCTGAGTAAGAACCACTGTGCCTTAATTTATCAAATTCTGAATTAATTTTAGCTTCATTCCATTCCTCAAATCTAGCAGATAACACTTCTAAAAATTGTTGCCATGTAATATCTACTTGTTTTAGCCTGGACTTTTGACACCAATGTGCTGCCTTACCTTCAAAGTGCACACATGCTAGTGTGATTTTTTGTGAATCCATTACATCAGGAATACATTTAAAATACCCATTGCATTTGAGGATCCAAAGCCTAAGACGAGTACCATCAAAATGGGGGAAATCGACTTTAGGTAAGGGGTTCATAGCTTGAATACCTTGATTTTCCCACTGCAATATATTCCTGAAATTGTTGTTGTCAACTTGCACGATGTACAGGTTCACCGTCGATTCACGTCCATCGCACCAATAGATTCAAGTTGACTCTTAATTCCACCTTGAAACCCTTTTTCCAATTGGGTTCGAATCATCAATTAAATCGCCTTCATGGAAGATCTTTTCCACCTTGAGCCGTTGATTAGGCTCATAACCCACAATCCGAGAATAGTTGGCTCTGATACCAATTGTAGCGAACCCAGCACTACCAACACTATAATCCATATTTTTTTATATAATTTTCTTGGATAATGTTGCTGAAATGCAAATTACTGGTAGAACAAGATGAAGATTTGAAGAAATTGGGAGAGAGAGAAGTAGATAGGAAGAGAGATAGTTAGAGGAGAGAGAATAGTGTAATTTTTTTTCCGATATCTCATTCATCGACTAGCAGCCATATTTTGTAACAAACAAAGGGGACCACATACATAGATGAATATTCCTTAGGTAATTTTAAATGCGAAATTAAAATAGATAATGATTGGGCCTAAGCCCCTTCAATCTTTAAGTTCCGGTCATTCTAAATGTTTGGGCCCATCTGGTGAGAAGCCCAAGCATTTCCGCCATTCAGATAACTCCCCGGGAGGATTTGAGTCGGATTCGTTCTTTCCGCTCACATAAATCCACTCAAAGGATTTGACTTCGAAGCGCGTTCTCCTCATTTCCGAGATAAATCCACGCTCGGAGGATTCGCCTCGGTAGCTTCTTCTCGGATATAAATCCGCTCGGTGGATTTGACTCAAACGCGATTCTCTCGCTCAGATAAATCCACTCAGAGGATTTGGCTCAGCGCGATTCTCCTCCGGATAAATCCACTGGGAGGATTTGACTCGAGCGCCAAGATTCTCCAATTCAGATAAACCTTAGCGCCCGACCTCTTGAACCCCCTTCTAACACAAGCGAGCCCTCCTCATTCAAACTAACCCAAGCGCTCACTCTTCAACTTCCTCTAACCTGAGTGAGCCCTCCTCATTCAGACTAATGTGCTCGAAACCCCTCTTCTCCACTGACACCGAAAATCCCAATTCTATCTCTCCTTTCGTTCCCAACTCATGATCATGACAATAGTATAGTTCTTATTTGATCCAACGTTATTTACTTTAGTTAATGATTGAAACACTAGGAAAGTTTGGTTGATTCATTAACTTGAGTCAAGTTGTCCCTCTACATTTTCTTAACATTTGCAAGTTCTCTCCATGTGTGTAGAGTTTGATTACATCTTGCAAATTTTGACACTTGATTATGGAGTAATTTAGAGATGGAAAACCCATATGGTGCAAGTATATTTTGGCATCTTTGATGAATATAGAGCTCTAAAACATCTGATTTTCAATTCTAATATTTAATTTGTTATGCATGATCTATGGAGGTGTATAACACTGAAAATGGATCTTTTGGATATTTCCTGAGGCAATTATTTGTCAATTAAAGACCCTATGTTGTTAGGATTTTTTAATTTTCTCTCTCTTGAAGGTATGTAGTAAATTTAAACTATATATTGAAGCACATGACACATTTTTATACCGCCTTTTAAGTCGATGCTATTATAGGGGTACAAGAATATGATGATGCTAAAATTTTTAATTATAGTGTTTAATATGCCTGATGATTGAAGTTTTCTAACTATAGTGTTTCATATGCCTGATGATTGTTGCTCATAAAAGTTTAACTTCTTTGCTGTAAAATTGGGGAAATGATAATCAAATTCATCTTAGAACTTAATCACATGCATATAACAAAGATTCAGAGTGAGATTTTGATATGATAGATTGTCAGTACTTAGTGGACCTGAGATGATTGTTAGCATTTTCAATCGATCCTAGAATTCACTATGTAAGTTTGTTCTCTTTCATTGTAACATTTTCTTTTCTCATTTTAGTTACATGGGTTTTGTTTGAACATTCTGTATTTAGCCTAAAAGACAGAGTTTTATAGTTTATTCTTTTAAGATGAATCTAACTACACATGTTTTGCAGTCTTTTTAAAAAGATGATGAGTCTTTAGAATAACACCACTACAATCTTGTCTTCTCAATCTTTTCTCATTCATCTGCTGCTGAATTATGTTTTCCTTTTATCAAGAGAAGGATGACATTTTTAACATTATCTTTCGGAAATTGGACATGAAGTTGATGAAAGGTGTATCGTGGAATATGATTACATGGGCTTTGAAAGTGTGGTGAATGTTGTTTACTTGAACTTTGAAAGTCTGGAGAGCTGTTAAGAAATGTTGTTTACATGAGCATTGAAAGTGTTTGTTCCTCACAGAGCAAGCTTTTGTTTGTTACATCCACATTTTAGAATTTAATTGGACGACTTTTTTTTGCCTTTTTTCTATGATCAATGTTTAATCAAATGCATTTCATTGATTGGAGGTTGTGATTACAAGAATGATAATAGTGAACTTATATATGATGTATATTATAACATTGAGCTTTTACTATTAACACATATGACAAACTGCAAAGTAGATGGATTAACTTTGAACTAATTTATAATCAAAATACTCATTTGGTAAAATCGAATTTTGAGTTAATTTACTTACTACTTACATATAACGTGCAACACAATAAATTATGTAACGCGTCACGAAGCACGTGGTAAATTCCTAGTACTATACAAAACGTCATTGGTTAGCATATGAATGATGTGTTTTCAAACTCAACAAAAATAGCTTTCTGAATCATTTTTTTTCAAAAGTTGTGAGAGGCAGCTTTGGAAAATAATGATTTTGGGAGTTGTTTGCACTTTGTGCTAAATGAAAACAGTACCGTATATTTATTGATTTGATAAAAATGACACATAAAATCAAGCCTTTTGAAAACATTGGTAATTCATATGTTAAATAGTGACACTTTGTATACTAAATAGTGATACTTGAAAAAGAGAGTTCACGTGAACACAGGGTCACGAGAGACCTACTCATGTAGACCATTTATTCAAATAGAATATCTCGAGAATTCGCCCTACCATTAAGAATCCAACTTGGATAATTTATTTTGATAAGTAAGTTTGAGCTCGAGCTCCTAAGATACTCGATTCACTAATGAACTAGTAGAGGTGTAGAATCAATTGTTTTATATTAATTATCTAATACGCCCCTCACTCGTCAATTAAATTCTCAACTCTACCCTCTTAGTAGGATGCCCAACAAGTGGACAATTTAATATGAGTGTAGTTGTTTTCTACAGGAATCGAATAAGGACGTTGTCATTAAAGTATTTCATCTCATCTAAAAATCCGAACTTATAAAAAAGACGCGTGAAATCGATTTGTTTATATTATTTATCCGACATAGTTAGGCTTAATATATGAAGATATTTTTGTATTTCAATAATATATGAGGACTCCTTGGCTCGAGCTTGACTAGGCTCAAGTACAAGTTAGATTCATTTGCAAGACGAAGTTCAACTCTATTTTCAACTCGTTAATATAATCGAAAGTGAGCTCAAACTCCTAAAAATACTCGAGTTTAGTTCGAACTTCAAATATTCATCTCGGCTCGAATAATAACACTACTCATATATGTGTGTGTATATATACATATATATGTATAATTTGCACAAATTTAAAATCCATACACCAAACATGCTTTGTTTTACCTGATTTTCTTAGTCATTGAACTAGTTTTTATTGTTTTTACTGCATTCAAGCCTCGTCACTTTCTAACACAATACAATTGAAAGGAAATCTTTCGTGCAAAATCCTCATCTGTTGGTCCCAGTGCAAACGAGTCTTACACGTGTATGGGGGGGGAATACACGTGTTCAGTGTTTTTAAAACTTTTTCTTTCTTCTTGAGAGGTCGGCTTGAGTCGATAATCCTCAAGATTAGGTTCTCGAAGCACAGACGCTTCCGAGTCAAAGTCTATCGAGACAAGTGATCCCGAGCCGCCAGATACCCCCGATAATCCCAACCGAGTCCCGAGTGTCGAGATCCTTAGTTGCTTGGATCGATAAGCTAACTTCTCGAATCCTCGAAAGAGAGTTAAGTTTGGTAACTATCTTTTGTTCTAAATACTGATCGTCTTGAATGGTTGGCCTTGTTTATACTGCTTTTAAGCTTTCTTTAAAACCTTCCCTTTATGAAATAAAGGATTAAGTTGTGATTCACTTATGCAACTTGAAGAGATTGATTCCAACCAATATCGGTGAAAAGTATGCTTTCAAAATCAAGTCAATGCAAATAAGCACCAGATAAGGAAAGCGATAAAGAGCAAGAACAATTATAGTGGTTCGTAGACTCAAGCTCCATCCACTCTCTCCGATCCTCGGAGAAATTCACTATCAACTTCGAAGCTTTACACTACCTCGCAGAAGTTTACTTACTCAACTCTACCGAAGTTTTCGGAATTACCCACGAAGTTTACTTTACTCAACCCGACCTTTGAGCTTCGACTACCTCTGGTAGTTTACTTACTCAAACACAAACAAGCTTTTCGGACTACCCCCGAGCTTACTAACTTCTCCTCTAGAGTTTTCCTCGACTACTCCGCGTAGTTTACTAACTCTTTACAACTCTTCTCACCAACAAACACACACTCCAACTACCTTCTCAAGGGTTTGGGGTTTCTCGGGATGGTTTCAACTAGGATGAGATATCCTTTACAATGAAGCACAATGCAAAGGGTTAGGATATCTCACTAAGCTTTGAATAATTCTTATCAAGCTAGGCTTAGTATAGTGAGCTCTCTTCAATGTAGAAGCACTTGGGAAATTCTAAGTTTTTCGAGTGCTTTAACTTTTGCAAGAATAAGTTTGAGCTCTTGAAGGCGTATAAATTTCCGTAACCTTACAATGTAGAGGTCACCAAAAGATTTATAGGGGCATACACCAAAGATCACTCTTGAAAACTATCCGTTGGAGAGACAACTTCGTGAGTTCCCTCTTTATGGTGTGTGAGAAACGGGCCATATTTAGGGTTTGGAAACTCCCTAACACGTTTTAAGCAATAAAGATTTCATGTAAATTGTCTTCACTTTTTTGCGATGCGAACTTTTGTACATCCGACATCCTTTTCGCCGACTCAGCATCGCCATTTGTGCAGGGTACAAAGTCGCCGTCTTCTTTTGACTTTTGTCTCCTGGTTAAAGTGGAGACACTTTCAACGGCTCTTTTAAGCTTACAAACTACGGGGTTTGATATAACCTTAACAACACACTTCTCGACTTAGTTAAACATGTCTCGTTTGATATGTCTTCGCAATATCTAACTTTCAGGAATCGCGATCTTCTCGGCAAGATTGCATCAGCAGGATAGATATATATTACCGGAAATATCGTGTTCATATCGGCATTCAAGACATTAATTTGAGTCTTGATGAATTACCGCCATTTGATATTCTTGATCTTCAATCTTGATCTTGAGTCTTGCGTCTTGAGGTCTTACGAGTCTTCGTATGTACGAAGTAGTCTCTTGGTATTCGACCGATCTTCGAATCTTCGCGTCTTGAGTCTTCGCCTCAAGATCTCTTGAAGTCTTGATATCTCGGTTTACTTCGAAGTCTTTAACTCATCTCCCTTTAACTATATCTCATTGACTATTCATTCGTATAACATCCCGACATTCTAAAAAGCGAATCTCGACCAACTATCAAGATCATTCTCAATACGCTATACTCAAGTTTTTGGGATCAAATCAAAATCATGTATCTTTTATTAAATTCATCTCCCAACATCATCAATTCAACTTGGCAACTTTTTTCAAAGATCCAACTACAAATTTCAAGGAGCGGATAAAACCAGCATATGATGCTCTTTCAGGTGAACTAAAGATTGAAAAATACCTCACTATAAATGAGAATATTGCTATAGTCATGTGTTTTATAAATTGAACAATAGTTCTCAATATCTCGTTATTTAACATTGGAACTTTTCACCAATTTAAAGAAACACTCTCAATGTTTTTTTTTCTTGAATATCCAAAGTCACCCAAGCATCTCTATTCATACTGGACAATTGCAAATTCTACAACATACATTTAATACATTTTCAATATAACAATTTCAAAACAATTCCTAAAACAATCTCCACACCCAATCTAGAAGAGTTCCAAAATAATTCCAGGAAATTGACTATTTTTTTAATAATAAATATTTATTATAAGTGAATAAATTAAATCAAATAAATATTTGAAATATTTGAATTTAAAATTAATCATTTTATCACAAATTAAAAATAGGTATATGTGTTACTCTAAAAATTGTTGAGGTCAAGATCAATCCTAATAAAACTTAACGATTTAGATTAGAAATTGAGAGGGTGTTTGCAAAAAATTTATGGTTTAAAGAAATGATTAAAATTAGTAATTGTGGGAAAAGTGATTAATAGTAGAAGTTGATAGTGGTTGTAAAAAATTCAAAAAAAAAAAGTTGATAGTTTTGTAAAAAAAAGTTAAAAAAAATTTAAAAAAGATTAATAAAATGATTAAAAACACACTCTTTTTAAAGTTCTTATAACTTATAAATAGGAGAATTATTTAAGCCTACTAAAAGAGAAATAAAACAAATCAAATTGTTAAGACACAATTCTAAGCCGACTATAATCACTTAAAGTTTTTTAAAACAACCCCTAATATGTTGAAAACTTGAAATAGAGTATAAAATACCATGTAAATAAATAATTACATAGAAATTAAGTATTTGAAATAGAGTGATTTAAAAACATGAGTTAATTCCCAATTAGTAGATAAGAGAATCTACTCTATCATATTAATAAGGAATTTATCGTATAGAATCAAGACAATAAAACATAACCAATGACTTAAATTAATCATGATTTATCCTACTCATTTATAGGATGTGATCCAATCCGAGCCAAACTGAAAATTAGTTAGTTTGAGACTTTGAGTTTTGACTTGTTTATTTTCGAGTCAAACTCGAGCTTATTTATCGAATATATTGTTGTTTCACGAGTCTTTTACAACTTGATTCTAAACCGAGTTTTAACTAGTTCTGCAAACCCTAATAGCACAGAATGCAGAAGCTTATTGACACCTTTCTTCACAGCCAAAAAAGAGTTTCCAGAGTTACATATAATCCTCACTATTTATTCTCGATTTTGAACTTTTTAAGAAAACAAGAAGTTCTGAATCATGAACACAAAACTAGGTTCGGATGTTAGAAAATAAAAACAGCATCAGAAATCCACCACAAAAAAGTCAGACTGCATGGCTTACAAGGAATTGCCACCAGAAGGAAGGGGTGGAAATTATGGAGAGAATATCTGTAATAGATGCCATAGCGCACAATGCAGCTTTTAAGAAACGTCTTGAGAACATCCTGGTTTAACTATTGAACGCACCCGGATAACAAAAAGGTAACATCATATTAGAGAAAAGATGCAAGAAGATTAATTCGGGCAGTAAAGGAGCCACTTTCCGAGAAGTGTCGAGCTGAAACTTGACCAATTAAAAACTTGAAGCTCTAAAACTCTAATCGAATTCGACGAGCTCAATATTTTTAAACCTGAGCTCGATTCGACAACCTCCATAACATTAATTAAGAGTATATTTGTAAATAATTAGCATAAATTTGGGGAAAATAGTAAAATTATGTGAGATTTGTTAAGTTCGATTAGGTTCGGCGAACCTGGCGAGGATAGACACTGAGCTCAATATTTTAGCTAAAAAATACTACCAATAGGGTTTTAGCTTGACCCATTAAATTCGAGCTGATTTCTCAACTTTCCTGAGTCACATGAGTAGCTCATGAGCAAGCTCAACTCACTTGCACCCCCATTATCTATGTACCGGAAATGATGCAGAGATTATAGTTTTTGATCTCATGGAAAATAAAAGGACCTTGGTCGGGTATTCTTGCAAAATTCTTGATTCGCCCATATAATCCTGATCTTCAACGCAAAGAGTTATGGGTTTAGCATCAGCACCAGGACCATCAAAACTGAAGGGGTCCTGGGTTTCTATACACATCATCCATCAAAACTTGGTTGGTATTTTGTCTCAATAACCTACAAATAAAGACCACTCAGTCTCAGATTTTGATACTATAAAGCATCATAGAATCAGCCAAATAAGAGATTTATATAGGTCTTGCCTTTCAAATCCACTGTTGCTGGATGCAAAGCTGGCTTTCCAGAGGTTGAAACCCCAACGATTTACCATAGCGCTTTTGGTGAACAGACATCATGGCCCAAAAGTTTGAATTAAATCATAATCCCTTTTACTAAATCCTACAAATTTTTAAAGGGCAAACGAAAGCACATAATTAGGTGAAACTAGATGTATAATGAATCGAATTATTGTAAGTAACCTTCCTAGCACAATATTTAATGACCATAAAGTAGCAAGGTTAGGAATCATCATACAGTAATAGGAGAAGCACCACAACGCCATTTATTCACAGGATTCTTTCAAGTTGGTAATAGCAGCCATATAACCATTCAAACCAGCAGCAATTATGTGATAGCCGATATGACCAAGCACCTGAAATAGCACCACTATGTGTTTTATCTCATTCTTTTTTAGCAACAAATCGAGGAAGAGAAATAAATGGGGAACTAAGAAGGGTGTAGACTGTTTTCACAAGCCAAATCAGGCAGAGATGCAAAACATCAGATATCAAAGAGGGTGGAATTAAATCAAAAAGCAAAAAAGTTACATAGGCATAGTCGCAATCAAATTTGGAAGGCAATGATCCCCGAGCTTGGTAACCAAAGAAATGACAAATTGCATTGAATTTCTTTCCCTTGTAGGTTCCTTCTTTCTGCAGAAAGACATAATCAGATGCAGCGAAAAATTCCAGAGTCAGTATGCTTTGGAAAAATTATAATACATGTAGCAAAAGAAGCAAGTAAGTTCGCAGGGAAACTAAGTGGAACTTCAAAAAGACAATAGAAGAGCTAAACTTATGTAGTACGACCGTTTAATTTGAATATGTATTAGTTGATAAAATGGATAACAGAGGCACAAAGAGAAAGTTACTAATCGCTTGTTCATTTCCGGGTCAACAAGATGAGCTAGGAGCTTTTTCTGTCTCAATCTGTTGAGGTATGAGAATAAAAAAATATTTTAAAATTGTTCCTCCCCGCAAAAAAGAGATATATAGCTGGCATAATGAGATTCAAGTACCTGAGACAGCTAAAGGAGTCATCTGATTCTGGGTGAAGAAGGAGCTACAACATAATATTAAGTTCAGCAAGCAAAGACAAATGCAAACAGATTAAACATTCTGACAATTTATAAACAAAGTAAAATAATTGAGATAACCTGTTTTCTTATAAATGGAGGCAGGAATTAACAATGCAGATGCCCAAGGTGACAGTTGAGCAGAAATATTATCAGCAGAGACACCTTGCCTGAGCAAACCATGAATTTCCTGGGAGATACACAAATTCATATCTATCACAGAAAATTTTACTCTAATCGCCTCCAGTTTTCTAATGAACCCAAGCTCAATTATATTTAGGAAAAATGGCGGGGTGGGGGAAGAGGAATAAAATAAGTAAAAAACCTAAGTTGAATCTGGTTTACCTGCAACAAAGCATAAACTTCAGGAAGCTTTCTATGAGACCCCAGCAGGCAAAAGGATGACACCATGGTGTTTATCTGAATAAGAAAAATGCAAAAAAAAAAATAAAAATTAGGAGGAAATACAGTTGAAACACTAATATACCAAATGAGTCTCCCCTCGATTAACCTTTGTTCGCTTCTTTTTGCTTGAACTGCATCGTGATATTTGTTTTGTGATGTCAAAATTGTGAGCTTTAGAATCAGCCACCCTTCAGCAAGAATTACCTGCAAGAATGATCAAATCACCCTAAAGGACAACGAAAACAGATACTATTTTTTTGCTTCAGCCTCTCATGGAAAATTTCTAATTAAAATGAGGAAAAGAAATATATACAAACCATATTGGGATGAGACTGAGAGTGCATTCCAATGCTACATGAGATGCCTTCCATGAGTCGTAATGAAATAATAATACTGCAAATATCCCAAAAATTAATGAAATGAACCTAATATTGATGCAAAAATAAATGAAATGGATTGTTTACTTTTCTCTGCCGAGAGTGCATCAGTAGCCACATTGCTAATCAGCTGGGAATTGACCTGAAATAAATAATGAAGTCCAATAGTCATTTGACCATCTTAGGAAAAAGTAAAATGCCTATTTTTTTTAATCTACAGCGTTTATCTACATGATGCTAAACTATTGTGAAGAGGTGTCAAACTAAACGCAAAAACAGATATTAGGCTAAATGCACATCAATGACATGCCATATTATCAAAAAAGAAATTGAGAACTACTTTTCACTTACTTTTAGTTAACAAAAAGAAAGTTGTTTGATCTAGAATTTTGGAGTGTCCAAGAATAAAAGAGAGAAACGACCAAAGAGATAACAATACCAGAAACTCACATCATAGAGCCGGAGAGAGAAAGAGAGAGTTATTACCTTTAATATTGTGTCAAAACCAGCATTTGTCTCAACAAACTGGTTTTAAGATCTCCGCTTAAAGTAACAGGAATACCAACCACCCCGCAAAAAATTAATAAATCAAAAACATTAATCAGCAAATAATTTAAAAACAATTGTAAACCCCAAGCCGAAAGTAACAGGATTGTCAATTTGGGCTAAACATAAATGATCATGATATATACAATATGTATACATAAAGATTCAGGATAATGAGGTTCAGTGAGAAACTGTTAACCGAATTAAGCAATATATTTCATCCAGCATGAAGTAATGCAATATACTTTTGTTGAGCAGTTCCTCTCTCTGCAAAAGTTTCTGCAAGCTGGCAGCATTCTTGTGTTTGATGTCACACCTTCATAAGCAAAACACAGAAAGATCAAAGGTCCAGCAAATATTAATTCATCCCTCACCTACTGTGAAAGTTTAGATCTAAACATGGATAATTCTCCAACAATGACGAGAGCATCAAGCTTTAAAAGAAAGATGCATTATGCTGCATTTACTTGTTCAGTTGTTTTAATTTGATCTTAAGTCTCCTGCCCATAAAGCAAAATCATAAATCCTTTCAACATAAAACAAACACAGCAAAGAATAAGATGATTCTGAAATTTTGAATTATATGTCAGGATATATATAAGATACATTTGGTTTTTTTAGGTTGCAAGAATTTCATCACTAAGCTTCTAAAGTTTTCTGTGCAAATAAACCTTGAGAACCACCTGGAAAAACATTACATGCAAAACATTAATACGCTAATTTTCTCTATAAGAAATGTAATCTGCCCAAAAGGAGCAAACACTTGAGGATAGGGGCACAACTGGTGGTTAAAAATTGAATAAGAAACCATAGGAAATATGCAATGAGTAAAATGGGCAGATTAACCTGACAGAACATAAAAAAAAAAGTAGCATCATTATCCAAGGCAAGCAAATAAAATCCTCACCCAAAATCCCAGCAGAACACTTTTGGGGTTGTGCACTTTAGAGCTTCAAGAAGACCCCAAATAATATTATGTCCTCCAGAGACTGTCTACTGCAGAAACCACTCCTACCGAGATGGATGAACAAAAGTTAGACTATGGTAAATTTGATATACGGAAGAAATATCCCAACATAGTAAAATGCAAAAGGTATCGCTATGG